>OY288259.1:51736763-52235786 GCA_958450325.1 Agrostemma githago | reverse complement strand
GTTGTATTAAGATGTTAAATTCAGATGACATAGCTTAATAATAATATGGATTTCTTAAATTTTGGGAAGTTATAATTTTTGATACCATTTCTCGAATAATAGATAATTTGATCATAATTGTGTGTGTGTTGGGGGGAGTATCTTGAATCAATCGATTTAATCTAATAGGAGTGTACCGGAAGGAAGTGAAAGTGGAACTAATAATAATAATAATAATAATAATAATAATAATAATAATAATAATAATAATAATATCCTTTTAGTTAACAGGGGATTATACATTAGTTGAAATGTCCTTGCGATGCACAGGTCAATTTTTGTGGCAATACATTAGTTGAAATCGTCTTATTATAATTTTTCGATGTGAGATAATTTTAGTTCAATTTATAGTTGTTATATGACTCAAAAGATTTTTTTTTGGTTAATATCTAAAACGAATGATTTATTTTATGGGGCTTCGGCCCCTTACGTTGTTACGGGGCTTTGTTATATTTTTATTGACCGGGGTAGTTTGTTGATGGTTCGTCGCACGTTTATTCAATGTCTACCAGTAATTTGTCAACGATCTTTGAGGCCAATAGAAGGTAAGTTTTCTCAAGTTCTGAATCAAACGAAGTTTCCCCTCAACAAAAGCTGCAATAAGATAGCGATACGTGGTCATGCCGAATTGTCAGATCATGTCTTGAGATCCTTAGTTTATAAGAGAAATTACTTTCTTTGGTTTTTATTGGATTTGATTGCAATTATAGGTATGCGTTGTAACTTGTAAGTGCCGTTTGGCGTTGTATTAATGAATTATTTTTCTCGCTAAAAAAAAAAACGAATGATTTCCCTCATGCATAATATACTACTCCCTCCATTCTCTTGAATAAGCCCCATATTCCTCTTTGGGCCTTTTTTTTGGATTAGCCCCATTTTCTAATAAGGTAAAGTTCAATTTTTTTTTTTTACTATTTTACCCTCATATTTCTCTCTCCTTCACTTATTTAATATACTTACTCTACCCCACCTCATTTCTTAAAAAGACTACCCCTTTTCCTTGGTATCCGTGCCCACCCCTAATGGGGCTTATTCAAGAGAATGGAGGGAGTATAAAATTTCATCGATCAGTTCATCATAATTTTTCTATGTGTGATAATTCTACTTAAATTTATAGTTTTAAGAACTCTTTTTAAGACTAAAAAGATTTTTGATTTAAATACGATGATTACTTTTATTTATATTATAGAATTCCATAACCTTATTGCAATTTTTTTGATGTGAGATAATTTTAATTCAATCTATAGCCTTAAGATTTATTATAAAGTCCAAAAGATTTTTTATTAATATCTAAAAACGAATTGAATAATTTCTCATGACGTAAAAATTCATCACCTTATCATAATTTTTCGATGATATTTCTACTTAAGTTTATAGTCTTAAAAGCTATTTTAAGACTCACAAGAGTCCATATTGACATATAAAGACGAATGATTGCTCTTAATTATATACTCGTAATAGAATTCAATCAACATATAATTTTTTGATGTGGATAATTCTACATGAATTTAATTATAGTCTTAAGAATACTTGTTAGGACTCAAAAGATTTCTCGTTGATATCTATTGACGAACGATTACTTTTATTTATATAATAGAATTTCATTGTCTTATTATAATTTCTCGTTGTGGATAATTTTACTTCAATTTATAACTTTAAGAGTTGTTATGAGACTCAGCTCAAAAGATTTTTCTGGTTATTATCTAAAACGAATGAGTTATCTTATTTATGATATACTATAAAATTTATCAGTTTATCATAATTTTCGATTTGTGATAATTCTACTTAAATTCTACTCCGTATTATAGTTTTAAGAAATCATTTTATATAATGGTATGTTTGGGAACTTGGATTTGGATTTGAATTCCGGATTTGAAATATTTCATGCGTTTGGAAATCTTGGTATTTGGATTTGAAATTTTGATCAAATCCAACCTAGTTCAAATTTAGTTTTCTCAAATCCCTAGTATATGGTAGTCATTTGAAATCCATCACTTGTCGTTTGTTTGTTTTTTCGCATAATCTTGCCGTATTATTTGTTTTTCTATATTTTTTTCTCGTATTTGAACATTTATATTTTTCTAATGAAAAATTTTAAAAAATAAAAATTGGTGACCTTGACCCGATTTCACGCGCCCGAAATCCAAATCCAAGGGTACCCAAACACCATTTTGGATTTGGAATTAGATTTGAATTCTAGAAATTCAAATACAGGATTTGAATTCTTGATATTCAAATCAATTCCGAGTATCCAAACGCAACCTAATAGAATTTCATCACTTTAATGCAAGTCTTATTATAAGACTCAAAAGATTTTTGATTCAAAACGAATCATTTCTCGTAGAATTTCATCACTTCCTCATAATTTGTCTATGTGGGATAATTCTATTAAGTTCATAGTCTCAAAAGCTCTTATAGGACTCAAAATACCTTTTTTGGATACAAGTAGATAAAACATTATCTACGTTATAACTCTATCAATAGTAGCCCGAAGTGGAGCAACGAGTGTTTAATTTGGATAACCACCCCAAATTAGGGGCGGATCTAAGGGTGCGCACCCTTCGATTTTTTTTAATAGAAAATACTGAAAGCAAAGGACTTATATAATTGCGTGCACAATTTAGATAGTAGTGAGCTTGTGGCGCACTGGTAGAAGTTGAAACCTTCTGTGAAGTTGGCGTGCGGGTTCAATTCCCTTCCACTACTACACCCGTCATTTCTCCTCAATTATCTTACCATTACCACACCCGGAAAAATATCCATTGATTCAAAATTTCTTTCGATGCCAATTTCAAATTTTGTATGGAGTAACTATTAATTACTTTATAGTTAATACGCAATATAACTACTCTACTATAATTCCCTATTGTAGACACTCAAATTTCAATTGAATTCCTATTTTCTTTTTAATTTTTTCTTGCAAATTTAGATTTTTGGTTTGCAGAAACAAAAATTGTGCACCCCATTCATAAATTCCTGGATCCGTCACTGCCCCCAATTTACTTCAACGAGTCCATGCTGGTGTTGCATACAGGATGCAAATTTAGTGGACAAGTACTAGGATTGATTGAGGGAAACATACACACAGGTTCAATAAGAAAAAGAGTGATCGCAACAATGTTTTATATATATAAAGCATAACCAAAGCATGAGACATGCAAGAACCTGATTTTATAACTAGCATTTCTTGCCATCAGTAGTGTTTGATTGTATACAAGCAAGTGTTGATATGAAACAAGATTTTGTAATATATGTATTGTGTTATTTGCGTACGTAGTCCTAGCCATGCCCATGATACTTAATAGCTTTGATCTAAAAATCGATCACACCGATCAGCTCACTCTAGCTACCTTGGATAGTTAGACACTTTGATACTGTTTTAAGATGTTGTCGATAATGTTTGCATAAAAATATGGTGTTGGTGTCACGGCCAGGCCAAGTTTAAATACCATGATGATCTAAGGTCTACGTCGTTTAACCTTTCTCCGATCCAAGACAATCCAATTTCTTACCTTTCCTGACATGTCAATGCATGCATGTTTGTATAATTGGTTATGGTTGAAGTTTCATGTTTTCTGCTATGCCAGCAGAACTAGCATTTGCTGTTGCCATCACATGATCAAAAACACCTGACTTCATTAATCTCCGAATTATAACCTGTAATAATATTACTCCGGTAATTAATAGGTATAATGCGATCGAGTACATTGATATACATGATACTAGTATTGCATTTTCTGACGCCATTGATATTGTAATTTGTACACTTACCAAAGGAGCATAAATGCGAGTCAAAATACCAGCCTTCAATAGTTTGTCTTTCAGCACATCATCATTCCACACCACATGTTCGTTGTACCTTCATTAAGATGCAGAATTTAGAGGAGTGTTAGAATCACAGAGCAAGACAGTAATGAATTTAATGTAACTAAGAATAACATCATTTCATGATTCAGTTGCATTTTATGTCTTACCATTGACGCATCTCGTCTTGTGTCGAAACTGAAGCGATGATGAAGGCCTATAACAATGTTACGTTGCATCTATGATGGTATCAGAACCGCTAAAATCATGTTTGGAGATGAGATTAAATAAGGTACGGTAGCAAGCATCTTACAGATCTTTCAAAGGGTAAAAAGAAGCATTTTTCAGTCTCCTCCTTTGTAGGCTTGCAGTTACACCTGTCGCGCCTTGTGGTCAAGTCGGAGAATCTCGAGTATGTGTAATGCAGAATTGCTGCCTCTTTCATTGTGATTTCTCTGTCATTTGTAAATAAAGGTACACACTTTCAAGTTTCACCCAAAAAAAAAAAAAATCAAAGCAAGTAAATTCCAGAATTTCAAGTTTGTTTATGTTCGACTCCCTTGCTTGTGACGATATTCACTCCATGTGAGGAAACTCAACCCAACACCCAAATGAAACTAATAAACAGGATCCAAAATGACATGATTCTGACTCACTGACCTGAATTCATTTGACCTGAAATAACCAGAACTGACTGGAATCAACCCAAGCGCTGATCGAGTATACTTAATGACTCGACCAAAATGAACATTTTACACATTATTTCAGTGAACGACAGATTTACCAGGAACTAACTATAACAGCATAAAAAATTTGACATAATTGGAAGAAGATAAGATGGCATACTTGGGTGTCCTAAGGTCATATTCCCATCGATGAGCGCCACTAGGGGCAAGATCCTGCTGCATCCTTGCACCTGATTTGCCATTACCATAAGCAAGGAAGAAGTCAGGGTTACTCCGGGCCGCCTCATTGTAGTAGACATTAAAGCTTGAATCGTTAAGCAGGTGCCCGAAATTCTTTTTGAACATTGAGACCTAGATTATATAACCCAAACATACAACCAGTAGATTAGACCAATCGAATGGTCCCAACAACTACGGAGTACATACTTCTTATGTCATGAAGGGCTACTAAAGTAGTTGATATTAGCATTATCTGTAGGAAATGAGTGAAAATCACCTCACTGAAAGATTCTTTGATGTCATCCCTTTCTACTGCAGCTTCCTACCAAAGATCAAATGCATATTATTGTCAGAATAAGATATATAAGGCCTAAACATCGATCACAAGAGAAATTGTTGTATAATTAGTCGCAAATCAAGCTAAGATGACTCACATAATTAAGAAACACAACTGTGTCGACATCTGTAGGAAGTTGGGTCAACAGTTGAATCATGGAGTAGTCTGTAGTTCCAGCAGGATGCAGGAGCTCATCAGTGTCTAAATGGAAAATCCACTCCATGCCAGCTTCCTACATATATACATATATATATATATTTCATCACAATCATATGACGACTCTCTAATTAACTAATTAGCTAATTACTAGAGATAATTAATGATGAAAACAGTACACAAGCATGATATGCAATGAAGTGAAAGTTTTTCAAAATATTACTTACTCTGGCCATAACTATAGCCATTTCCATGTTGAGATTTTGCTTCAAAAATAGCGCATGGTTGCAGGGCTTGTTAGCAAAGAATGTCATCCGAGTATCATTCCATATTCGACTGCAAAAAGTTGAGTTAATTAGCTCAAATCATAAACTCAAATAGAAACTTGCAACAGCTAGCATGCATAATTAAGTTAACTGTAAACATTAACCATGGATGGGGTGGGACTTGATTGGGAGAGAGGGAATTGTATATATATATATATATATATACACATATACCTTTTTGCTTGTTGTTCCTCCAATTCTCTTGTTCGAGGTATAGTATGTACACCCTGTGAAAAAACGGCATACAACTTAATTACAAGCTTGATCTTACAAAGTAGGGATCGGAGTATATAGCTAGGAGTGAGTAACTAAGTAATATGAAAACGACACTTACAGCTTTGCTTTGCTCCGTTCCTTGCGATGCTTTATATAAATGAAATGTAGACACTACTGTTATGTTTCCATAATAACTACTAAGTTGAAATTTAGTGATAAAATTAAAGCCATAGCATAGAACAGTAACAGTTTAATTAATTATTTGGGATAGGTAGCTAGCTTATTGAAAGTAGGAAAAGTAAACTCACTGGAATAGAGGCGAGAAGTTGAGATGAGTAGTGAGTTGCAGCCTCCCCCTCTACAAAGAGGAAGAAGTCACTGACCCCGATAACTTTATGATACAAGATCCACGGAAGAAGTCTCTCCAGGCCAGCTGCAGTGGTTGAAGTAATACATATCTGTCCAACGTAGTAACATTAATTAATTATTATGCTTGCAATGCCGATCACATCATACATACTCCTATAGCTTATGCACAGGGCCGGTCCTGAATATCTCGAGGCCCTAGGCAAAATCGTAAAATGGGGCCCTTTACAGCGAGTGGTAGAATTATTGGTGTTATTTTTCCCCTTAATACTATAGCGAAAATCATACTCCTCCGTACCATTAAGATCTTCTCACTTTTATTCAGTTGTGAGAGATATAATATTGAAGTGGAAAGATCTTAGTGATATGGAGGGAGTAATTATGATTCTAAATTTGTTATGGGTCCAAAAATTTTAAATTTTAAATCTACTAACGTTTTTATATAATTGGGATATGTTTTGAATCAATAAATATCTCGTAATTAACCGAGACAATAAAAAAAAGTGACTAAAAATTAATAAAATTTTTATGGTTATGAGTATTAAAAAGAAAAGTTTTTACAAATGGAAGAAGGTTAGAATCTAGAATGACTAAAAGGCCAGAAAAGAAAATCAGTTAAATAAAAAGGAGGAAAAAGGGATTCGAACCCAGGTGGCCAGGAGCATAATAAAATACTATAACCAATGCCTTGACCAGAAATCCAATACTACAGCACTGATTACCTACGTACTCAAAACAATAAATATCTGTATTTCTCATTCTCCTCCTCAATGTTGGGCCCCTTCTAGTCTTGGGCCCTAGGCATCCGCCCCACATGCCTAACCTTAGGGCCGGGCCTGCTTATGCACAGCACGTATACGCACCCGCACCCGCACCCGCACACGCCTATATATATATATATATATATATATATATATATATATATATATATATATGATAATTAACAACAATATAATATATATGATAATTAACAACAACATTCATGTGTCATCGCTTAGCTTTCAGGTTGAAAATAGTTGTAGTCTCATTCAAGTTGATACTTTGTACATACATTGTTGGAAATAGGTGCTTGATTTTTGGTCAAGTTCTTATTCACTATTCCACATAGAGAGTGAGTGATGTATATTGATATTTATATATCTCACTATGCTTTCCTTCTCAAACTAGTGGGTGAAAAGAGTCTTTTATACGGGCTTGCGAAATGCTTAATTCAGCTCGCACATGCATGCATGCGCGCCCGCCGACCCGGCCTGGGCGCCTGGGCTTGGGATTTGGGAAATCGTCTGCGGTAGGCCTTCCAGTTTTAGGCCCATTGAGGTTGGTCTGTGTGACTCTAATTAAGAGAGCCATCATTTCAATCAAATGAATTACTGTTTCTTTTATTGTTACGGTCATATCTAACCAATACATGAGACGTAGCGAAAGTGAAATTTTGGGACAACACACGCTGTCGCTGAAACTACACAATACTAATACTTGTAGTAGTTGGTTAACATTTCACATTGCAACAGTTGGAGCTTGAATGGGTACATGTAATACAATACGCTGGAGAGTTACGTTGACGAAAATTGGGAAGAAATAGCTAGTACAGTAATAGGGAGAGAAGGAAAGCAAACGTACCTTAAGTGGGAGATTGGAATGGTTTTGGTTTTGGTTCCATCTGATGTCAAGTAGATCTTGTATAAGTAGTTGTGGTTGTGGGGCGTCCTCCTCGTGATTGGAGATGGATGATGGTCGAAGCTCGTTCTGCTGCTGAATGTTCAACAAGTAACTGCTGACGACATTGGTATGCCAATGCCATCGAGGGAAGAGGAAGACGGAGAGGGGAAAGACAAGGATAATGAAAATGATGATGAGTTTACACAAATAATAATCCTTGCTGGTTAAACAAGTGGAAAAACGATGAGTAATTGGAGTAGTAGTACTAGTAGTCGTCGTCGGTAAAACAACTTCCATAGATCGATCAGTAGATGATGCTGCAGCAGCAGCAGTAGTGGTGATTGTAGAGTTGAAGAAACTAAGGAAATTGGTGAAGCTGATTAAGGTGATCGATTAGAAAGAAGACTTTCTTGCTTGTTTGTTAGCTTCATGCACATGATGATTTTGGATCGTGGAACTAACTAACATGCTCTACTTGATTCAACTACACTAGTATATTACTCCCTAATTATTAATTTAGAATAAACAAACAAACAACTCCATCACTATATATTTTAAACAACACAAAGGCAGCCTTGAATTCTTCAACAAGCTCAGTAAGTTTTAATTTCTCACCCCACTAACTAATACCATATTTATCCACTAGTTTTCTTCGCCAAGGTTCAAAATATAAATACAATTCTTTATTCATAATCTATTTTATCAAACCCACACGAACTTTTCTACCTTTATTCACACCTTCTTCTTTCATGTTCTTCTTTCATGGTCTTAGACTATGTTTAACCACAGACTCATTTTCCTCAGACTCGACCACCTCAGCTTTCCACTCACTTTTCATTTTTCAGACTTATACTCAGACTCACTACAAAATTACACTTTATCCATAGACTCATCTCAGACTTTCTCACCTCACATATAATAGATAGATTCATTGTATAACCTAGTTCTTTGTATATACTTGCATAGTTCTTTGTAGATAGTCTTAATTATAGCATTGTTCCTAGGCTTCTAGGAAGTAGTATTGTCTATCTAGTCTTGTATAAATAGATGATATGATAATGAAATCAATCAGGGAAAAATACCTTCCTTTATGGTATCAGAGCAACCTAAATAAACAATTCAATTTTTTTTCCCCCTTTTTTCTTCTTCCCTTTCCTCTTCTTCTGTTCTTCCCTACCCAATTGCTATGGCTGCTCCGTTCTTCCCTACCCAATTGCTCCCTGACTATTCATCTATGGCTCCCACCGAGAACCACTGCGCGCCGCCTCCCTTCACAACTCCCACCACCGGCGTCCGGCGACCCACCCCTGCCGCGCCGCCTACGCCGCCTCCTCCGACGCCTGCCGGTGCTACTGGTCACTGGGTATGGGTCCCCGGACCAGCCCCCTCAATTCAGGCTTATTTCCCTCCGTCAAACTCAGGTGTCGGGATCCTCGATTGCCGGCCCAAGGTGTTCGTCTCGAACAAGCAGCCACCGGTCGTGGCCTTCCAGACAGTTCCGTCCGTCATCCTCCAAAAACCTGATGCAGAATGGTATATGGACACAGGAGCTTCTGCTCATATGACCTATGACTCAGGTACCTTTGTATCCTATTTTAATTCGAGCAATTCTCGTAATATAATTGTCGGTAATGGCCATCGTATTCCAATTAAAGGTTTCGGCGATACTATTTTATCTCGTCCCCTTCCTCTATTAAAACTCAATGAAGTTCTCCATGTCCCGGACATAGTTAAAAACCTTGTGTCAGTCCGAAAATTTACCACCGATAATAATGTTTCCGTGGAATTTGACCCATTCGGTTTCACTGTAAAAGACCTTCGTACGGGGACCCGTCTTATGCGATGCAGTAGCAGCGGTGACCTTTACCCTCTCTCCGCCTCCAAAACCGATAAAAATGAAGCTCCTCGATCTTTCCTAGCTCTCTCCGCCGTAACTTCAAGTTTATGGCACTCCCGTCTCGGACATCCGGGACCGTCTATTCTAAATAATTTACGCTCCACTAATGCTATTTCTTGTAATAATGTACCGAGCTCCAAATTTTGTCATGCTTGTGAACTCGGTAAACACACCCGTCTTCCTTTCTTCCCGTCTAATAATACTACCGTTCTTCCCTTTGATATCGTCCATAGCGACCTATGGACATCCCCCGTCCTTAGTAATCTTCAACATCGTTACTATCTCTTATTTTTAGATGACTATACCAATTTTTTATGGACTTTTCCCCTTAAAACTAAGGCCCAAGTTTTCACTCTCTTTACTCAGTTCCATAATCTCGTCCTTACCCAATTTAATCAAAAAGTTAAAAATTTTCAATGCGATAATGGTCGCGAATTTGATAATGGCCCGTATCACTCCTTCTTTCACCTACATGGAATTCAATTCCGTTTCTCGTGTCCCCATACCTCAAGCCAAAACGGAAAAGCCGAAAGAAAAATTCGAACGATCAATAATATTATTCGCACTCTTCTTGCTCACTCTCACGTTCCCCCCAACTTATGGCCCTACGCTCTCGCTATGGCCACCTACCTTCACAATCTCACTCCAAGTAAAGCAAGCGGTCTCGTGTCTCCCACACAACGTCTTTACTTACAAATTCCCTCCTATGATCATCTCCGTGTCTTCGGTTGTCTTTGTTATCCTCATCTTCCCCCTTCCACCATCAACAAACTCGACCCTCGATCCACTCCTTGTGTGTTCCTCGGTTATCCTTCCGCTCACCGGGGCTACTTGTGTCTTGACTTGTCTAGCCGAAAGGTTCTTATTAACCGACATGTTACGTTCCACGAAACTATCTTTCCCTTTAAAGACAAAATATGTCCTAACCCACCCACCTATGACTTTCTTAGCCCAGATCCATCCCCCTCTTCAATCCACCATCAGGCCCAATCATCTAACTCTCATCTTCTAGTGTACTCTAGGAGGCCCAAAATCACACACCAAAATCCTCCCTCCCCACCAGACCAGACCACCTCCTCGGCCCATCATAACTCCTCCCCCCATTCCCAGACCAACTCCCCACTAGACCAGCCCAACCCCTCGGCCCATCATAACTCCTCCACCCATTCCCAGATCAACTCCCCACCAGACCAGCCCAACCCCTCGGCCCATCATAACTCCTCCCCCCACTTCCAGACCAACTCCCCACCAGACCAGGCCAACTCCTCTCGTGATTCCCAGCCCACCTCACCAAATCAACCCAATTCGCCTCCCATTTCCCAGCTCACCTCGAACAACCCATCCTCCACTCCCATTCCATCTCACCCCATGCAAACCCGGAGTAAACACGGCATACACAAACCTCGTATTATTCCTAGTCTCACCGTCACCACCGATCTTTCTCCTATTCCCCGTGACCCCATTTCCGCCCTCCGAGACCCTAATTGGAAACATGCCATGAACGATGAATTTAATGCTCTTATTAAAAACGGAACTTGGGTCCTAGTCCCTAGGCCCCACGATGCAAATGTTACTCGGTGTATGTGGCTATTTAAACATAAATTCAAATCTAACGGTGTGTTGGAACGATACAAAGCTCGTCTTGTTGTTAATGGCAGGTCACAACAAGTCGGTATCGATTGTGAAGAAACTTTCAGTCCCGTTGTCAAACCCGCTACCATCCGCACCGTCCTCAGCATTGCAGTCTCCCGTAATTGGTCCTTGCATCAGCTAGACGTGAAGAATGCCTTTTTACATGGTCACTTATTCGAGACTGTCTACATGCACCAACCACCCGGTTTCCGTCACCCTCAACACCCCAACCATGTTTGTCTCCTAAAGAAGTCTCTTTATGGCCTCAAACAGGCGCCACGAGCTTGGTTTCAGCGCTTTACTAATTTCGTATGCTCCATCGGGTTCCTTCACAGCCGGGTTGACCATTCTCTCTTCATCCTCCGCACTTCCTCTCACACTGCCTATATCCTTCTATATGTTGATGATATTATTTTGGTCTCCTCCTCCGACCAACTCCGCGACTCCATTATCAACCAATTCAAGTCTGAATTCTCCATGACCGACCTTGGTCCTCTCAGTTATTTCCTTGGTGTATCCGTTGAACGTCGAACAGAAAGACTTTTTCTGTCCCAATCCAAATACGCCGAAGAAATCCTCACTCGTGCTAACATGTCTTCCTGCAAACCATCTCAGACACCGGTAGATACTCAAGCCAAAATCAGCGCCGCCACCGGTCCCCTATCTCCGACCCCACCTTATATCGTAGTGTCGTCGAAGCCCTTCAATATCTCACTTTCACCCGTCCCGACATTTCCTATGCTGTTCAACAGGTCTGCCTCTTCATGCACGACCCTCGAGAACCCCACCTTGCCGCCCTCAAA
Source organism: Agrostemma githago (assembly GCA_958450325.1). Classification (NCBI taxonomy): domain Eukaryota; kingdom Viridiplantae; phylum Streptophyta; class Magnoliopsida; order Caryophyllales; family Caryophyllaceae; genus Agrostemma; species Agrostemma githago. Next base: position 52,223,646 of record OY288259.1, on the reverse strand, counting down.
CGCATTCTCCGATACCTCCGCGGTACCATATCTCACGGCATCACCATCCGGCCTTCCACCACCAGCTCTCTCATTGCTTATTCTGACGCTGATTGGGCGGGCTGCTCTGACACCCGCCGCTCCACATCTGGTTACTGTGTTTATCTCGGCGATAATATTGTCTCATGGTCCTCTAAGCGTCAATCCACAGTATCCCGTTCTAGTACTGAGGCCGAATACCGTGGCGTTGCAAACACTGTCGCCGAGACTTGTTGGCTCCGTAATCTCCTTGTTGAACTTCACTGTCCTCAATCTAAAGCCACCATTGTCTACTGCGATAACGTAAGTGTGATCTACCTTGCCGGTAATCCTGTCAATCATCAACGCACCAAGCATATAGAAATTGATATTCACTTTGTTAGAGAAAAAGTTGCTCTTGGCCAACTACGCGTCCTGCACGTCCCGTCCCGCTATCAGTTTGCAGATATCTTCACCAAAGGCCTCCCTAAAGCCCTCTTCGATGACTTCCGCTCCAATCTCAATGTTCAGTCCCCTACCGTTTCGACTGCGGGGGCGTAATAGATAGATTCATTGTATAACCTAGTTCTTTGTATATACTTGCATAGTTCTTTGTAGATAGTCTTAATTATAGCATTGTTCCTAGGCTTCTAGGAAGTAGTATTGTCTATCTAGTCTTGTATAAATAGATGATATGATAATGAAATCAATCAGGGAAAAATACCTTCCTTTAACATACTTTATTTTATATTATTTTTTCAATTCATCTCACCTCAACTTTTTAACTACCTTATTTTATTTTATTTTTTTTATTTACCTCATCTCACATCAACTTTCTACCTACCTTATTTTATTTTTTTTAATTATCTCAATATCTACGTTTATTTTATAACTCGAATAATTACAATTAAATAATTATTTGTTAAATAAATCTTGTGACATACAAATAATTTTATTTCCAAGTGGTCATTATTAAAGGTGGCAATCGGGCGGATGGGTCGAGTTCGGGTCAGGTGAGTTTCGCGTTGACTTTGGGTTTGCTATTTTCATCTTTTTTATGGATATCGACTCGTTTTTTTTTTAATAATAGTCGGTCAATTTCGGGTTATCTCGGGTCAATTCAGGTTACGAGTCAACCTCGAATCTTTAGTTTGGATCTAAGATCGGGTTCGAGTTGGCTTCTTCGAGTCGGGTCATTCGGGTCGAGCCAGTTACGCCATGTCTAGTTGTCGGGTCTGGGTCAGATGTGGATCATTTTCGGGTCGGATCGTTGGTTCGGGTCAGGTTTGGTCATGTTCAGGTCGAACAAGGTTTTGTTTGGTTTGGTCGGGTATAACCATCAATTCATTATTCGTTTTTACTACCACAGCAGTATTATTTATCATTTATTTTACGAATTTGATTTTTTTATCATCTATACAACTATATCATCTAATACAAATTATTTTAGCCATGTCAAATGAGTTAAAGTGGAATGGGTTGAACTGAACTGAACTAAGATGAACCAAACTGAACTAAAGTAGCCTGAAATACAGAAATTAATAATAATAATAATAATAATAATAATAATAATAATAATAATAATAATAATAATAATAATAATAATAATGGGCAGTGTGGCGTCTTTTCACACTGCCCTTTAATTTCGGAGGGTTGGGTGTGTACAGCTGGGGGTGTCCTGTACTATGTCTTTTTGGCTTCTCGCCTTAAGTTAAAGTGGAATGGTTTTTTTTTTTTTTTTTTTTTTTTTTTGTTTTGTTTGTTTATGGCATCCCTCGGCCGCTCGCTCCACCTTCGGCTCCTGGCGATGTTGTGGGGCCTGTTGGGTTGGGTTGTCTTGACGTGGCTTCTCTGGATCGCTTGTTGTCGTTAGGGGTGCGCACTATGAAATCTATCCCTCCCAGATGTCGCCTTGGGTTTTCTAGGATCTTCAGGGGGGCCCTTGATGCTGTGGCTGACTCCCCTGGTGATCTTTCTCGTTGGGTTAGCTTGCTTATTTTACCTCTCTGTATACTTAAGTCTTTTTCCCCCAGGAGTAACCTTGAGTGTAGAGCTGTTGTGAAGCGCCAGCGTCAGGAGGAGTGTATTACCAGTGCCATTCGTACTTGGGGAGCCCCTGGTGGTATTGCTCTGCTTCTGCAGGAGACCTTAGCTGAGGAGGGTCCTTCTCTTCATTTGGAGGAGGACCTTGACTCTGGTGAGGCTAACTTGCGACAGTGTCGGCGGAAGATTTGTGATGGTCATTACGCCGCCGCTGTCCGGGTGCTTTCTTCGTCTGGCGTTGCCCCTTATACGGCCGATACTCTGCAGGCTTTGAAAGATAAGCACCCCACTATTCCGCCCCCTTCCCTGCCGCCTTTGCCTGCCGCCCACCTACAGTTTATCGCGTCCACGACTGTCGTGTTGGATATGATCAGGAGTTTTCCGCGTGGCACTTCTTGTGGACGGGACGGTTTTCGTGCCCAACATCTTTTCGATTGTTTGAGCGGGGCCGCGGTGGCTATCTCGGATGATTTGATCACCTCTATCACTAGGGTGGTTAACCTGTTTCTCGAGGGCAGATGCCCGCAGGTTCTCAGTGAGTACATCGCTAGTGCTCCGCTCACCCCGCTTGTTAAACCAGATGGTGGGGTCCGTCCTATTGCTGTGGGTACGGTTTGGAGACGTCTTGTCTCTAAAGTGGGGGTTGTTCTGATTGGTCCGTCGCTTTGCGGTTATTTTGAGGGCCTCCAGTTTGGTGTCGGAGTTTCCGGTGGAGGAGAGGCCATTTTGTATGCCTTGAATCGATTTATTGAGGATCGTGGTGGTGACGTGGGCCTTTCCATACTTTTGGTCGATTTTCAGAATGCTTTTAACTTGGTCGATCGAGAGATCATGTTGCGTGAGGTTCGCCGTTGTTGCCCTGTTCTTTCCCGCTGGGTCGAGTTTTGCTACTCTCGACCTGCCAGGCTTTTCTACGGGGAGCACAGCCTTTGGTCTTGTCAGGGGGTCCAGCAGGGTGACCCTTTGGGCCCTCTTCTTTTCGCTTTGGTCTTGCATCCCTTGATTTGTAAGATCCGGGACTCTTTTCCCTTGAGCTTGCAGGCTTGGTACTTGGACGACGGCACCATCGTTGGCGATACTTTGGTCGTGGGGAAGGTTTTGGAGGTGATTATGGAGGATGGTCCTCGCTTGGGTCTTCACCTTAATGTTGGAAAAACCGAGGTTTTTTGGCCTAAGGAAGACCCTAGGAGTCGACTTCTGGGTGTTTTCCCCCCTGATATTTCTCGACCGTTGTTCTTGGTGGCCCCGTCAGTATCTGCCGTACTTTCAGCAGTGAGCTTGTGGCGAAGAGAGTTACGAGAACCATTGAGCTTATGGATTCGGTTGCCAGGATTGAGGACCCATAGTGCGAGCTGTTGTTACTTCGTGCTTGTACCGGTATTTCTAAGCTTTCTTTCTCTCTGCGAACATGTCCCCCTACGGTCTTCGACTCGGCGAAGACCTTTGACGCGGCATTGCGATCTAGCTTGGAACGAATTGTCACCGCGTCCGGCCCCGGGTTCGGAGATTGGCAGTGGCGTCTTTTCACACTGCCCTTTAATTCCGGAGGGTTGGGTGTGTACAACGTTGGGGATGTCCTGCACTATGCCTTTTTGGCTTCTCGCCTTCAGTCCTCTGAGTTGCAGGCTATGCTCCTCCGGCCTTCAGCTCTCTCTACTCCTGGGCCGACCTTCGATGCGGCCTTGGCTCTGTTTAACGAGACCACCGGTTCCGACCTTTTCCGTAATCCTAGTGAAGTCGCTGCCCCCAAACTCATGAAGAGATTGGCAGATATTTATTTCACGAAGGTTGCTGCTTCGTTAGAATCGGTTTTCTTCTTGACTCGACGACAGGTGGCTTTGTGGAAATCTTTGCAGGGTGCTCCCACGTCTGACTGGTTGCGCGCGGTACCTATCTCCGGGCTGGGACAGACCATGAATGGGAGGACTTATCGCTCTGTCCTGAGCTATCGGTTGGGTGTCCCTTTGTTCCCGGTACCTAAGCCTTGCTCTGCCTGTTCCCGAGTCTTTGAGGGGGACATTTTTGGAGATCATGCTGTGTCATGTGCTGGTACCATTGGTATTAAGCATAGACATAACCTAGTACGCGACACCCTTTTGGATATCTGCTTCCGATCTGGTATTTCGGCCGGTAAGGAGGTAGATGTCGGTTTGATTGATGGGCACGACAGGCCCCTACGCCCGGCGGATTTGCTCCTGTATTCCTGGGATAGGGGGCGTGATGTGTGTGTCGATCTGACGGGGTCGTCCCCTTTGACTCAGTCCGCGATGTCTAATTTTCTGCCTGGTCGCGCGGTCGCTGATGCTGCTCAGCGTAAATGCGCCAAGTATGGAGATTTGTGCACCAAGACTGGGTATGGGTTCCTACCTTTCTCTTTCTCTTCTCTAGGGGAGCTCGACGCGGAGGCCGCTGCTTTACTCAAGCGGATTCAGAAATTCTCTATCTCTCAGGACGCGGGAGCTCGCGCAACTGCTTTTATTTTTAGTCGGCTTAGTTTTTCTATTGCTAAGGGAGTGGGTGTCCAAATAGTATCTCGGCTACCTAATAACTTCTTGTAATTTGTTTCATTATTAATGCAAGCTCCGGTTTTTATAATAATAATAATAATAATAATAATAATAATAATAATAATAATAATAATAATAATAATAATAATAATAATAATAATAATAATAATAATAATAATAATAATAATTTGGGATCTCTTGATCAGGACCCACTCCCTTGTCTTTCCTTGGGTTCTCTTGATCACTTGTTCTCTAAGGGGTTGCGCACGGTTAAATCGATTCCCCCTAGGTGTCGGCTCGGGTTTGCGCGGGCTTTGAAGGGTGCCCTGGATGATGTTGCGGAAGCCCCTTTTGATATATCTTGTTGGGTTGCTTTGCTTGTGTTACCCCTCTGTGTTTTGAAGACCTTCGTCCCGATGAGTAATTTGGAATGTCGATCTGCTATTCGACGCCTACGTCAGAAGGAGGCTATTGTTGGTGCTATTCGTACTTGGGGGGTGCCGGGGGGAAAGTTGTTGCTCTTGCGTGAGACTTTGGCAGAGGTCTCCCCTTCTTTTTGTGTGGAGAAGGTGCTCGACCCAGGTGAGCTTAACATTCGTCAGTGTCGTAAGAAGATTTCTGATGGTCATTATACGGCAGCCGTTCGTGTTCTTTCTTCTTCCGGTGTCGCACCTTACACTGATAGCACCCTCCGGGCCCTTCAGGATAAGCACCCGGCTGCTCCTTCTCCTGCCGTCCCGTCTAACCCCTTCGACCACTGCCTTAATGCGTCGGTGTCTGTTGTTTTGGACATGATTCGGAGTTTCCCGCGGGGTACGTCTTGTGGGAGGGATGGACTTCGGGCCCAGCATCTGCTCGATTGTTTGAGTGGTGCTGCTATCTATCGCTCGGGTGGTCAACCTTTTCCTCGGGGGGAAGAGTCCACTAGAGTTAGGTGAATACATTGCCAGTGCTCCACTCACCCCGCTCGTTAAGCCAGGGGGAGGTGTCCGTCCTACTGCTGTGGGCACTATCTGGAGGCGCCTTGTTTCTAAGGTTGGAGCTTACTTGGTTGACCCATCTTTATGTGGCTATTTTGAGGGTCTTCAATTCGGGGTAGGTGTTTCTAGCGGGGGTGAAGCTATTCTGCATTTTTTGAACCGCCTTGTAGAGGATCGTGGAGCGGATGTGGGTCTTTCCATGCTACTTGTCGATTTCCAGAATGCATTTAACTTGGTTGACCGGGCGAGTATGCTGCAGGAGGTTCGCCATCAGTGCCCTGCCCTCTCCCGCTGGGTTGAGTTTTGCTATTCCAACCCGGCTAGGTTCTACTATGGAGAGCACAGCCTCCGCTCGTGCCAGGGGGTCCAACAGGGTGACCCCTTAGGTCCCCTTCTTTTCTCTCTGGTCCTGCATCCCTTGGTTTGTAGGATCAGGGATTCCTTTGATCTTTGCTTTCAGGCCTGGTACCTCGATGACGGTACTATTGTCGGGGATACGCTTGTTGTACGGAAGGTTCTTCAGATGATTATGGAAGAGGGCCCCCGTTCTGACCTCCACCTCATTGTTGGGAAGACGGAGGTCTTCTGGCCTGTTGAAGACCCGAGAAGCAGGTGTGCTAGTGTTTTCCCCACCTCCATTGCCAGGCCCTTGCACGGTGTTAAGGTCCTTGGGGGGCCGGTCAGCGTGTGCCCAGCTTTCAGCGGTGCTCTTGTCTCGAAGAGGGTCGCCCGTACTATAGAGCTCATGGACTTGATTGCTACGATTGAGGATCCCCAGTGTGAGTCACTTCTTCTCCGGGCGTGCACAGGTATTTCTAAGTTATACTTTGCTTTGCGCACTTGTCCCCCCTTGCTTTTGGGTCGGTCCACCTTTCTTTTGACACTGCGCTCCGATCAAGTCTTGAGCGTATTGTCACGGCGTCCGGACTCGGTTTCGGGGAGTGGCAGTGGCGGCTGGCCACCCTCCCCTTTTCCCTTGGGGGGCTCGGTGTCTTTGCCGCCTCTGATGCCCTGCACTTTGCCTTCCTCGCTTCTCGACTCCAATCTGCCGATTTGCAAGCTAAGCTGCTTCGTCCCTCCGAGATCGCCTCCCCTGGATTTGCCTTTGAGTCTGCCTTGAGTGAGTTTGTTGAGGCTACCGGTTCTGACTATTTGAGTAGCACCTCTGAGATCGCTGCCCCCAAATTTATGAAGAAATTGGCAGATATATATTTTACGAGGGTTGCTTCAGCGGCGGAATCTGTTTTCTCCTTGACTCCTCGACAGGTTGCCCTGTGGAAATGGGGGACCATTATTCTGACTCGTTGAGGGCTGTCCCTATTACTGGGCTTGGGCAAACCATGAACGGTCGGGCGTATTGCAGTGTGCTTAGTTACCGCTTGGGAGTCCCTTTGTTTCCGCCTTCCGGTTCTTGCTCTTCCTGCTCCAGGGTCCTCAGAGAGGATATTTTTGGTGATCACACGGTTTCGTGTGATGGTACTGTGGGTATTAAACATCGCCATAACCTTGTCCGTGACACACTCTTGCATATTTGCTTTCGGACCGAGATCTCTGCAGGTAAGGAGGTAGAGATTGGCCTCTGGGACGATAACGACAAGCCCTTGCGACCTGTCGATCTTCTGCTCTACTCGTGGGACAGAGGGCGTGATGTTTGTGTTGATCTGACCGGGTCCTCTTCTTTGACCCAGTCCGGCTTGACTTCTTTTGAGCCTGGACGGGTCATTGCTGATGTTGCTCGTCGTAAGTGTGCCAAGTATCAGGCACGCTGCACGGCCATAAGGTATGGTTTCCTTCCTTTCTCCTTCTCCTCTCTCGGTGAGCTCGACACGGAGGCTGTCTCTCTGCTCCAGCGGATTCGTAAATTCGCTATGTCACAGGATGCTGGAGCGCGTGCCGCTGATGGGAGGATTTTGCCGTCAATCATACCAAACAAGTAAAACCAACTATTCCTAACTGGGTAGATAGGGCAAGTCGGGTCGAATCCACAGAGACGGGGTGTCGGACTAAGGTGTGCTACAGTCCAAGACTAGGTTCAAGGCAAGCTAGACTAGGGTGATGACTAGGGAAGGCTAATGACTATGCTAAACAAGCAACTAATGACTAATGGAAGCAAATAAATCAACAAGAAGGAAACTAGGGCTAGGTCGGGTTCATGGATGCCAAAGAGGCCAAAAGGGGAAAAACAGGGTTACTAGCATGCCATAGCCTAGGTTACGATCGGGCTCTCGCTACTTAACGGCCTAGGGGTCATCCTCACCACGCTCTCGCTACTAATGAGGAAACCAAACCAACCCACCAAACAAACACATACAAGAGAGGAGGCAAGAAAAACAAGGATTGATCGTCTCAAGTCTCACAAGCATTTCATCAAACATGTGGAGTGCAAGGCAAATGGGAATCAACAAAAACAACATCTAGTACCACCCATCTCACCCTAATCATCCCTAATCACACCCAATCCCCCTACTAACCCTAGGGGATGACTACTCAAACATAATCAAACTAAAACTAACACAAACAAGAGAAACCAAAACAAGAATCAAAACATTCATAATGGAAAACAAGGATGAGCAACAAACAATGAATAAAGATGAAAACTTGAATGATAAACAATAAATATTAAGAGTAAAGGGATGAGAAAGACTATACCAAACTAAAGGATGAATGGAAAAGATGAGAACTTGCATATATGGAGAAAACCCAAAATAAATCCACCAAGGTTGTCCATCTTGGTAGAGATCTTCAAGAATTCCAATAATACAAGAGTAACTAACTAAGATTAAACTAAGATTAACAAAAGATTAAGGAAAGATTAGGGAAAAACTAAGCTAATCTACACTAATGTCTATCTAGGGTTTAGTCTAATGTAAGGTGCTTAAAACAATACAAGAGGGGAGGGGGGGGGGTAGTATATATAGGGTTGTAAGAATAAGGGGAATGAAGTGTTGAAGCGCGAGGAGAAACAGGGGGCTCACGGCCATGATGAGGGGGCTCACGGCCATGAGGCACCCCCGTCATGGCCATGATGGTCATGGGTCACGGCCATGAGCTGCTGCTGTAGCTCGCTTCCTCTCTTCCTTGCTTCCCGACTCACTACACGGCTATGTAGGCTTCTGACACGACCATGTAGCCCCATACTTGCTTCTCCTAGGCTTCTTATCGACTCTCGGTGCTCGGGAGTGGGCTCCAAGGGACTCGGGACCGAGTCTAAGCCACCGAATCATCGTCGCTTCTCTTCATTGGCTCCATATGTATCGGAAACGAGACGGAATCGTTCCACTTTTCCGTGATGAGCGTTAGGAACCTAAAACAAGCTAGAAGAAGCGTAAGTAGCCTCGAAACCGCTCCAAAGAGAGATTTCACACAAGAAAGCGGAACCAAACACGTGAAATAAACACTACAAAGCACACTTATCAACTCCCCCACCCTTAACCCTTACTCGCCCTCGAGTAAGCACGAACTAACTACTAACTAAAAGAAACTAGACTACTAACCGAGTGGGTATTAGCGCACCCTACGCCCTTTCAACTCACGCGAGAACACTTAGAGGAAAAGTGCTCTCCGCAAGGCAAGTGAGGTCTTGCGACAAAACTGTGGATACAACCAAACACGAAAACGCACAAACAAACAAACAAACAAACAAACAAACAGACAATCAGTTGCATCCAAAAAGAAACAAATACCGCTTTCTTCAACAAAGCGGTGAAATAAGCACCGGTTAAAGACTCAAGGCAAGTGACAACGTTCCCAAGCTAATAACACAAATCGATATGGACAAAACCCTAATAGTACGACAACAAAGCAATAAATACGTTGGTAACTTACCTAGTTCCTCCTAACCTTCTAAGAACGTACTACGGGACGATAGGCGGGATGGAAAAAGGATGAACCACGGAGTTAGTCGACACTGTAGGTAAGTGAAGCCCCGCCCCCTTTAGCGATAAGCCAAGAGGGTCGTCCCATGTTCAAAAATAGCCTAACTAGTCCAAGTAAAAAGGTGGATAATGGTTGCAAAATGAGGGAATACCGACCATTACCGCTATCATCCTTCCTAGGGACTCGGTCCTTTGGTAGGCTCCTCACGATAGCAATCGGTAAAAGGCTTATTTTTGAGGGGTAAGAATTTTTGTGAAATGATTTTCTTGGCATTTTTCTTTTGTAATTTGCTTTTGATTTGCTATGCCATTTCTTTTTCTTCTTTTGTATTTTGTTTTTGTTTCGTTGTGCCTTTTCTTTTTCTTCTTTCCTTTGTTTTTTTTCCTTTCTTTTTCTTGGTTTGCCCTTTTGGCCTGGTTTTGTATCATAGACAATTCCTGCAACCAAGTAAGAGACTTCAACAAATTGCAACTTATTTGTGGAAATGTGTAGAAGGTAGGGAAATGGGTATGTCGGAGGCGCCTTCCCTTCAAACCCACAAAAAAAGGGGAAACTTGGACTAATCAAACAATTTCGAACATGGTCACCTAAGAGACGAGACTCGGAAACCAAGGCCTTTTCACTCCGTGGGTGGTCAAAGTGGTCAAAATGCAAATCCCGCGGTAAATCCCTAGTAGACTAGGTGGACTCAAGGTAAGAAACCAACGAAACTATTGATTTAAAGTCATTCTACTTGACTAAAGTCCAAGAATCGATTCATATCACTAGGAAGGGAAAGTAAACACTTGCGCACTAGCCTCAAAACCGGGTTTTCGAAAACATTTTCTACACTAGACTCACAAACTATACAAGACAAAACAAATATGAAAGAAAATGAAACGAAACAAGACAAAACAAAACAAACACACAAAGAAATAAACAATCACCACCCCGACACTTCCAAACAAGCAACCACATCAACCACAAACTCCAAAAAGCTCCACCCGAGCATACACCATCACAAAACATCCTCCAAACTCCACAAAAAGGAAAAAGAAGAATGAGATAGAAGGATAATACCGGATGTCAAGAGCTTTCCGAAACTCACGGTGATCACGCAACCTACAAGGAAATTGGGGGAGCAAAACACACAACACAACGAATATACGACACAAAGACACAAAAGAAAATCTTTTTGTTTTTTTTTTTTATGAAAATTTTCAAAATTTTAGGCATTTTTAAATTTTTTCGAAAAAATTACGAAAATAAAACTAAACTAGAGTAAGATATCGCTCCCCCACACTTAAACCGAGCAATGTCCTCATGCTCGATCGGTAGTGTGTGGAGACACTAAAAAGAAGAGAAAAAAAGGGAAAATAAAGCTAAAAAACAAAAATGAAAGTGAAGAAATGGTCGAATGTGCCAGACCGGGGTGTAATCAAGTCACCTAAGGCCGAGACAAGAAAAGATATGAATGGGAGAAGAAATAAAAAGAAGAAATAAAAAGAAAATGGGAGGGGGGGGGGGGAGGGCTAGGTGTAATCAAGTCACCTAGCCCCGATTCCGCCCAAATCCGACTAAATTCTACCAAAAAGGGAATAAAAAGAAGAAAAAGGGAAAAGAACTTGTCAATTTGGATTTTTCAAATGATTCTCGATGTAGTCACGTCATCGAGAATCGGGAGCAATAACCACAAAGGGCCCCGAGGGCCACCACGACACTAAAAGCATAAAAGGAATTGGAATAAACAAAGAAAGACTAAGCAAATAAAAGACGGAAAAGAAAAGAGAATCGCCCTACCAAAACGGTTAGCAACTCGAATAATCTCCATCGTCTCAATGATCATTCTCGGCACCTTGTTTGTCTTTGTCATCGATATTCCTCCCCTTCCTAAATGTAGTCTTATCTTTAAGTATCGGGTTTGTATTGGGGTCGGGATTTAAGAGGACGTTTTGAGTTAAAGTAGTGAATATGAGATGAAGATGTAAAAGTAAATTGGGTTGGGTTGGGGGTAATAGGATGGGGCGGGTTTGGTATATATAAGTGAATTGGGCAGGTTATGTGAGGGGAAGGGAATATGGACTGGGTAATGGGAATGGGATGGGGCTGTGAGAGGAGTAGGGGCGGGTCGAATTGATGAAGGTGGGGTGGGGTTGGTTTGGTAAGGGGGTAAAAGATTTGGGCTGGGTTAATTTAATGGGGGGGAGTGAAGTTGGGCTGGGTTGGGTTTTTAAATTAAGGGTGGGATGGGTAAGGAGGGTGGGGCGAGTATGGGCTGGGTAGGTAATAGAGGGGGAGGGGTTTGGGTTGTGGGCTGTTTATGTGAGGGGAAGGGTGGGATTGGGCTGGATTTATAAATGAAGGGGGCTGGGTTTAAAAATGAAGAATGGCGAAGAGGGCTGCAGTACCCGTCCCGGTCATGAGGGGGTGCCTCACGGCCATGACTCCTCCTGGGCATGACTAGGCCCCTCATGCCCATGACTTTTGGACTTCTAGCTCACGGTCATGACGCCACCCCTCATGGCCATGTCGCCTCATGGCCATGTCTCCCTTGACATGGCCATGTTCCAACTCAGTAGCATGTCACTTTTGCACCATTATCCTCCCCACCATGTAGCCTTCGTCATGGCCATGATGGCTCATGGTCATGTCTTTAGCCTCATGGCCATGTCTCTCGCCTCATGGTCATGTTCCATCCCAAGTCTTCAATCATCATAACCACACCGAGCCTTCCACCAAATGAGAAATATAATGCCCCGGAATCAAAATCCCATCTCCAAAAGCTTATTCCAAGCTCAAAAACCGACCTTCTAGCTCACGTCTTCCAATAAAAATCCCACCGAGCTTAAACTTGTAGGAAAAAAAAGAAAAAACCGAGCAAGAACGACTTGATCTTCATCATGGGAGATAATAATAAAGCTTCACTCGATTAATAAAAACTCATCAAAGCATCTAAGCTTCATCAAAGCTCCAAAAATCAAAGCTCCATATAACAATATAATCGCTCCCATGATTTCTTCAAGATTTCTCCTCCAATAACTCAACATAAAAACCCAACAAGCTTCACTCTTCCTACACAACTCCATAATAATCATTAAATACCCCTTCCTCACATCACTCAATGAAAAATACCAAATGACAAGATTTCAACGCACAAAAATCTAAAAATCAAGGAAAGCACAAAATAATTCACAAAAATTAGAAGAAGAGGGAAGAGATATTTACACAAAAATTTTGATACTCTCATCGTCTACGACTCCATAGCCCTCAAGGGATCGGAGGAGTAAATCAAATGCTCTAGCACCATCTTCATGAAGGCTCATGTGGCCGAGCCAAGCTATCATCAGAAACTTCCAAGTCGGAGGCAAGAAGCGATCATCTAATCCATTATGCTCGGGTTTCTCGTGATCTATCGGGTCTTTCCAACCAACAAAGCAATGACTCTTATGACCATCCGGTAGGTATATTGGACTAAGGTCATGCTTGGCGTTATGGTTCGGGATATCATACCCTAAGGGTGTTGCTTCTTCTATGGGATTAAGAATAAAATTCTTTTTCGCCGCCCAACAAGGATCCAATTCATCAACCATCTTACAAGACAAGGGACATGAAATCAAGTGCGATAAATGAGGTGAAGGCATCAAGTTTTCTTCTTTGGAGGCTTTAGGGGAAACTTCATCATCATTCTTACTAGAATTCTCACCATGAAGAAATTCAAGGCCTCTGAGGGCGGCCTCAATTTCTTCGACGGTTTGGTCTAGCATGGCATCTCCAAATCCCCCAATCGGCTCCTTCAATTTCCCATTCAAGGCAAGTTCTAAGGCATCTATCTCTTTCTCCCAAGTATTACCTTCATTTTCACTCACCTTGTCAAGTTGGCCTAGGGGAGTCTTATCTTCACTTGACTTTGGATTTTCACTCATGATTTCCACTTTCTTGAGACTTATCTTCGGGACTTCCGATTTCTTTGGAGGAATGAAAGAGGTAAACGCATTCTTTGACGACAAAACATTGTCATCTTCATCTATATCTTCGTGTATCACCCCCACTCCTTCTACCGACTTCAAAGTTGGTTGATGTATCTTGGTTTGAGATTGTCTTGAAGAAGTGGTTTCAATCTCTCCAAAAATAAGATTTGGTTCATCACGAAGAAAATCATATAAATCCAATTTAATGGCCAATACATTGGCTTCTGTGGACATGACATAGGTCCACCCCGACGCGGCCACGCGCGGGTTTGGGGAGGCGAATGAATTTCCATATGAGAATGGATCGAATTGAAATTTAAATCGAAGTGGAGTCGCCACCGAACTTTGTGGGAGTTCGGGCCCGTTCGAACCCACTCTATGTCGTACTGGGCCGTATACAAAATACGGCCCATTTCCGATGTCAGAGTTTATTGGGTTTGTCCCTTTGCATTTGATACCGATACCGACATTATCGGATATCATGTATTGAATGACTCTTGTGCGCCAACGGTTTCAGGCATCCGGAAACCGAGGTTCTGAGTAAGGGGTGAGGGTACGTGTTGGGAAGCCCACAAAGGACACCCAACCCCGCCCGCACTTAGCGGCCTCTACTAGCTAAGATATCGAATGATTTTTGAATACGCGCGTTAGTTGAACGATGAGAATGCTTATGCAAACATTGTTTTCCCTAAGCATGTGAGGAATTGAAAATGATTTCTATGTCGATTTAATGCAAATAATTCTAACGTCGAAGTTGAATTTTAGCATGTGGGTTCATTTTAGTACGATAAAATAAACAAGATAAATCGAAAAAAGAAACAAACGGTTAGTAACGATATAACGAATAATAACGGTTTGTAAATTATTGAATGGAGTTGAATAATGTAAACGAGATGATGTATGGTTTTGAAGAGATATTCCACGTGATTGATTAGCACGTGTTGACCTAAGTCATAAAAATATTATCGAAACTAAAAGACAACGTAGGACTCACGATTTTGACGTGATAAAGGGCCACTCGACCGAGTCATTGAAGGACTCGACCGAGTGGACCTCTGAAAACACTTTTGTCCCATGTTTTAGACCCTACTCGATCGAGTTATTGACAACCTCGATCGAGTATGCTGCCACTCGACCGAGTCACTGTGAGATTCGACCGAGTGGAGGTCGAAAATACATTCTGTCTCGGTTTTTGGGGTGCCACTCGACCGAGTGGGCTAGGCACTCGGTCGAGTGCCCCCTGTACGAATTATAATTTGCTTTGCAATTTATTATTGACTTTTGAAATTGCTTTTGATTTTTAATAATTCGATGATTCTGCCGAATTGGACATAAATATTGTACAATTTATGCTCGATTTGGATTTTATAAATCATTGATTTTGTTGAATCGGATATAAATATTATGGGATTTATACTCGATTCTAAATTTGAATACTCGTTGTTTTCCATATTCGATTATTGAATCGATATGGAATACTAGAGTGAAAATAAAAGAAAATTGCTTTAAGTCATCTTAAATTAACTATCGCGATATGAGTACATTTCTTCCGCATTTAATAATGTCGTAATTCTAGCGAATTGTATGACAATTATTTTAGCATCAATGAAAATCGCATTAATTAATTTATTTGACTAGATTGTTAGATTCGACATCCAATTATGGAATTGGTATCGAATCTAAAAGATCGACGCTTTGCCTGAACTGAAAGACTTGATTCCCTCGGCTTTTCCGACATCATAACGAATCCCTAGAGATTATGTGATGTCGGATCCGCGTCAACGGGTTTCGACCCTTATTGAATAAAATACTTGTTTTGAAAATTGATGCAAATGTGCGAGTAATGATGCGAACAAAATAAAGATTATTGTTTAAGTTGACTTGTTTCAATAATCAAGTGATCGGGGTGATGGGATAAGCGACCGGCAACGCTGTGTGCAGTACACTTGTATATTCGGGTTTCCTTATCCCACCATCACTTACACTCGACACAAATTCACAAGTATTTTAATGTCTTTTGATACTAGTGTTATTAGCGATATTAGGATGCGAATAAAATAATAAAAAAAATGACAACGACAACGACAAAACGACGCACGACGCGAGAAAGAAGAGAAAAGCGGGAATTGGCACCCTCAACCTACATGTTTCTTATGCTCGAACGGGACTCGTAGTGACGGCTTGCACGGGAGTATCGAGTATGTAGGCTAAGTTGTGGTGGTTAGGGTTTTGATTCCTAGTACTAGGGTTTGAGTGTTGTAGAATCAGTGTTGAATTAGGGTTTTCAAAAGTTGTCCCCCAAAAGATGTGTTGCATGGGGTGTTTATATAGGCATTTCTAAGGACCCCCGGTTAGGGTTACTCGACCGAGTAACTGGCTGACTCGGTCGAGTGGCCCATTCAAACGCAGTCGGGCCTGAATAAGGGCCCACTCGATCGAGTGGCCCTGCTGGGTTGTGCGGGTCATCTTTTGGACCGTGGCTTTGGATGTTTGATAGGTCTCTGTGTTTGAATTGTAATTTTGATGATTGTGTGACTGTTTTTGCATGTCTCGGAAACGACTTTGACTGGGGTTGACCCAATCACTAAAAGTCAGTTTTATTTCCGGTGTCGGTTTTGACCCAAATTAGTCTTGTTTGACTGGAAACGACCCACTGGGCCTTCATTTGAGGTCAGTTTTGTGAGATTTGTACTCCATAGGTGCATTAGTCAGCTACTAATGGTTTTGAGCGCATACCCGAGCGCGTAGAAACACGTTAGCGTCCGATCATCATCGAGTGTTTTTTGGAAACTGCCATAGAGACCTGGCAGTCAAAATGCGGGTGTCTACAAAGCCCCCACTCTGACTGAGGCTTGGACAGGGCGAAAGTCAGAGTAGCTACCACACCGATTAAGATCTGGTAGCCTTCCGATCGTGTCGTTTATAGTCCATCAGACTTGCGTAAAAGGGCTCGCCAGCCATAAGATAGAAGTCATACCTGAGTTGACGATAATACCTCCGTGCGGAATTTGGACTTATCGCGTAAGTCTGGGTGCACCTTTTTGTGGGCCCATCCCGTGCTATTCCGGGGAAGACGCCGCCTCGGGCTTTCAGCTGGGGAATTGGACTTGTCGTATAAGTCCCGGGTGCGCCTGTATATGGGCCCATCCCTGTGTAAATGCCGCCTTGGGCTTCCGCTGGGGAGATTTAGTGGGTTGCATGTTCCTGCTCGAGTCGTACCCATATAAGTCACATAAAATTCGCATGCAACACGTAGGTAGTAAAATGACTTGCGCTGAGGAAAAATGAATTTTTGGATTTTTTTTTTTGAATTTTTGAAAGCTTTTAAAATTTTTGGAATTTTGGCTCCTAAAGAAATTAGGAAAGTTCGGGATGACTAATTCCGTGCTAGTATCGGGACTAGGCTTATGGGTTGATTCCCTTTAGGATTAGGAAACTATTGTGCAAGGAAAGATATGGAAAGAAAATTGTAAGGTTGATGCTATATATAGCCCTCCTTGTCTTTGATTTCTTCATAATTTCCTCACAAATCATCCTTCAAAAAGAAAGCCTTATTCCTCCTTAAGAATTTTAACCATGGGTGTTGATCGATTGATCGTCATGTTGCAAGAATGGTCCCGACGCTTTAGGGATGGCGATAGGGTGGCTTTAAACCAGACGGGTATTGCCCAAATGTATACATTCCGTCAGATGCAGGTTGATCGCTACTTCTTGGATGCCTGCTTGTCTTATTGGGATGACATATATCATGTCTTTGCCTTTCCTTGGGGCGAAGTACGCCCTTTACCTGAGGAGATTGCTGCCGTAGGAGGATGGAATCTGATACTTCGTCCTGCCGTCCCATACTCGATCTACGACCCAAGGAGGAAGCTTCGAGATTTTTTAGGGCTTTCTCACAACGAGGTATCCCGGATGGTTGGAGACGACAACACAGTTTCCTTAATTGATCTGGCTAAGAAATTAACGAACCCGCATGATGTTAGGGTCAGGTCGATTCTTAGCCGTAGGGCAATTCTGTATGCTCCATGTTTATGCTTTTGAAGGTCACATGGATTTATTATCATGCATGGGAAACATCCGTCTCTTGACCGTGGTTGATTTAATGGAGACGGAGCACAGCCTGGCTTGGCTGATTACGGGTGAAATAATCCAAGGCTTGGACAATCGTAAGAGGGATTCGTCCGTCCGTCTCACCGGAAGCACCCGTTTGCTGCAAGTATGTCGGATTTTTATTTTTTCTCGATTTCTTGATTTTTTTTCGAGATTTTGACTGCTGCAGTGGGCACTCGATCGAGTCACCCTGGCACTCGATCGAGTGCCTTCGTAAAAAGCCCCCTGTTCGCTCCCAGGGATGCCACTCGACCGAGTCACCTTGGCACTCGATCGAGTGTCATCAGGCGGACGCCTATTTTGCCTTGGGAACTCATGTTTTTGTTTCCTTTTTCAGATTTGGCTATATGAGAGGCTATTAGTGATAGATCCTCCCCTTGATGCCAGCAACTACCATCACAACCAAATGATGATGAGGAGACGGGCTATTGATTTTTCTCGCCAGATTACTCAGAAATACTGGGACGAGGTGCTATCGATCCATGGTGGTCGGCTAATTCGATGGGTTGTGCCGTGGGGGTCCATCTACGTTTGGACCGGCTTGGACCCGAGGGATAGAGCTCGTTACCAAGTAATCTTGTCTTTCAGGCAAACGGTTCATCTCTACCCGGATTGCATACTAAGGCAGTACGGACGGGCCCAGCGAATCCCAGAAATTGAAGCAGTTGTGAGTGACCCTACCCAACTGACTGATGTGATGTGTGATAACCTGGATGCAGAGATGGTACACCCGGCATACTTGGCCTATTTCCAAATCTCGCCACTCGATCTGGGTTTCAGACTCCTACGTGAGGTAGACTAAGGCAGGTGATGCCAAAGCCCGAGCTGCTCCGAAGGTTGATGAGGCTTTCGATTTGCTGCGAAGGGAGCAGGCTAAAGACAATAGGGGCTTCTTTGATGAAGGAGACACTCCGGCCACCCTAGTTCGCCTAATGTCAGGTCAGAAAAAGAAGACTAAGACTCAAGCTGAAGGGTCTAGTGCTAAAGGTGCTCGGGGGAAAGTGAGCCCCCAGACTGACTTGGAGAGGAGACTGGGCCCAAGATTAGCCGTGCAGGACTGACTTGGCCCACGGGATAGGCTACCCGAGCACGTGCGGGCCCGACTTGGGCTGAAGACTGTTACAGAAGACCCATTGTCAAAGAAACAGGTTCGTGCTAAGGAGGTTCCCCTCGTGATTCGGGAACGCTCGCCCCCACCCCGGCGACCTCGGGCTCCACGTGACCCAAAGTACAAAGGAAAGGGCAAAATGCCCGGATATTAGTCTCCTTGGTTTATTATTCGAGTATTATATTATAATTTTTGGTGTGATTTTTTGTGTGTGTGTGCCGATTTCGGCGTTTTTTTTTTTTTTTTTTTTTTTTTTTTTTTTTTTGTAATTCCCGAGTTTATCGAGATTTAATAAAAGACATATTATTGAATACCGTTCCCGTCTTTTCGTTATTGCAGTGGTTGTACCCTTTTGAGGGGTTGCCTACGTATCCACAATTAGCGGAATCAAACCAAATGTAATTCAAAATTGATTGACTTTTGCAATTTTTCGAAATACATCAAGATTATTAATCGAGATGTGCGACAGTAGAATAATTAATTCTAACTTACTGACTTGTCTATAATTTTGAAGATTTATAAAAAGACAATTTTTTTTATAAATTTTTGCAAATGACATTGAGATAGGGTTTATGGGTAGTAGCAGTTCAACTGGTCCAAGTTGGTCGGGTTGACGAACTCGTTCCCGTCTAGGTCTGTCAGCATCACCGCTCCTCCTGATAGGACCTTCTTGACTAAGTATGGCCCAGCCCAATTGGGTTTAAATTTTCCTCTTGGGTCAACCGGTAGTAAGGCACAAACCGATTTTAGGACCAGTTCCCCTTCTTTGATGTTCCTGGGCCTAACCCTTTTGTTGAAAGCCCGTTGGATCCTCTTTTGATATATTTGAATATTGTTGAGGGTCCGGGATCGCCGTTCGTCTAAAAGGACTAGCGAATTGTATCGGACTTGGACCCAATCTGCTTCAGGTACTTGGCTTTCGAGTAGAATCCTGAGGGCTGGCACTTCTAGCTCGACCGGTTGGACCGCTTCCATTCCATATGTCAGGTAATATGGAGTTGCTCCGGTCGCGGTGCGAATCGACGTTCGATACCCCCATAAGGCAAAGGGTATCTTGTCGGGCCAGTCTCGATAATTCTCAGCCATCTTTTTAAGTATGGTGACAATTGTTTTATTAGCCGCTTCTACCGCTCCATTTGTTTGGGGTCGGTAGGATGAAGATGTATGCCTCTGAATTTTGTATTTTGCTAGCAATGTAGCGGTTTCAGCTTGAAAGTGGGTCTCGTGATCACTGATGAACTCGTACGGGATCCCATATCGGCAGATGATCTTATTCTGGATGAATTTGGCTACGTGCTTGGCGTTCAAGACACGGTATGATGACTCGGCTTCGACCCATTTGGTGAGGTAGTCGATGGCCACTAAAATGAAGCAATGACCTCCCGTCCCGGAAGGATGCACCTTTCCAATTATGTCAATACCCCATGTCGAAAATGGCCATGGTGATGTCATGGTATATAATAGGGAAGATGGCATATGCTGTACATTGGCAAAGATCTGACAGTTATGGCAGTGTTTGACATATAACTGACAGTCTGTTTCCATGGTGTTCCAGTAATATCCGAGCCTCATGATTTTCCGGGCTAGCATATGGGCGTTCATATGCGGATCGTTTTCACCATCGTGTACTTTGGCCATAACCTTTTCGGCCTGTATTTTGTCGATACACAGGAAGAGAGCCCCCTGTGTCGTCTTTTTGTACAACTGCCCGTCGTCCATACGAATGAATTGGGTCGCCAATCTTCGCAAAGCCTTCTTGGCCCGGTTTTCAGTTCCCGGGGGATATTCTCCCGTTGTCAAATAGGTTAGGACGACTTGATACCAAGGTTCTGGGTCAGTTATCTCGATATCTTGAATGGCGTGGATGTAAGCCGGCTCGGACCGTCTTTCAACACAGATTGGCATGCTGGTAAGATGGTCCGGTATATTCAGCAGGGATGCTAATTTGGAAAGTGCATCTGCAAATTGATTTTCTTCTCGAGGCAGATAGATATATTCCACCTTCTGGAATTGTTTCTCTAGAACCCTTACCCGTGCTTTGTAAGCCACGAGATTGGCGTTCCGAGTTTTCCATTTTTGGAGTGCTTGATTGATGACCAGTGAGGAGTCACCGTGGACCCGGAGGTTCGCTACCCCTAAATCAGCGGCGGCTTGCAACCCGTGAATGCATGCTTCGTATTCGGCTACGTTATTAGTCACATCAAAGTCCAATTTGATGGATAATGGGGTGTGCTCCCCTTGTGGTGAGATTAGTAGAATTCCGACCCCAAATCCTCGGAAGTTGGATGCTTCGTCAAAATACAAATCCCATGTCTTGGTATCGGTATGGAATATGTCTTCATCAGGGAAGGCCCAAGTATCGGTGTGGCCTTCTTCAGATATCGGGCTATCGGCGAGGAACTCGGCTACTACCCGGCCTTTGCTGGCTTTCAATGGTACAAACTTGAGGTCGAACTCAAATAACATTAAAGTCCATCTGGACATCCTGCCATTAAGGATGAGCTTCTCGAACAAGTACTTGATAGGATCCATTTTGGATAATACATGTACCTCGTGACTGAGCATGTAATGTCGGAGCTTTTTAGTGGCCCAAACCAATGCTAGGCATGTCTTCTCGAGCATTGTATATTTGCATTCGTATTCGAGGAACTTTTTACTGATGTAGTAAATAGCCTGTTTTTCTGAATCGACTGTCTGAGCCAGCATAGCCCCCATGGCTGTCTCGGTTGTTGTCAGGTATAACGACAAAGGCAAACCGGGTTGAGGTGGCATTAATACCGGCGGAGCAGACAGAATCTCCTTGATTTTTTCGAAAGCCGCTTGAAATTTGTTGTCCCATAGCACCCGTTCCCCTATCTTTAGTTTCTTGAAAATGGGCTCGCATACCATGGTTAACTTTGAAATGAACCAGCTGATATATTGGACTTTCCCGAGGAACCCCCTTATTTCTTTTTCGGTTTTGGGTGGCTGCATCTCGGTGATGGCCTTCATTTTAGTTGGGTCGACCTCGATGCCGCGTTTGCTAACGATATGGCCCAGTAATTTGCCCGACGTTACCCCGAAACTGCATTTTTGAGGATTTAGCCTCATGTTGTATTTGCGTAGTCGGGTGAAGAATTTTCTTAGGACCATGATGTGCCCGCTTCGATCTTTGGATTTGACGATCATATCGTCGACGTAGGCCTCCACTTCTTTATGCATCATGTCATGTAACAAAGTGGTGGCGATCCGTTGATAAGTGGCCCCGACATTAATAAGCCCAAACGGCATGACAGTGTAACAGTAAGTCCCCCATGGTATAATTAAGGTGGTCTTACCCATATCCTCTTCTGCCATTTTCATTTGATTGTATCCGGCATACCCGTCCATGAATGATAGAAGGGCATGATCGACCGTGTTATCCACAAATATGTCGATATGTGGTAACGGAAAATCTTCTTTTGGGTTGGCCTTGTTTAGGTCCTGAAAGTCCACGCATACCCGCACCTTGCCGTCCTTCTTGGGACCACGCATACACGATATTTCCCGGTCTATACCCGGCATGTCCTTGTAGGATCATGCGAAGACATCTTTAAATTCTTGGAGGAGGTCTGTGAATTCTTTTCTCTCCTCGGGATCTAAGGATAGGCCCAACTTAAGCATCTGCAGGGGCTCTAAAGTGGTTCCCACATTGATGGACTCGGTTTCTTCGATTACCGGATCTCGGGATTCCTTTTGTTTGAGCTGCTCGATCAGATGTGGAGGCAGAGGTACCTGTTCGTCGGGTTTCTCAATGTCATTGCATATAAAATTTTTGAAATTGCAAGAGTTATAGAAATAAGACAAGTCGTAAGCAGAACGGTTTTCGTTATTATTATTAATGGTAAATTTTGAGAAAAGCTCGAATAGAGCGGCCATCTGATCATTGGTCAGTTGCGGGATAGGGAGAGGTCTTGGGATAGGCCCCGAGACCTCAGTGGAAGTGGCTAAGGGAAGAGGGATTACAGACTCGACTCTAGCACCAGACCCTCTAGACTTGGACCCGGACTCCGACTCTGACTCTGACTCAGACTCGGATTCGGACTCGGTGTCCGGTATGTCTCCCTCGCTGGTGGTCAGCTTGTAGACCCGTCCTTGACTGTCGGTCCATTTTATGGTCTTCCTCCAGGCCCTTTTCTCGGTGTGGGCACCGACTTCGGTGATTAGCTTAGTTGGGTCAAACCGATCGTTGCGGAGGATTAGGTTGACCAAATCGTCCTTTGGAGCGGGGACGGCCTTGTCTTCTCCAAATAGGAGCTCTAGCACGGGCTCGGAGTTGCTTTCACTGTAACACCCCATTATTTTCCGAGTCATTTATAAGGCATTACTTGCCTATTTTATTTAAATCGGGAAAAATATTTTCGGTGTCATTATAAAATTTAAAGTATTTTGGGTCAACTTATTACAAATCGGTTTTGACTATTTTTAAAAGTTGAACGTTATTTATAAATCGACTTCGTATCGGATTTAGTATTTGGGTCAAACACAAACAAAACAAAACAAAAACTAATAAAACCTAACCCCTATTTCCCTAATTACACCCCACCGTATTCTATACATACAAAACCTCTTATTTCTTAAAACCATTGCCAACCATTGCCGCACTCCCTTCATCCTCTGCTCCTTGTTTCAACTTTTCAAATTGCCTTTGAAATCGAGTTCATCCTTGGTTAAACCGGCGTGCTTTTACTTCTGTCTTCATCCAAAAGTAAGTATTTTAATCAACTAGCCTTTCTATTTCTTTTAATTTGTGGAACAAGAGTAATTCATATAATTGATCCTTATTTTATTTTTTTTTTAAATCATGGTCTCCGTATTTTATTCCCGTCACAATGGGGGTGTGCGTGTGTCCTTACTTGGGCTGGGGTCTTAAGGCAATTATCGAGAGTTTGGTCTGGCCGTTTTAAACTTGAACCGATCAGTGAATTGTGTGGAGTGTGGGTGAGTCGGGTGAAATAGACTGACCTTAGAGAGTGTGAGATCCGAACCATTTATTTCAGATCGGAATTAGTGATTTTGGAGGACGAGCGGTTGTATTGTGTCGAGGTCTAATAATCGACGTTTCCTAGTGTGTTTCAATTGCTGTGTCCAACTCAATTGTCTTCAGGTCGGGACACTAGAGTGTACATGAGGGAGATGATGTGTGTGCTAATGGTTTAAATGAATTAGAGTGGTGATGCAATGCTGACATGTATGTTTTGGTGGTATTCAAATATATTTGTATATGTACAGTATTATGTTAGGGGTGTAAGATTTAGAATGAGATAAATGACTATATAAAGGTCGTGAGAGACTTCAACGTAATAATAAGATATGATGGTTTACATATGAATCGTTAAGTTTAGATGATTGAATCATTTATATCATTTGTAGCTTGTGGATTCGAGGAAAAAGAATTCTTGGAATATTATTACCTGAGTTTTGACCGTCTTGAGAGGTAAAGATGTTTTACCCTTTTCACACTTAAGTAAAGAGCATGTTCGGTTCAAATTATATTTTTAAAGCGGTTTTATAAATTATTTTGTCAATGGTGAATTTTTATGATACTCGTAATATTTTGAATATTGAACTTGTGACATGAGTCACACATTGGTATTGTTTCAGTAAAATTTTTGGAACTTATAACAGACTCTGGGAGTTCTGTTGGTCTAGACGGTTTTAAGGTGCGTCTAAGACGTTCCTGGGACTTTGTCCCGAAACTATTTTTGGGTGAGGATTGTCCGGCCCTCACTCGCTAGGGAGTTAGACTTTCTCCTTTGGCAGTTTCATCCTACTGACTGTCCAAATGTGAGAGGTGCGCACTATTATGAGTCTAGCTAAGCACAGGTGGTTACCTCTAGACCGTGCAAGGGTAGGACCTAGGCACACAGGTGGTGGAAAATATATTTTGATTGGTTTTGGTTTGACTACTGTTTTTACAGTATTGTGTTCTGGTATCAAAACGGTGACTTTTAACTCCGGTTTCAGTTTACTATAAAATAAAATTATTATTATTATTTTACGCTTTTATTATATTATACTCTTACTCAGCTTTGCTGACGTCCTTTTGTTTTGGGTCGTTCCCCCCGCTGGAACCTGTACCTATTTGTGTTTTGGGTACAGTTGATAGGTACACTTAATATGCTGCATGGGTGCATTTGGTTCGGGATGCTGAGCGAGGAAGAATTTTATTAATTAACATTTACCTCCGAACTATTTATATTTATGTTGAATTTTGGTTTGAAGTTGTTTTAAACCGTTTTGAATTTTGTGGGACTTAAGTCTTCCGCTGCAACGTTTTCATTTAATTAGCTATCGGACTTTATATTTCTTTTAATTCTTATAATATTCTTTTGCCTTGCATTTGGCTTTGTGAGCTAAATGCGGAGTAACGGCTTTAAATTTTCCTATTTTATTCTTCTATTTTGGTCGCGAAAATTTAGGGCTGTTACAGTTGGTATCAGAGCCCTAGGTCTTTCTCAAATGTTTTGCAAAATTTGAAATGGTTTACAAAAAAATACTACTTTACAAAAAAAAAACCTTTCTTTTTAAACCGAGAGTGATGGGTGGATTGGGTGCATTGCATACGCATGAATTATGTTATTTATATATTTATATTTGTCTTGCTTTAGTGCTATTACCTTACCTGATTGAATTGTGAAAGAGGCAAGCCCTAATTGCGTTATTATTGGAATAAAACATCTCAGGCCTAATTGTAATGGGATATCATTTACTGGAATTTTGGAAGCTTTTTGGTCATGAATAAAGAGGAAGTTGGAAATATAGATATTGTTTCGATTAATTTTTTGGTGGAGTCTATTTTAGTTCATGTTTTATCTGATTCTGGTGCATCTCACTCTAGTGAACTATTTGTGGATAAATTGAGCGTAGAAGCTAGTGAAATTGTGGATTTTGATTTTTGTCATGCAATTTGGGGACTCAGTAAATCGTAAAAAGGATGTATAAGGATGTGTTTGTGTTTATTGGTGATCACAATTTGGAGGCAGACTTATAGAATTCCTAGTAGCTAACTTTGATGTGATTTTTGGGATGGATTGGCTCAAACCTCATCGGACCAATAGTGATTGTGGACATAGTAGAATTTTCTTAAGAGGGCCTAAAATGTGAGAGTACTTATAAGAGTCGTGTGAGAGGTCTTAGGGTGCAGCTTATTTCTCTATGAAGGTGAAAAGACATTTATTTGGGGAAGCTGAGCTGATTTTGTGTTATATCAAGGATTTGAGGTTTGAATATCCTGACTTGAGTAAAATTCCAGTAATGAGTGAGTTTGTTGATGTGTTTTCCGAGGAAATACCGAGAATGTCTCCAAGTAGAGAAGTTGTGTAAGATTTTTGACCTAGTGACAGGAACGGGTCCAATCGTTAAGTCACCATATCGTATGACACCATTAGGAAGGCAAGAACTTAAGAAACAACTAGATGAGCTGATGGAAAAAGGATAAATTAGGCATAGTGTCGCGTTGGGGTGCCCCTATTTGATTTGTGGAAAAAGAAGAATGAAACTTTGAGGTTGTGCGTTGATTATCGGGGATTGAATTAAGTTACTATACAGAATAGACATCCATTATCTAGGATTGAGTTCTTATTTGACCAGTTGAAGGAAGCCTATATTTTCTCTGAAATTACGATTTTTGGGAACCATCAATTGATGATAGTGTTTGAGGATTTACCTGAGAGTATATTTTTTTTGCTAGATATGGCTATTGTGAGTTTACTGTGATGCCTTTTGGATTGACTAGTGCACTTGATGAGTTTATGGATTTGATGAACCGAACTTTGAGGACTTACCTAGAGACATAATGAACTTGATGTGTTTATGGATTTGATTATTTGTTGTAATATTGATTGATGACATAGTGATTTATTCAAAGAATTAAGAACATGAGGAACATTCACGAATTGTCTTAGGCATCTTGGGGGAAAAATAGTTATATGTTAAATTTTTGAGGTGTGATTTTTGGCTGGTTCGAGTAATTTTTGGGGAATATTATATCCAAGGATGGAATATCTGTAGATCCTGCTGAGGGTTTTAAGAAGTGACTTGGATCGAAATTTGTGACTGAAATTCGTAACTTTTGAGTTTAGTTGGTTACTATAGAAGATTTGTGAGGGATTTTTCAAATAGATAGATCAATGACTACACTGATGATAAAGCCACAAATTTTCATTGGGATGAGAGGTATGAGGAATCGTTTCGAATTTTGAAGAAGAAATTGACCACTATTTCGGTGTTGACCTTACCAAATGGAAGTCACGATTATGAGGTGTATACATATGCGTCCGAATGGATTGGGTTGTGTTCTTGTGCAGAATAAGAGAGTGATTAGTTATGCGTTTAGGCAGTGAAACTTTATGGAAAAATTACCCTACTTATAATTTAGAGTTAACAACCGTAGTCGTTACCTTGAAAATTTGGAGACATTATCTATTTGGTGTACCCTTTAAGGTTTTTATGATCACAAAAAGTTTAAGATATATATTTACCCATTAGGAGTTAAACGTGAGATAGAGAAGGTGGTTGGATTTGATTATTAAGGACTATAAGATTGAGATACAATGCCATGTAGGAAATGCAAATGTGGTGGCCGATAACTTGAGTAAATTTTTTTTTCCCCCACACAATACCGTTAGTGATGCACCATGATAAGCTGAGAGAAGAGTTCTGATATTTGGGATCAAGATGACAAAATTGGGAACCCCGTCTAGTGTGTTATCTGTTAAGAGTGAATTGATGAGTTTAAGGTGGTGATAAATTTTTCTAGGATAAGTTGGTTGGTGAATGAGTTGCTTTGTCCAAGCGTGATGATAAAGTATATTGATTAAGTTGTGAGATAGAGTTGTAACCACAAGGAGATAAAGGAAAGAATAATGAATGAGACACATCCAACCCCGTATCCTGTTCAGTTAGGAGTTGATAAAATATATGTGGATTTGAAATTAGGAGTTTGATGAACTAGTATGAAGAAACAGATGGCAGATTTTATGGCTTAATACTTGATATATTAAAAAGTTAAGAGTGAGCATATGAGACCTCAGAGAGAGCTAGATACTTTAGGAGTTTCCGAGTGGAAGTAGAGTTCAATCTTTATGAATTTTATAGCTGGATTGTTAAGGTCACAGGAAGTTAAATAATATGATTTGGGTTATAATTAATGGATTAACTAAGAGTGTACATTTTATTCCCATGAAAGATATATGAGAGAAGAAACTACTTGTTGATGCTTATATACATTATGTGGTAAGACTTTATGGAGTATTAGATAGGATGTCAGATTTGTTTCAATGTTTTGAGAGGACCTTCAGGCAGCTTTGGGAACCAAGTTTAAGATGAGCGGATTATTTTATCTAGCTTTTGATGGTCATGAATGAACAAATCAAATACTTGAGGACATGTTACTGCCTTATAATTTCAAGGAGTTTGGGAGGATAAGTTAGATCTTATATTTTGAGTTCACATATAATGATAGTTATCGATTTACAATTCAGAGGACAATATTTGAGGCGTTTTACGGATGTGAGTATAGAAATCCGGTGTGTTGAGGTGATATTAGCATGACTGTGATTTTAGGGTCTGAGATGATAACTGAAATGGTTGAGTAGGTTAAGAGTATACATGAGTGGATGGAAGCAACTTAGGATGGTTAGAAGAGTTATGAGATAAAACTCGTAGACATGCGAAATTTGAGGTTTGGTAAGGAAGGCAAATTGAGCCCAAAGTTAACTAGACATATGAAATTTTGGAGCATATTAGCTTATTTAGAACTCATTGGGCTTGATAAGACTATGATTTATGAAGAGACTTATGTTCATATTTTGGATAGTAAGGTGCGTAAAACCCGTAGAGGTGAAACAAAAATGTTCAAAATTTTGTGGAACAATAACAAATGTAGAGGAGACTACTTGGGAAGTTGGGTGAACCATGATATGAATACCCTTATCTGCTTAAGATTATTTTCATGCTTCGTGGACGAAGCTTTGTTTTAAGGGGGATAGAAATATGCATGACTAAATTGCTTTATGTTAATTTGACATTATTCTTGTGAGGTTTCATGGTATTATTGTTTATTGGTTACAAATATGGATATATTGGTTATTGTTGGTGCTTAATTAGCACAACGATGTTGATTATTTGTTGTTACTTGAAATTGATTTGTTCACATATATTGATGGTTTATTTGTGCTCAACGCACATATTATTGGTTGTTTTGTGCTCAACGCACGTGTTGATTGATTGATTTTTGTGCATTTCGCATTTGTGGAAAAAAAACATGAACTTGTGAAATACAAAGTTTTTGAAACATTTATTTATTTTTTCCGACATGCTCCTAACTTTCCTAGTGATACTTTACCTTAGAGGAATATTAGAATCTTGGTGGTTTCGAACTTCAATAGTACCTTGTGGAATTAGTTGACCTTGTGGATTTAGATGGTTATGAAGTTTGTTAGTTTGGAATTTGAGGAATTAGGTCTTTTGGAATTTGGAGAATTAGGTGGTTGTGATTTGTGAAGTTGCGTACTTTGGAATTTGAGGGATTAGATGTTTTTGAAAATTGGAAGATTTAGAAATGTGAAATATCTTAAAGGATTACGTGTCTGTTTTGAAGGATTTGAGTTACATAGAGTAAATAGTAATTTGAGGAATTTAAAAATGTGAGATATCTAAGGTTACATGTCTATTTTGGCGAATTTTGGATATACATGGAGTAAAGGGGTTATCTTGGATATAGATGAGAAATGTGAGACTTTTGGATATGTGAAGTATATATATGGGAATTTTACTTAATGGCGAGTTTAAACTTTGAGGACGAAGTTCTATTTTAAGGAAGAAAGTTTGTAACAACCCGTTGAGTTTTAGCTTCGAGGACGAAGCTTTGTTTTAAGGAGGTAAGTCTGTAACACCCCATTATTTTCTGAGTCATTTATAAGGCATTATTTGTCTATTTTATTTAAATCGAGTTTTTAAATCGGGAAAAATATTTTCGGTGTCATTATAAAATTTAAAGTATTTTGGGTCAACTTATTACAAATCGGTTTTGACTATTTTTAAAAGTTGAACGTTATTTATAAATCGACTTCGTATCGGATTTAGTATTTGGGTCAAACACAAACAAAACAAAACAAAAACTAATAAAACCTAACCCCTATTTCCCTATTTACACCCCACCGTATTCTATACATACAAAACCTCTTATTTCTTAAAACCATTGCCAACCATTGCCGCACTCCCTTCATCCTCTGCTCCTTGTTTCAACTTTTCAAATTGCCTTTGAAATCGAGTTCATCCTTGGTTAAACCGGCGTGCTTTTACTTCTGTCTTCATCCAAAAGTAAGTATTTTAATCAACTAGCCTTTCTATTTCTTTTAATTTGTGGAACAAGAGTAATTCATATAATTGATCCTTATTTTATTTTTTTTAAAATCATGGTCTCCGTATTTTATTCCCATCACAATGGGGGTATGCGTGTGTCCTTACTTGGGCTGGGGTCTTAAGGCAATAATCGAGAGTTTGGTCTGGCCGTTTTAAACTTGAACCGATCAGTGAATTGTGTGGAGTGTGGGTGAGTCGGGTGAAATAGACTGACCTTAGAGAGTGTGAGATCCGAACCATTTATTTCAGATCGGAATTAGTGATTTTGGAGGACGAGCGGTTGTATTGTGTCGAGGTCTAATAATCGACGTTTCCTAGTGTGTTTCAATTGCTGTGTCCAACTCAATTGTCTTCAGGTCGGGACGCTAGAGTGTATAGGAGGGAGATGATGTGTGTGCTAATGGTTTAAATGAATTAGAGTGGTGATGCAATGCTGACATGTATGTTTTGGTGGTATTCAAATATATTTGTATATGTACAGTATTATGTTAGGGGTGTAAGATTTAGAATGAGATAAATGACTATATAAAGGTCGTGAGAGACTTCAACGTAATAATAAGATATGATGGTTTACATATGAATCGTTAAGTTTAGATGATTGAATCATTTATATCATTTGTAGCTTGTGGATTCGAGGAAAAAGAATTCTTGGAATACTATTACCTGAGTTTTGACCGTCTTGAGAGGTAAGGATGTTTTACCCTTTTCACACTTAAGTAAAGAGCATGTTCGGTTCAAATTATATTTTTAAGCGGTTTTATAAATTATGTTGTCAATGGTGAATTTTTATGATACTCGTAATATTTTGAATATTGAACTTGTGACATGAGTCACACATTGGTATTGTTTCAGTAAAAATTTTTATAACTTATAACAGACTCTGGGAGTTCTGTTGGTCTAGACGGTTTTAAGGTGCGTCTAAGACGTTCCTGGGACTTTGTCCCGAAACTATTTTTGGGTGAGGATTGTCCGGCCCTCACTCGCTAGGGAGTTAGACTTTCTCCTTTGGCAGTTTCATCCTACTGACTGTCCAAATGTGAGAGGTGCACACTATTATGAGTCTAGCTAAGCACAAGTGGTTACCTCTAGACCGTGCAAGGGTAGGACCTTGGCACACAGGTGGTGGAAAATATATTTTGATTGGTTTTGGTTTGACTACTATTTTTACAGTATTGTTTTCTGGTATCAAAACGGTGACTTTTAACTCCGGTTTCAGTTTACTATAAAATAAAATTATTTTATTATTTTACGCTTTTATTATATTATACTCTTACTCAGCTTTGCTGACGTCCTTTTGTTTTGGGTCGTTCCCCCCGCTGGAACCTGTACCTATTTGTGTTTTGGGTACAGTTGATAGGTACACTTAATATGCTGCATGGGTGCATTTGGTTCGGGATGCTGAGCGAGGAAGAATTTTATTAATTAACATTTACCTCCGAACTATTTATATTTATGTTGAATTTTGGTTTGAAGTTGTTTTAAACCGTTTTGAATTTTGTGGGACTTAAGTCTTCCGCTGCAACGTTTTCATTTAATTAGCTATCGGACTTTATATTTCTTTTAATTCTTATAATATTCTTTTGCCTTGCATTTGGCTTTGTGAGCTAAATGCGGAGTAACGGCTTTAAATTTTCCTATTTTATTCTTCTATTTTGGTCGCGAAAATTTAGGGCTGTTACATTCACCTTTCTCGGACTCGGCCTGGACGATGGTGAATATATCATCGGGGATGAAATTGCATTCCCGAGCCGTTTTGGTCTCGGGATATGTGATTGTGGGTTGGTAGAGGCCCACTTGAATAGCTCCGAATACAGGGGTGACGAAGTAGTCAGTTAACTTCGGGCTATAAGGGCCTATGTAAGTACCCTTGAGGATGTTTGTGGCCTTGTGAATACCGGCCCGGACCACGTTTTCTGGGGTTATAGCATATCCCAATTCGAACTCTGATTCGCCATCATTTAGGACTTCGATAATCTTCCCAGCTGGAAGATGTGGTCTCGAGGTAGCCCCCGGCAAGTAGCCCAAATTTTGTAGCATCATGTCGATGCTAGTAGTGAAGTAGGGCTTGAAGAGATATTCCTCCTCGATCATACCCACGAAATCGAATCCTCGTGGTTCGGCCCGGCTTGTGGCATTACAGCTAGCCATGGTCATGGGGGTCGCCTCCAGTGTGATGACACCGTCCTTGAGTGGCATCTTGACTTTTCTGTGGAGGGTAGAGGATACGACCTTGACTGCATGGATCCAAGGCCTTCCTAGCAGCAGGTTGAAGGATGAGGTGACATCAATCACCTGAAACTCCAATTCTTTCTCGATTGGGCCTGTTATGATCGTCAGTTTTACGGCCCCAGCAACCGGTTTTGGGATTCCGTCGAAAGCCTGGATAGTTTGTGCTGTCGGGAGATAGTCGGCATCGGTGATGCCGAGGGCCCTAGCGGTCCTTAGGAGAAGGACATTTACGGCAGATCCGTCGTCGATAAGCGTCATCGGGAGGTATTTACCCCTGCAGATGACTGTGATGTACAGGGCCAGATTATTATTGGGCCCAAATGGTGGTAGATCGGACTCAGAGAAGGTTATGAGCGGGCCTTCATTCTTGGACTTGCCCTTGAGGTAGGGCATGATAGTGGCTACCATTTCAGTAGGGGTAGCTTGTGAGTCGACCTTAATTTCATCGAGAGCCTTAGTCAGTGCTTCTCGATGTGCTTGCGAGCTAACTAGTAGTTGTCATATGGTTAAGTCAGCTCGAACCCTCTTCAATTGTTGGACCAGAGCCATGTCATTGCTTGGCTCTTCAAGAGTGGATTCCGTCCTGGCAGGTTTAGTGACGGCTTTTTGAATAGAGCGCCCGGCGGTGGCGAGGTGGTTAGTGGCTAAAGCTTTGGATTTAGCCCTTCGGACCTCCTCACTAGTGATGGGGACAGCTTCTCCTTTGGCTAGGTACACATCCTCCTCGTCATCGAACTATATCCCGTTAACTTGTGGGATATAGGGGGAGACGAGGTGTGAGCAGTCAATTACCTCACCGGTGAATATAGCGTGGGCACTAAACGAGTTTTCTTTGTTGCTCGGTTTGTCCCCGGGCAACAGTATTTTCCCGCTTTCAATCAGATCTTGGATCAGATGTTTCAGCTTCCAACATTTTTCCGTGTCATGCCCATTACCCCGGTGATACTGGCAATAGGCTTGGATATTGTAGCTCTTGAGCCTTTTCTCCACTGGAAGCTCGGGAGTCGGGCCTATTGGTTGGATAATGCCTTTTGAAGATAGCCTTTGTAAGGCGTAGGTATAGGTAGTCCCGATATCCGTGAATACCCGATTTGGAATATTCTTCTTGGATGAGGTATCCAGCAAGTTAACCTCATCGAAAATGCTGCGGGCTGCAGCTGCAGGTGTGGGCTTGTTTGTAGATGAACTGGCCCCTTGATACCCTTTGGTAGAGGCCTTAGTCAGGCTCTCTAACTTTAGGTCATCCTCGATCCTTGTGCCCATTTCAGTAAGGACAGCAAAATTTGGGATGATAGCATACCGGAGGTGGACCCGGTAGGATGGGAGGAGGTTCTTGACAAAAGCCTCCACTAGGACCTTCTCACTGGGCTTGTCGACCAGTTTCACACTCTCGGCCCTCCATCTTTGCAGATATTTTGTGAACCCTTCTTTGGGCTCTTGGGCCATGACTTCCAGAGTACGCAATGTAGTCTGGATTTCAGTATTGTCGGCGTAATTCCGAGAAAATTCGGTCGCCACATCGTCCCAGGTCTTATATTTTTTCGAATCGAGCCTGTAGAACCAGGCCTTAGGATGCTTCTCGAGGGAGGAAGGGAATAATTGCTTGAACATGGTGGACTTTACCCCTTTGACCGCCATGAAATCTTTAAAAGCCCGGATGTGATGGACCGGGTCTTCAGTACCCTCAAACATAGGAATTCCCGTAAGGTTGAGGTTGGCAGGTAGCTCGTCACTCAAAGGTGCATAGGAACGAGCATTTTCAGTGTGGATCGAGTTGTTCGTTGATAGGTGAACCTGCTCTTCGAGCCTACGAACAACGCTGATCAGTTCAGCTATGGGCCCAGTGGGCTCAGCTCCTTCAATAGGGGTCGTCTTCTCTACGACGCTCAGGCGGGTGGCTAAAGTTGCTTGGCTAGCTTGGATGGTAGTCAGTTGAGTCTCGATCTTGGTCAGAGCGTCTTTCAATTCGTCCATCTTGCGTTGGTATCTAGTCTCGGGTGGCCTGTCTGTAAGAACACCGCGTGATCAGAAACTAGCCCAAATCCCGGAATAGAAAGTACATCCCGAACAAGACTAAAAAGGGAAATGACTCGGAAAAGACACATAGACGGGTGACTTGTGAAAAGTGGGCCTTCCTTAGGAATCGGCGGGTGGGCCGAGTCCTGTTCGAAGGAAGGTTCACGTGAGACATCCCCAGACTTTGGACTCGATTGTGTAAACGGGCCCTCCTTTGTAGGAGTATGTCCTACGTAGGTGGGCCTTGCCTTAGTCTAATAAGGCGGACTGGGATCGTGAAGAAACTCGTGATGTAAGATCGACGGAGTTTCGACGCTAAAGACCTTGACAACTTACGACATGACCCGACACTGCTAAATACGGGAAGTCCTAAAAAGAGGAAGGTTTCAAAAATTGATTGTTTTGGAAAACCCGAGAAAACTCGGGGAAAGGCCTGATTTTTCGAAAAAATCGGAAAGCGTATCGGGCCTTGGTTTTGAAAGTTCGAAAGTATTTTCGAGTTTTAAATTGGGCAG
This sequence comes from Agrostemma githago, assembly GCA_958450325.1. Lineage (NCBI taxonomy): Eukaryota > Viridiplantae > Streptophyta > Magnoliopsida > Caryophyllales > Caryophyllaceae > Agrostemma > Agrostemma githago. The sequence goes on along the minus strand of OY288259.1, from coordinate 52,188,933 downwards.
CATACCGGCTAGAAAATAGGCTATTTTGAGTAAAATCATAAGTTCTAAATTCGGTATGCGTCCCGGGTTTTGAAATTGGATAGTTCGAAAAACGATGCAATCTTTGAAAAAGACGGTTTTTGAAAACGACTCGCAAACCAAGTAGCATGTAGTCAGGCAAGCATTATAACGACGCCATGTATGCTCTACACTAAGTCTCGGTCGGTCTATAGAGGGTCTATACCAGTGCACATTGTCTAGACGTTGATCGGGACGGACTTTCTAAGTCGAGTTGAGCTTAGAACATGCCGCGAAACCCACTTGAATCGACTATGGACACCTTTTGACATATCCATATTGGAGTACATCAACGGTATAGTGGGACGTCGGTCGCGAGTACCGGCCCGGGAAAATATGGGTTATGCATGAACCGTAAAACTAAAACGCGTATTGTACTAGTCAAACGATTTCTATTTGAGTCTCACCCTGAGGATGCCGATGGTAAGTCATGCATCAGTTAATCCCCAGCGGAGTCGCCAAATTGTGGACATGACATAGGTCCACCCCGACGCGGCCACGCGCGGGTTTGGGGAGGCGAATGAATCTCCCTATGAGAATGGATCGAATTGAAATTTAAATCGAAGTAGAGTCGCCACCGAACTTTGTGGGAGTTCGGGCCCGTTCGAACCCACTCTATGTCGTAGTGGGCCGTATACAAAATACGGCCCATTTCCGATGTCAGAGTTTATTGGGTTCGTCCCTTTGCATTTGATACTGATATTATCGGATATCGTGTATTGAATGACTCTCGTGCGCCAACGGTTTCAGGCATCCGGAAACCGAGGTTCTGAGTAAGGGGTGAGGGTACGTGTTGGGAAGCCCACAAAGGACACCCAACCCCGCCCGCACTTAGCGGCCTCTACTAAGATATCGAATGATTTTTGAATACGCGCGTTAGTTGAACGATGAGAATGGTTATGCAAACATTGTTTTCCCTAAGCATGTGAGGAATTGAAAAGGGTTTCTATGTCGATTTAATGCAAATAATTCTAACGTCAAAGTTGAATTTTAGCATGTGGGTTCATTTTAGTACGATAAAATATACAAGATAAATCGACAAAAGAAACAAACGGTTAGTAACGATATAACGAATAATAACGGTTTGTAAATTATTGAATGGAGTTGAATAATGTAAACGAGATGATGTATGGTTTTGAAGAGATATTCCACGTGATTGATTAGCACGTGTTGACCTAAGTCATAAAAATATTATCGAAACTAAAAGACAATGTAGGACTCACGATTTTGACGTGATAAAGGGCCACTCGAACGAGTCATTGAAGGACTCGACCGAGTGGACCTCTGAAAACGCTTCTGTCCCATGTTTTAGACCCTACTCGATCGAGTTATTGACCAACTCGATCGAGTACGCTGCCACTCGATCGAGTGGAGGTCGAAAATACATTCTGTCTCGGTTTTTGGGGTGCCACTCGACCGAGTGGGCTAGGCACTCGGTCGAGTGCCCCCTGTACGAATTATAATTCGCTTTGCAATTTATTATTGACTTTCGAAATTGCTTTTGATTTTTAATAATTCGATGATTCTGCCGAATTGGACATAAATATAGTACAATTTATGCTCGATTCGGATTTTATAAATCATTGATTTTGTTGAATCGGATATAAATATTATGGGATTTATACTCGATTCTAAATTTGAATACTCGTTGTTTTCCATATTCGATTATTGAATCGATATGGAATACTAGAGTGAAAATAAAAGAAAATTGCTTTAAGTCATCTTAAATTAACTATCGCGATATGAGTACATTTCTTCCGCATTTAATAATGTCGTAATTCTAGCGAATTGTATGACAATTATTTTAGCATCAATGAAAATCGCATTAATTAATTTATTTGACTAGATTGTTAGATTCGACATCCAATTATGGAATTGGTATCGAATCTAAAAGATCGACGCTTTGCCTGAACTGAAAGACTTGATTCCCTCGGCTTTTCCGACATCATAACGAATCCCTAGAGATTATGTGATGTCGGATCCGCGTCAACGGGTTTCGACCCTTATTGAATAAAATACTTGTTTTGAAAATTGATGCAAATGTGCGAGTAATGATGCGAACAAAATAAAGATTATTGTTTAAGTTGACTTGTTTCAATAATCAAGTGATCGGGGTGATGGGATAAGCGACCGGCAACGCTGTGTGCAGTACACTTGTATATTCGGGTTTCCTTATCCCACCATCACTTACACTCGACACAAATTCACAAGTATTTTAATGTCTTTTGATACTAGTGATATTAGCGATATTAGGACGCGAATAAAAAAAAAATGACAACGACAAAACGACGCACGACGCAAGAAAGAGGAGAAAGGAGAAGAGAAAAGCGGGAATTGGCACCCTCAACCTACATGTTTCTTATGCTCGAGCGGGACTCGTAGTGACGGCTTGCACGGGAGTATCGAGTATGTAGGCTAAGTTGTGGTGGTTAGGGTTTTGATTCCCAGCACTAGGGTTTGAGTGTTGTAGAATCAGGGTTGAATTAGGGTTTTCAAAAGTTGTCCCCCAAAAGATGTGTTGCATGGGGTGTTTATATAGGCATTGCTAAGGACCCCCGGTTAGGGTTACTCGACCGAGTAACTGGCTGACTCGGTCGAGTGGCCCATTCAAACGCAGTCGGGCCTGAATAAGGGCCCACTCGATCGAGTGGCCCAGCTGGAATGCACGGGTCAGGTTTTGGACCGTGGCTTTGGATGTTTGATAAATCAACAAGAAGGAAACTAGGGCTAGGTCGGTTTCATGGATGCCAAAGAGACCAAAAGGGGAAAAACGGGGTTACTAGCATGCTTTCATAGCCTAGGTTACGATCGGGCTCTCGCTACTTAACGGCCTAGGGGTCATCCTCACCATGCTCTCGCTACTAATGAGGGAACCAAACCAACCCACCAAACAAACACATACAAGAGAGGAGGTAAGAAAAACAAGGATTGATCGTCTCAAGTCTCACAAGCATTTCATCAAACATGTGGAGTGCAAGGCAAATGGGAATCAACAAAAACAACATCTAGTACCACCCATCTCACTCTAATCATCCCTAATCACACCCAACCCCCCTACTAACCCTAGGGGATGACTACTCAAACATAATCAAACTAAAACTAACACAAACAAGAGAAACCAAAACAAGAATCAAAACATTCATAATGGAAAACAAGGATGAGCAACAAACAATGAATAAAGATGAAAAATTGAATGATAAACAATAAATATTAAGAGTAAAGGGATGAGAAAGACTATACCAAACTAAAGGATGAATGGAAAAGATGAGAACTTGCATATATGGAGAAAACCCAAAATAAATCCACCAAGGTTGTCCATCTTGGTAGAGATCTTCAAGAATTCCAATAATACAAGAGTAACTAACTAAGATTAAACTAAGATTAACAAAAGATTAAGGAAAGATTAGGGAAAAACTAAGCTAAGGCACCTCCGTCATGGCCATGATGGTCATGGGTCACGGCCATGAGCTGCTGCTGTAGCTCGCTTCCTCTCTTCCTTGCTTCCCGACTCACTACACGGCTATGTAGGCTTCTAACACGACCATGTAGCCCCCTACTTGCTTCTCCTAGGCTTCTTATCGACTCTCGGTGCTCGGGAGTGGGCTCCAAGGACCGAGTCTAAGCCACCGAATCATCGTCGCTTCTCTTCATTGGCTCCATATGTATCGGAAACGAGACGGAATCGTTCCACTTTTCCGTGATGAGTGTTAGGAACCTAAAACAAGCTAGAAGAAGCGTAAGTAGCCTCGAAACCGCTCCAAAGAGAGATTTCACACAAGAAAGCGGGACCAAACATGTGAAATAAACACTACAAAGCACACTTATCAACCGCCGTTCATATTTTCACTAGAATTAGTTTCGCGATTACTAAGGGAGTGGGGGCCCAGATAGTATCTAGGCTCTCCTCTAAGTTCTTGTAATTTGTTCTGGAGTTAATACAAGATCCGTTTTTATAATAATAATAACAATAATAATAACAAGTTTACTTGTTACAAAAAAATAATATTACTCCCTCTATCCATTTTAATCTTCCTACTTTCCTTTTTGGATTGTCCATCTTTAAACTTCCTACTTACAATATTTCCTCTTTTGGTTGATTTTTGTGGTCCATATCATTTCTGACCCCACATTTTCTCTCAACTTTCATTTTCCACCACACACTACACTACATCCTTAATTTTTGTGCCTACTCCCCCATGAAGTTTAAATTTGGATGGAGGGAGTAATTATTATTGTATCAACAAATAATAATAATAAGAAGAAGAAGAAAATTTATTTTGTTTCGAGTCCACATTCGTTTTAAGCGGAGTCAATGTTCGTTAGGGCTGCGTGGTGCGATTAGGGCTGCGTGGTGCGATGTCTGTGTAGGGATGACTGCTACTTGCCGGCGTCCTCCTGCCGGCGTCGCCGCCGCCTGCCGGCGTCTTACTTCCGGCGTCGCCGCCGCCTGCCGGCGTCTTGACGTTACGTTAGCAACCAAACCTTCCGTTGACATCGGTTTCGGTTAGCAACCAGCGTCGTCTGCCGGCACCACCAGCGCGCAACCAGGCCTCACGCCACTCCAGGCCTCATGCCGCCTCACGCCTCACGCCAACAACCGCGCGCCGGCGTCCCTTTTGCCGGTGTCCGTTTCTCTCATTATTTTATTATTATTACTATTAATTTGTTGGGATCTGCAGTTTGGGTTCTGCGTGGTGCGTTCTGCGTAGGGCTGGCTGCTGCCTGCCGGCGTCACGTTTCTTGACGGCGTCGCCGCCGCCTGCCGGGGTCGAGAGAGCAATCACCACGTCGGTTTGACGTCAAGGGGAGCATGGTTTGCCGGAGTTTTCGCGGGTCTTTTTGTGGTTAGGTTTTTGTTTCCTTTTTCGTTTTCGGTTTTCGGTTTTCGCTTGCCTTCTTGTTTCGTTTGCTTGGGGTTCTTTTTTTTTGGGATTGGCTCTGCGTGTCGTTTGCTTCCGTCTCGGCATGCCTGACCTTGTGCGGTTCCACTGTCCTTTTGTGGGCCTCGGTAGGTGTAGGGATGGCTGGGGTAAAGGGTTTGTTAAAAGTTCTCTACTTTTCCATCTCCGTGATCATCACTGTAAGGAAGGTGCCCGGGACGCCACGCGACAATCCCTTGCTTCTTTACCTATTTTTTTGGCTGCTGAGTCTACTTTTCGGCGGATGGGTGTTTGGCTGTGTGGGGTTTGCTTTCGGATACATACTCATAACATAGGCTGTCGGCACGACGCAGAGCCCTCTGTTGAGGCCCCTAATTGTGGTGATGGTGTTATCCGTTATGTTCTTTACGGTTTTCCCCGACCATCTGCCCCTACAGTTTCGTCTTCTTGTGGTGTTGTTGATCCCCCGGTTGTTGGGTTTAACGTGACCTCTCTTGATCACTTGTTGGCTAAGGGGTTACGTACTGTTAAATCCATCCCTCCAAAGTGTCGTTTAGGGTTTTCCCGGGTTTTTCGGAGGGCTCTTGATGATGTGGCTGCCTCTCCTCGTGATCTCACGTGTTGGGTCACTTTGCTTGCGCTGCCTCTTTGCATACTTAAGACTTTCTACCCTCGGAGTAACCTTGAGTGTCGATCTGTATTCGACGACAGCGTCAGGAGGAGAGTATTTCTAGTGCCATTCGTTGTTGGGATGAGCCGGGTGGTCGGTTGTCGCTCCTGCAGGATACTCTGGCCGAGGTTGCTCCTTCTTTTAGTGTGAATGAGGATCTCGACTTGAGTGAGGTCAATGTTAGGCAATGTCGTAGGAAGATTTGTGACAGACACTACACTGCTGCTGTTCGTGTGCTTTCTTCTTCTGGTGTTGCTCCTTACATCGATGATACTCTAGTGGCTTTGAAGGATAAGCACCCCGTCATCCCTTCTCCCGCTTTGCCATCCTTGCCTGATAATCACCACTCCCTTGTCGCATCCGCGTCGGTGGTTTTGGATATGATTAGAGGGTTCCCTCGTGGCACTTCTTGTGGGAGGGACGGTTTTCGTGCCCAACACCTTTTGGATTGTTTGAGTGGGGCCGCAGTTGCTGTTTCGGACGATTTGATCGCATTTGTCACTCGGGTGGTTAATCTCTTTCTCGAGGGCAGCTGCCCGCAGGTCCTCGGGGAGTATATTGCTAGTGCCCCGCTTACCCCGCTTGTTAAGCCAGGTGGCGGTATTCGTCCTATTGTTGTTGGTACGATTTGGAGACGTCTTGTCTCTAAGGTTGGTGCTTTCCTGATCGGTCCGTCGCTGAGTGGCTATTTTCCTGGTCTTCAGTTTGGAGTTGGAGTATCTGGGGGGGGGGGGGCGAGGGTATTTTGCACGCCTTGAACAGGCTTGTTGAGGATCGGGGTGATGAGGTGGGTCTTTCCATGCTCTTGGTGGATTTTCAAAACGCTTTTAACATGGTTGATCGTGAAATCATGTTACGAGAGGTTCGTTACCATTGCCCTATTCTCTCCCGGTGGGTGGAATTTTGTTATTCTAGTCCTGCCCGGTTATATTATGGTGAGCACAGCCTGTGGTCTTGTCAGGGGGTTCAGCAGGGTGATCCTTTGGGTCCTCTGCTTTTTTCTTTGGTGTTACATCCATTGGTTTGTAAGATCCGCGACTCTTTCGATTTGAGGCTGCAGGCTTGGTACTTGGATGATGGCACCATAGTTGGGGATACCTTGGTTTTGGGGAAGGTTTTGGAGCTGATTTTGGATGAAGGTCCTCTTTCAGGACTTCATCTTAATGTCAGTAAAACCGAGATTTTTTGGCCTTCGAAAGATCCTAGGAGCAGGCTCCCTGGTGTCTTCCCCCCTACTATCGCCAGGCCGATGCGTGGTGTCAAAGTCCTTGGTGGGCCTATTAGTGTGAGTCATGATTTCTGCAGTGAGCTCGTGATGAGTAGAGTAACCAGAACTATCGCGCTTATGGGTTCCGTCGCTCTGCTTAATGATCCGCAGTGTGATTTGTTGTTGCTCCGGGCCTGTACTGGTATCTCCAAACTCTATTTTACTTTGCGTACTTGCCCACCGACTATTTTTGAGTCGGCTCAGCTTGCTTTTGACGCAGCTCTTCGTTCTCATTCAGAACGGGTTGTTATTGCGTCTGGGTCGGGATTTGGGGATTGGCAGTGGCGGCTTGCCACCCTTCCCTTTTCCTTTGGGGGGCTTGGGGTGTATAGTGCTGGAGATGTCCTACATTATGCTTTTGTGGCATCCCGGCTGCAATCTGCGGGTTTGCAGGCTACGCTGCTGCGAGCTGCGGGCATACTGACCCCTGGCCCGGCTTTCGATGCAGCCTTGTGTAGGCTTAAGGAGGTTTTGGGTTCTGTTGTGTGTAATCCAAGTGAGATCGCTGCCCCTAAACTTATGAAGTCTTTGGCAGATATATATTTCACGAGGGTTGTGGCTACTGCGGAATCGGATTTCTCCTTGACCTCCCGTCAGGTTGCCTTGTGGAAGTCTCAACAAGGCCGACATGCTTCTGATTGGTTTCGCGCTGTCTCTATTTCTGGGTTGGGTCAGACTATGAACGGTCGGACGTATCGTTGTGTGCTTAGCTATCGGTTGGGCATTCCTTTATTTTCTGTACCTGGGCCGTGTTCTGCCTGCTCTCGGGTTTTTGGTGACGATATTTTTGGGGACCATGCCGTGTCCTGCGCGGGTGTTGTCGGTATTAAACATCGACATAACCTCGTTCGTGACACTCTTTTGGATATCTGTTTCCGGTCCGGGGTCTCGGCTGGGAAGGAGATCGATATTGGCTTGATTGATGATCATGACAGATCCTTGCGTCCTGCAGATTTGCTTATTTATTCGTGGGACAGGGGGCGTGACGTTTGCGTTGATCTTACCGGGTCTTCTCCTTTGACTCAGTCCGGGCTCTCTGATTTCGGGCCAGGCCGTGCTGTGGGTGACGCTGCCCGGCGCAAATGCTTTAAGTACAGGGACCTATGCTCGGGGCTTGGGTATGGGTTTTTGCCTTTTTCCTTTTCTTCGCTGGGAGAATTGGAGGCGGATGCTATCGGCTTACTCAAGAGGATTCAAAAATTTTCGATAGCACAGGATGCCGGAGCACGCGCTGCTCCTTTTATTTTTACCAGACTTAGCTTCGCTATAGCTAAGGGGGTGGGGGCCCAGATTGTATCTCGGTTACCCACCAATTTTTTGTAAACTGCTTTTTGATTCATCAATAAGATTCTCCTTAAAAATATATATATATATATATATAATAATAATAATAATAATAATAATAATAATAATAATATAATAATAATAATAATAATAATAATAATAATAATAATAATAATAATAATAATAATAATAATAATAATAATAATAATAATGTTAATTATTGTATCAAAAATATTACTCCCTCCGTATCTATATGTTCGTCCACTTTTAATATAATACTCCACCTATATATTAAAAAAATTGGACAAACATATAGATACGGAGGGAGTAATTATTATTACATTAATTTTAGTTTTAATAAAAGTATTACTAATGATGATATTTTATAATAAAAATAAAAATAATAATAATAATAATAATAATAATAATAATTATAACAATAACAATAACAATAACAATAGTAATAATAATAATAATAATAATAATAATAATTATTAATAATATTAATTAGTAATAATATTATAATAATACTAATATTCATATTTAATAGTAATAATATTAATAACTGATGGGAGTTAACAAAATACCGCGGTTCGCCCGCCCATGTTACCCCGGAATACTTCGCCCCAAGGGCAGGGGAAGGGTTGCCCAGCATGCCCACCCTGCAAAAGAGCGCTGACTATACTCCAAGGCTTGTGCCTCCTCGGCGGAGCCGTGCCGCCAGCTGAGCAGGGCAATCAACCTCCCCTGCTCGCTGGTCCTCAGGGTGTCCCGACCCTCAATACGAGCAGGGGAAGCCGAGGGCCCATCCGTCATTCCGCCTAAGGTAAGGGAAAATGGGTGGATGAGGTGAAGCCACTTGTCACCCCCGTATCCACCCATTCTTCCTCTCTCTACTTCTCATCCTCTCTCTTGTGGGAAGGTATAAATACTCACCCATTTCCCACTTGAGAGGGGTTGGATTTTCTCTCTCTAGACTCTCACTCTAAAAACGCCACCTAGTTCCTCACGAACTAGGTTCATCAAGGCATTTCACAGACTTACATTGGCATCGGAGAGGGTTCCCTCGGACAACCTCCGAGGCCCTGTGCGTTCATTGTGCAGGGAGCAGGCTCAATCCGCCGGGAAGGTCTGATCACCGGAGTGGGAGAAAGGAGAGGCTGAAGGAAGTCGGATGAACAGTAACCCAACAACATTCTGAACATAAAACCCGAATCCGAAGTCGGGTTAATTGTTTCCGTACCGGAACAATTTGGCGCCGTCTGTGGGAAACGACGGTTGTACCCACGAAATTACCCATAAAATCAACCACTCTCAAACACTAATCAACCAATTAAAACGGTCATGCCGAAAATTTTCGATGCCAGTTCTGGGGCAGGACCAACAAATCCACCCAACGCTCCCCTATATGGCATGCCGCCAGAGGTAACACCCGCCGCCATGATTCCAAGCGTGGGGCGGGCCAGCCTCCAGGGAGCACCGGGTCAAGGGGTAGCTGCTACGGCAAGGCATGGGGCACACCCGAGGCAAACTCTAAATCTCACCCCTCTCAGATGATGCAGACTGCAGCATTTTTCTCGGCAATGTTGAACCAGGAGTTTACTCCAGATGATCTGGTAGGCAGGGTCGCCACGACCCCCAGGTTGCTCCACTTTGAAAGTGGAGAGGGAAACGGGGGCTCAAAGCGGACCGCCGCCAGAAACATTCAGAGAAAAGCCAGGAAGACAGCTCAGGCGTATGCACAGGTGCAAAGGCGGGTCACAGAAGGCCGTCAAGAACCGCCTGTGCAGCAAGAGGCGTTCTCCATTCACACTACAGAGTCCACGGCTGCTCGCGAAAGAAGAGGCTTATCCCAAGGCCTGAAGAATCGCATGAGGCATAAGGAGCCAGTGTCCAAACGCCTGGGGGAGAAACAGGGAGATGTGTTCTCCAGGCTACCAGTTGAAGAATCACAGCCTGCACCAGGACTGTCCCAGAGCCTGCGGTCCAGACTTAACAATGGCCAGCCTCTAAGGTCAAGGCACCGTCAGGATGATAACATCGAGCCTGCTCAAAAGAAGCGCTCACGACATCATTCCCCTCCCAGGGACGACGAAGCGATCAGCAGGCGCCCACCTAGGAACCGCTCCCCTGAAAGTAGGAGACCGACCCCTGACAGAAGGGATGACCACGGTTACTACTCTGGCGGAAGCAGGTCGACGGTGATAGGCAGGCCAACCAAGACCCCGCTTCACCCTGAGGTGCAAGGATATCCCATCCCAAAAATTAAGATGCCCTCTGTTAAATTTGAGGGCACGACTGACCCGGAGGACCACTTGGCAGCATATGAGAGTCATATGGGCATGTATGACGCCGACGACGCGGTCTGGTGCAAGATTTTTCCAACCACCCTGGTGGGCCTGGCCCAGGGATGGTTTAGAGACCTGCCACAGGGGTCAATTTGCTTCTTCATCGAGTTGGCTGAGGCCTTCCTGGACCAGTATGCTGGAAACAAGAGACGACATCTCACGCGGTTTGACCTAATGACTCTCAGGCAGAAAAAGGGCGAAACCGTCAGGGACTACTTGAAGAGATTTGACCTGTCTTTCCAACAAGTAAAAGAAATTGACGATCCGACAGCAGCATATGCGCTAACTAACTCCCTGCTCCCCGGAGAGATGAAAAACCAGATGATCAGGGCCCAACCAGAAACTCTGGCCAAGGCTAGAAAAATAGCATAAGGGTTTATGTTGCAGGAAGAGTTCCACAGCCTGCCAGATACCCCCGCAGGCCCTACCAGGCAACAGGGGGGACCGCAGGGTGGACGCGGTAGGAATGAAGCCGGGAAGCAGAGAGCCGAAGAAGGGGATACCCCAAAAAAAAGCGCACAGTCTACCAACCTAGATTCGACAGCTATACAGCCCTCAACAAGTCCAGGGCAGAGATTTTCGAACTAGAAAAGGAGGTTGCCAAGTGGAACCGTCCGAGCAAACCACGCAGCCCAAAGGGGGACCCCAAAAAGTTCTGTACCTTCCATGATTGCGTAGGCCACACCACCGAGGAGTGCCGCCACCTGAAGGATGAAATCGAAAAACTAATCAGGAATGGCTGGCTGGCCAACTACGCAACAAGGAATAAAACTCAGAAGGAAACACCAGAAAAACCTGAAGGCTCGGCGCAGAACCGCCTGATAATCCATGTGATATCAGGGGATGCAGAGGGCCAAACCAGCAGAAGAAGTCAGAAGAGGCAGATTCGTGAGCTAAAGAACCAAATCTGTTACGCTGAAAGGGCAGGAAGCCCGAAGGGTATGACGCTGAGCATCACCCCTGAGGATGCAGGGCGAGTGGTGTATCCCCATAGCGACCCCTTGGTACTATCCCTAGAAATCAGTAACCACATTGTGCGGAGATGCATGGTGGATACCGGCGCGTACACGAACCTGCTATACAACGATGCCTTCGATAAAATGGGCCATCGAGCTGAGTGGACTAGGGATAACATACCAGTCTAGAACAGCTATCAAAGCGCAGGCCCTGGCCGACTTCTTGGCAGAGTGCTCCCATTCTGAGGAAGACAACCCGCCTGCCGGAGAATGGGTGGTGTACACCGATGGGTCTTCCACAGCTAATGGTGCAGGGGCCGGAGTCGTACTAACCAGCCCGGAAGGGGCAGACTTTGAGCACGCACTTAGATGTGTCTTCCCAGCATCGAACAACGAAGCCGAGTACGAGGCAGTACTCGTAGGCGTTAATTTAGCCAAAGCTGCAGGAGTAAAGCGGATTGTCCTGGCAACAGAATCCCAGCTCATCGCCAACCAAATCAATGGGGAATACGAGGCCAGGGATCAGGCGATGGCCGCGTACCTGGAGAAAGTAAAGGGAGAATTGTCAGGCCTAAAGTCGTATGAAGTCAGGCAGATCCCCCGGTCCCAGAACAACCGGGCAGATGCCCTGTCAAAACTAGCCAGTTCCAGTCTGCAAGACATACGGAGGTCAGTCTGGGTAGACGTCATCCAGGAAAAGTCCACCACCCCTTGCCAGCCAATCAGCGTTGTCGAGGAGGCAGGGCCGGAGGATTGGATGACTCAAATTATCCGATTCAAGAAATACAGAGTTTTACCGTCTGATCCTGTGCAAAAGAGAAAGATGCCGGCAAGGGCCGCGTGGTTCATGCTAATAGGAGAGGACTTATACAAGAAGTCATTCTTATCACCCCTGCTAAAATGTCTGGGGGCATGACAGGCTGCAGAAGTACTGGATGACATCTTTTCAGGGATATGTGGTCATCACATAGGAGGGAAGTCATTGGCTCACAAGGCCTTAAGGGCGGGATACTATTGGCCGACCTTACTGGCCGACGCAAAAGATTTGACTCAAAAGTGCAGGAAATGTCAACTCTTTGCCCCATCCATCCATGCCCCGGCCCAAGAACTCAGACCAATCCTATCCCCCATCCCCTTCGCTCAGTGGGGGATGGACATACTGGGTCCTTTTGCAGTGGCAACCGGGGGCAGAAAATTCATGATTGTGGCAATAGACTACTTCACCAAGTGGGTAGAGGCTGAGGCAGTGCCAAACATTACTGAGCCTGCAGTCAGGAAGGTGATATGGAGGAATATCATCAGCAGATTTAGCCTACCAAAGATGTTGGTGTTTGATCATGGAAGGCAATTTGATAACGACCCTCTAAGGATCTGGTTGGAAGGCCATGGCGTTGCAGTTGCTTACTCTGCCGTCTGCCACCCTCAAACCAACGGACAGCTGGAGGCAGCCAACAAACAGATCCTGAACGGTCTCAAGAAAATGGTAGATGACCTTAAAGGCAGGTGGGCTGACGAGCTACCGAGTATACTCTGGTCAATCAGGACAACTCGAAAAGAGTCCACGGGTCAGACCCCCTTTGGCATGGTCTACGAGGCAGAGGCCCTACTACCCATCGAAGCAAAAATTCCCACCCTGCGATCCCTGCAGTATGATCGGGCAGAGAATGAAGTGGCAATGACCGAGGCCTTAGACCTGGTCAACGAGGTAAGGGAGGAGTCTAGCGTTAACATCGCCGCCTACCAGCAGTGGATGAGGAAAGCATACAACAAGAAGGTACATGAGAGAAGTTTCCAGATAGGCGACCTGGTTATAAGAAAAACACAGGCTGTAGGAAGGTCAAGAGAGCATGGCAAGCTGAGTGCCAACTGGGAAGACCCATACCAGGTGACTCGAATTTTAGGGCCAGGCACATACAGAATCGCCAACCTTGAAGGCCAAGAATTGAGCGCGCACTGGAATGCCGACACTTTAAAAAAGTACTATGTCTAGCAAGTCTTAAGTTTCGTTTTCAGAAAACTGGCGGACAACGGTCAGAATAAGAATGTCGACGGCTCCGACCACAATTATGATTAAGCTTTTTTGCAAAGAAATGAAAGGAACGTCGAATCCATACTCGTTGTCTGTTCAAACTTGCATTTTCACACACAAACGAGCAGGGGGCAATAGGGGGAGGCCCCCCTGTTGCCAGAACCAAGGAAAATGGACCCCCCAACAAAAATTCTAAGCCCCTCTGCCTACCTCTGGGCAGGCAGGGGGCAGGCCTCCTGGACTTCGACCAGAAGCCAGGGTTAGGCCAGGCCCCACGTGCCGAACGAACAAGGATTGGGGGCAGGCCTCCCAACCTTGTATAAAAAAACGCAAAAGCCCCTTTCCATGCCTCTGGGCAGGCAGGGGGCAGGCCCCCTGGACTTCAAACAAGAAGCCAGGGTCAGGCCAAACTTCGCACGCCAAAAAATGGACAAGGACTGGGGGAAATCCCCCCAATCTTGTATAAAAAACACAGACCCCCCTCCTGCCTCTAGGCAGGCAGGGGGCAGGCCCCCTGGACTTCGAACAAGAAGCCAGGGTCAGGCCAGGCTTCGCACGCCAAAAAATGGACAAGGACTGGGGGCAATCCCCCCAACCTTGTATAAAAAACGCAGACCCCCCTCCTGCCTTTAGGCAGGCAGGGGGCAGGCCCCCTGGACTTCAAACAAGAAGCCAGGGTCAGGCCAGGCTTCGCATGCCAAAAATAAACAAAGACTGGGGGCAATCCCCCCAACCTTGTATAAAAAATAGACCCCCCTCCTGCCTCTAAGTAGGCAGGGGGCAGGCCATATCCTAAGGGAGGCAAAACAAACAGAAATAAGGAAAAGGTAATCATAAGCAGATCCATGAAGAAGTAAAATTGTTCAACAAAAGCACCAGAACGAAAATCCAAAGAAACCAAAATATTACAGATAAGCTGGCCACATCAGGGCTCAGCACAAGAGTTTTTGAGTTGTTATCAGAAAAGCCTAAGCATTAGGAGCACCCTGGCTGGGACCAGCAGTCTCCTCAGATGGTCTGGCCGTCCGAGCTTCATTTTTGGCAGAATAGAGGTTCCGGAAAGCATCCTCGTCAAAAACAGGGAACATCTCCCTAATTACCTCCATAACAAGCTCCAGGGAGGAGTTGGCTCCATTCTCAAAGCTCATGTCCACTGCAGTTTCAGTCTCCTCCAGGATGGCATCATTCTCTTCTTGCCATTTATCCTGAGCCTGCTTAAAGTCTGAGTCAGCTTTGGACAGCTTCTTCTCCAAGTTAACTGCTTTTCTCTTAAAGTGCTCCATCTCGACCAGGGATATTGTAGCACGCTCCATCGCCAGGCGGCTCTCCTTCAACTCCGCCTCCAACTTGGACGCTTCCCTTACAGCCCTCTCCCCTTGAAGCTTCCACTGACTGGCCTGGCCTTTCGCCTCCTCCAGCTCTCTCTCCTGCTTCACCAGTTTATCCTTCAAATTATTAATAAGGATGACATTCCTTTCGACCATAGCCAAACGGTCAGGAGAGGGAGCCCCAGGAGTGACAGCCAACTCTTCATCGCTCAGGCGGCTAAGAGCCGCCAGCTCGACAGAAGCCTACAACACCTTGGAGGTGCGTTTGATGTATTGAATCACCTGGTTGGAGGTAGAGGTTATAGACTTAGTAAGACGGTCTTCCAGAACGGCGCCGGAGTCTGAAACCAGACCCGACACGTCAACACTATCGCCTGCAGTATAGTGAAACTCCGTGTTTTCCTCCGAGAAAAGAGTGCCTGGAATGTCACGAGCAGGGCGTTTGGCCTCGGGGGTCTCCACGTCAGCCTCCAGGTCAACCATAGGCACAGCCTCTGAAGGTTCCCTATTCCTTTTCCTCCTACGCTCCAAGGGAACGCTCTCCCCAGTTCCTTCAGAGTCCGCGGGGTGTGACCCCTGGGAAATATGAGTCCCAGCAGGAGAATCACCCTGCCTACAGACAGGAGATGGGGTGGCCTCGGAGGTAACCTTTTTTCTCCCCACCCTGGTCACTAGAGGGAGAAGCCGCCGGCTTTAGTCGTGGAGGAAGAGGGAGTCGTCGACCAGAAGAGAGACCCTTCACAAACCTCATCAGATTCTTCTCCCCTTTCTTGAAATTTGAAGGAAGAGAGGGACGCTTCGAAGCAATGACAAACTCTTCGGTCAAACCGAGCCTCCTTATCTGCTTCCTTGTCCAAAGGCGAGAGGCAGAGCCTGCAAGGCAAATAAACAACCAGTTAAGAAAGCGCAGAGGGATAAAAGTCTCGGGAAAATCACGCCGGTAAAAACCCCTGAACTA
This sequence comes from Agrostemma githago, assembly GCA_958450325.1. Taxonomy (NCBI): domain Eukaryota; kingdom Viridiplantae; phylum Streptophyta; class Magnoliopsida; order Caryophyllales; family Caryophyllaceae; genus Agrostemma; species Agrostemma githago. The sequence goes on along the minus strand of OY288259.1, from coordinate 52,173,156 downwards.
CCTTCAAGGCCAGGGATCATGCCCACTGGAAGCAGGTATTCATCTGCGGCTATGAGCTCTGCATGAGGGAGCCAGAAGGCAGGGCCACAAACGCCAGACCGGTCAACAACAACCCCGAACTTGTCGACTAGCTTCTCCTCCATCTTGCTCAGTTTTACCTCCAGGGCTTTGCCCCCGACGCCTGGATGGTACTCTTCACGAGTTTCCATACGGGTATGAACATGATTCCTAAAGTGCCTAGGAATCCGCCACCCTGAAGCACTATGTACATACAAAAAATTGTTCTTCCAGTCTTTCAGGCTGCTTAAGGCCGGCCAAGCCAGAGCATATTTCTTCTGCCTTTGAAGGGACCAGTACCCAGGGAACCATCTCCCCCTGATGAGGACACCATTTGCAGCCCAACCATAAAACGCAAAGCGTCAATGGAAGGCCCCTCCCCATGGAAGATATAGGTCCAGGTGTAGGCTATTAATGACCTAATTGCCGAAGCAGTCAATTGGGCTATAGCCACATTCATCCTCCTAAAGGTCTCGTCCAAGAAGGGGTGCAGAGGGAATCGCAGACCAAATTCTAGGCTTTTATGATAAACAGCCATACAACCGTCGGGAGTGTATCTTTCTCCCCGGGAACTACAATTGTGTACCCTTCCCCGAAGTGATAAAACTTCTCAATTTCCTTGGCAGCGTCACTCTCTAAAATTAAGTCTCGGTTCTTAGGTTCGGGGTATGTTTTCAAGGGGATCAGATACTTGTTTTTGTCCAAGAAGTATGTTTTCCCTCTCTCCCTGGGAATAAGGGAACCAGCAATTGTGAAGGGGTCTACCTCCAGTGCCTCGTCGTCAGAATCGACGACGTCGAAGGGAGCAGGTTCGGGGGAGTTGGCATCCTCTTCCCCTTCAAAGTGGTCCCCCCCACCGGGCCTAACCCCGGAAGAGGAGGCTAGGTCAGCTCTACCCTCCTCTCTACCCTTCGTCCTCCCAAACGACGGACCAAATGTAAGAACACGAGCGCGAGACATGCTGATTTATGAAGGAGAAGTATGAGGAAAAGAAAAGACGAAGATTTAAAGTAAGATTCTAACCTAGAACGATGGTCGTCGCTTGAAAATCCGAAGGTAAGCGCTCCTCAGTCTTATAAAATTCTCAGCAGCAAAGAGAGTGAAGAAATATGAAGAAGGGTTTGAGTTTCAAAAAATGTGAAAGAGGCAAATGGGGGGAGGAGAAAGGCTTATATAGGCCCAGGCAACTGAAGGGCCGCCCCTCTTTGCAAAGACCTCCCCTTAAACTGCCCCACGTGTCACACTTTTAACAACCAACTGCCCACCTCTTCCCAAGAAGAACCTCGAGAAGACAAAAAGGCGTCATAGGATTAATTCCTCCAGTGACGTCATTCCCTTTCAAAAAAAAAACACAAAAAACGATGATAATAATAAGCCGCCTGATTTTTCATTAATTTGAAAAAAGAGCCCAAAAATGGGCAAGTTACATTCTAGACATGCAAATAAAAGTACAAGGGCCTGATTTTTGCCCCAGTTAACTGGCCTACAAATATAGAGCATGCCTAATCATCGTCAGGGCCCGGGGAGTAATTCCCAAGGCTGTAGTCATCTAGAGGAGACCCCCAGTCCCAGTCATCAGAGCTCTTGAAGGGATCAGTAGGGAGGTCGTTCTCGACACCGCCTGAAGAATAGCCCTGACCCTCGCTATCCTCGGAGTCACGGCTGCTTGTGTCCCAGTCATGACCAAAGGGGACATTTCTAGCATCACCAGGGAATTCACGACCCATCTTCCTCCCCTTTGGGGAGGTAGGGCCTGACTCTGGGCAGTTTGGGACGAACTGCTCTGGATGTAGCCACGGAAAGCAATTATGGCAACCCCTGTCATAGCACCCTCCAGTTCGGGTGCATCGCCCAAGGCGTGGGCTAGCAGAAGAAGACCCAGGATGCCTGCCAGACCTGGAAAGGGCCTTCCTCTTAGCCGCCCGTCGAGAGCGGGAGCGCCTCCTTTCACTTCTACGAAGGACCTGGTGAGCTCTCTTAGCATGTCTCAAACGACGGCATCCTCTGAAACAGCGGATTTCTACGTAGATTCCACATCGGAAAACTCTTTTCCTGATCTAAGACATCGGCTCTCAAATATTTTGGAGGAAGATAACAGAAAAGTTGCGAAGTAAAGGTGCGAAAATGGTGAGGGAGACCGGAGCTTATATAAAAGCAGGAAACTCGCCATTAATGGCGCTCCAACCACCCTTGTAAGAGGGGTAGCCAATCATAAGATCTGCACATTGCCCAAGAATCCACTTTGCAAAAAGAAACAATCATTACCAGAAGAACATTCTAACCCTCCTTGTCGTAACCAATGCGCTTGGGCTTCCCACCTCGGGAACAAGCAACACATTAAATACAGGGGAGCTCAAAAGTCAACTCCATCCCATTCTGTAAGACGCCTGCCAAAGGGAAACCCTGCTCCCCCCCTGACCGGCGTGGGCCAATTGATGGGAGTTAACAAAATACCGCGGGTCGCCTGCCCATGTTACCCCGGAATACTTCGCCCCAAGGGCAGAGGAAGGGTTGCCCAACATGCCCACCCTGCAAAAGAGCGCTGACTATACTCCAAGGCTTGTGCCTGCTCGGCGGGGCCGTGCCGCCAGCCGAGCAGGGCAATCAAGCTCCCCTGCTCGCTGGTCCTCAGGGTGTCTCGACCCCCAATACGAGCAGGGGAAGCCGAGGGCCCATCCGTCATTCCGCCTAAGGTAAGGGAAAATGAGTGGATGAGGTGAAGCCACTTGTCACCCCCGTATCCACCCATTCTTCCTCTCTCCACTTCTCTTCCTCTCTCTTGTGGGAAGGTATAAATACTCACCCATTTCCCACTTGAGAGGAGTTGGATTTTCTCTCTCTAGACTCTCACTCTAAAAACGCAACCTAGTTCCTCACGAACTAGGTTCATCAAGGCATTTCACAGACTGACTTAGGCATCGGAGAAGGTTTCCTCGGACAACCTCCGAGGCCCTGTGCGTTCATTGTGCAGGGAGCAGGCTCAATCCGCCGGGAAGGTCTGATCACCGGAGTGGGAGAAAGGAGAGGCTGAAGGAAGTCGGACGAACAGTAACCCAACAACATTCTGAACATAAAACCCGAATCCGAAGTCGGGTTAATTGTTTCCGTACCGGAACAATAACAATAACAATAAAAATAATATTAATTATTATTATTATTATATTAATATTAATTATTATAAAAATGTCATTAATTTTAATATTTAATAATAGCAATAATAATAATAATAATAATAATAATAATAATAATAATAATAATAATAACAAATTATTTGAACTGAACTGAACTGTATGGACGAGTTTGAGGATGAGTCTTTGAAATCCAAGACTCAACTTCAGACTTATCTGAGCTTCAGACCGTCTCAACCACTTTAACCAGGTATTAGTCTCAGACTCAGAGAATCTGAGTTTCAGACTTTTGTTCAGACTCAACTTCAGATCCCCTTTAAACTTAAATCCATTTGAGACTCAGACTCGTACCAACCACATTATCCAGGTATGAGTCTCAGACTCAATAAATCTGAGTCTCAGACTCATACTCAGACTTCCTTTGAACATAGCCTTAGTATTATTCTTTATTATTTTTTTCTCATCTAAAATTTAAAAATTATTTTATTGAACAATTAATATTTATTTTACGAAGTTAGTTATATATACGTTAATGAAAAATATTACTTTTTAGGAATTTACATTTTTATTATTTTAAAAAAAAAACATATTTTTTTTTTATAGAAAACGAGACAAATATATTAATAGCTAATTACGATTGCCAAATTACATTGTTACTCAACTTAATTAATTCGATTATATAAAGGAGTACATTTTAAACTTACTACTTGACACGATTACATTAAATAACATCAAATCATATTAATTCGATTACATAAACGATAAAATCGAGACTAAATTATACAACTAGTTATGATTACCAATTTTTTTGCCAAATATGCTCAACTAGATCTTTTTTTAGATCGTTGTGTGTCTCTCTATCACGGATGTGTACTCGTCTCTGCATATATGTATTTAGACTTGATGGCCGAGTCGAATGTTGAGAAGGCTCAACCGTTGCTCTAGTGCTTCTATTTGCTGTTGTTTGAAGATCATCTTCAAATTCGGTGGTGTTAAAATAGTTTGCATAGGTGTCTCGTTCATCCTCCACTATCATATTATGCAATATGATACAAGCCATTAAAATTCTTCTCATCAAAGTTGGATCCCAAACAAGACATGGTCGTTTTGTATATGCAAATCGAGCTTGCAAGACTCCAAATGCACGTTCCACATCTTTTCTAACGGCTTCTTGACATTGAGCAAATAACTTGTGCTTTTGAAGTTGCGGAGCAGTAATTGATTTAATAAATGTAGTCCATTGAGGGTATATACCATCAGTAAGATAATATCCCATATTATATTCGTTATCATTCACAGTGAAATTTACTTGCGATGCTCGACCTTCTAAAATATCATAAAAAACCGGAGATCGTTGAAGCACATTAATATCATTAGACGAACCCGAAGTTCCAAAAAAAGCATGCCATATCCATAAATTGTACGCCGCAACCGCTTCCAAAATTATTTTCGCCTTCTTGTTTCTTCCAGCATATTGTCCCGCCCAAGCTGTTGGACAGTTCTTCCACTCTCAATGTATGCAATCAATACTACCCATCATGCCTGGAAAACCGCGTTGCTCCCCTACGTAAACTAACCTTGTAATGTCTTGTTGATTGGGTCTTCGTAGGTACTCGTTATCAAAAATATTTATCACCCGACTAACAAATTCTATTAAACATTCTCGTATAGAGGGATTACTCATTCGCAAATATTCGTCAAGTGAGTCGGCAGATGCTCCATAAGCTAAAACTCTTATTGCAGCAGTACACCTTTGCAATGTTGTATGACTGCGTCTACCAATACCATCATTGCGTTCTTGAAAAAATGGGACTTTTTCAGTAAAAGCATCAACCAAACGAAGAAACCCATATTTTTGCATGTGAAACCTACGATGGAAAATATGATCAGGATTTACCGGGTCATCAGCAAAATAGATAGTCACTGAATACATGTGTATGACCCTCCTCACGGTTTCTTTCGATGTATCGCCTACGAGCTCTAGGAGTTGGATTTGAAGATGTTGAGGATTGAATTTTAGATGGGAAATTAGAGCATTTTGTAACAAGCGATCTTGCTCCATATTTGTTCATGTCATTGAGTAAAATCATTTAATCTTTCGCTCATTGGGATTAATATTGAATTATCTGAGCTAGAAGTTGAATCATTTGAACTTTCGTCTGAAGACATATATAATTTGAAATAAATATTCGTATGATATATAGGAAGATGAGATGGGTGTGAACTTATTCACAAATTTATGTATGTGGATGCAAGTTGCATGTGCAGAGAAATTTGAAATAGACAATTAAATGTTGTATAGGCTCAATGCGTTTCTAATATACTACATTGGTTGATATAAACATTAAATGTTGTGTAGGTTTTATGCATTTAATACACTGCATTGGTTGATATACATATTAAATACTAGATTAATACTCGTGCAACAGTAAACAAATTATGTAGATAATCTTATTTGAATGTTCAATCTATAACACGAACAATTTACAATATCAGAAAAATTATTGTGTAGGTTTAATATACTGCATTGGTTGATATATACATATTAAATACACTGCATTGATTGATATACATGTTAAATATTGTGTAGGTTTGATGCATTTAATACACTGCATGGTTGATATACACAATTAAATGTTGTGCAGGTTTGATGTGAAAACACAATGCATTAATGTTCAAAAATATTGGACATACAATACCATACTCAATTGTGAAGTGCTCAATTCATTAACACCGTAAACCAAACCAACATTGAAAATAAAATCTAATACATTAAAACGATTACATATAAAAGATATTACAGGGTGCATTAACATGACCCATATAAATGAAATCTGATACATTAACATTTAAAAACTAACTATTACATATAAGAGATAATACATTAACATGACCCATATAATTTTTTAATTTTTTTTTTTGCCGGCAAAAAAAACATGATGGTTACATAACGTTTGAGTTCTCAGAACTCATGTTACAACCTTTATTAAACCTCAAAACATTACTTAAAGAAACGTAAAACATAGGATAAATGCTTCGGGGGTCCACAAAGATGGGTTTGTGGACATCGGAATACCGGTCACAATCAAAAGTACCATCTGCATCAACACAGCTAACCTTCCGAAACCGTCGAAGAAAATGAGCCTCAGGGTACGAAGAACCAGGTGCACTTACGCTCTTGCGAAAAGAACGTAGAAAAAAGAGCTGAGTTACAAGACAACGAGGTCATCCTCGATGGAGTAAAAACTCGTACACCTAAGTGATCGAATCCTTGGATCATAAATCCAACAGTTAGAGAAAATCAGGATGCTAAGAGAAAGCACGAAGAGCACGGAGAATCCTTCAACCAAACTCCTATCCCGAATCGCTAAGAAATGTCGTCTTTTGAAGAAGACAACCCACATCGAACTCACAAGAGCCATAACAAACTGACAGTGACCATTATTACTACCATCCAGAACGACATAACTTAAAAAGACAGAGCTACAATCGATCCCGCAAGTGAGATTTATTGAAGAAAGTAAAATAACAACAACCAAGGGAAAAGAAAGACGTGAAATTATTGAAGGCATCAAAAGAAGGAGGAAGCCAAAAGCCCGACCACAATCGCTCCAAACACCAACACCCACCCACACAATCAGTCAATCAAACTAAGAACCCAAGACCAAACCCAGAAAACAAACTGATGCCAAGACTCAACAGAGAAAAGGCCCAAACCAGGATCAAAGTCTCAAGGAAACCGTCTTAATAATTTTGTGAAGACAATAAACTAGAGAACCCACATAAAGGAAAGGTCACCACCCTAAGAACAAGCCCACTACCAAACCACTTCAAAGAAAGAAGACAAAAAAAAAAAAACAAATAGAACTTGAGAGTGACCAACAAAACCGACCTTAGACACACAACCACCGGAGGATGGGGGAGGGGGGAGACATCCTCCGGCGAACAACATCAAAAGAGGTTGTCCAGGACAAGAGCACGACAAGGACGACCGGAAAAGCGACCGGCGACGGCGACCGGCAGAGGGAGAGCAGGGGGACCAATCGCACTTAATTAGACCAACAACAAGAAAAACCAAGCACTTAGAAACGACGGCGACGGTGACCTGAGACGAAAAGAGAAAATCTGGGAACGGGCTAGAAACTTAGTTATTGTGACTGATCGACCGGAGGTAGGCACAATCGACCATACCTCCAGCCAGGTGGGTGGGTGAGGGAGAGGGAGATGAGGTAAGGCGGCGGCTGGGTAGAAGGGTTAGGGTTTTTTTGGTTTTGGTTTTCTCCTTCTCTCTCTACATGACCCATATAAATGAAATCTAATACATTAACACTTAAAAACTAACTATTATATGTAAAAGATACTACATTAACATGACTCATATAAATGAAAATTAATACATTAACACTTATAAAAACTAACACGTTACAACGACTTGTATATAAACTTAAAATTTATATAATGTTTTTATAAGAATTTGCTTCAACTCTTCCTCGTCCGGGAGTAAGTCATTTCTTCCTAGTAACGTGTTCAACAACATCTTATCAACTCTTTTATCGCGACCTTCCTTTTTTTTTTACAATCTCATGTCGAACTTTCTCCACTTCCAACTCTACCTCAATTTTTTTTTCGCATGACATCTATACCTCTGTCTGCTGAAATTCGCATCTACTCATCAAGTTTTGAGGTAAATTCTTCATTATTAAACAAAGAATTGGATGCTACCGCTTTACCTTTACGTTTCTTTTTCGCTACATCTCTACCCTCTAGATGATGTTCGAATACATCACCGACATTAACACTTGGAGGGGTGTCTGATTCATTCATCCTAGACCTTTTCAAACTCCCACTACTATTTGGAGTTAATAATTCTTCATTGGAGGTAATATCTATTTTTCGCCATTTCGTTTATTATTTTGAAACGACACTTCAAAGCGTCTTCATTTCGAACAACGATTTCATTAGGATTTTCAGAACGAGATTGCTCATACATTTCCACTACTTTTGCCCATCTTGTTATTGTACTTTGATTTTGCCGATAATTGAGTTGGTGCTACTAAAAGACCATGCCGACATTAGAGCTTCATCTTCCTTCTCACGCCATGTTTTATTTTCTCCTCGCTTTTTTGTATTTGTTTGTTTTTTGGGAACTTGGGAAGGAGAAGGTTGAGTACGCTCTACATGAATTTGAGTTGGGTTTGGAGACCAATCATTTAAATCCACGGTATTATTAACATTTTGAAAAACATGAGAATTTGGAGTGTTTTGAGAATCATAATGCATGTTAAAATGCATTTGGGAGCTTGGAGGATTTGAAAAACTAATATAATTAGGTAGATTAGAAAAATTTTGAGATGGTATTTGTTGAACGTTTGAAATATTTGGATAATTTTGAGTGTGATTTTGAAGGTTCGAATGTTGTGAATTCGGATTATCTTTAGAATCTAACAAATTTAAAAAAAATAGTATCCATATTTTGAGTTTTTTTGAAGATAAAAGAGAGTAATTAATAAGGAACAAAATGAACAAATTTTTTTGGAGTAAAAGTATGTCAAAGTTGGTGTCTATTTATAGAGCATGAACAAATATGAATATTGGTGATTTTTTTTTTTATTTTAATAAAGTATGTTTTAAAATATATTCATTTCAAAGTTTATAACAAATACAAAAAATAAAAACCAATTAGAAGATGGCAAGTGTCAAGGTGGACAATAAGGTGGGAGAGGTTCTATTTGGACCAAATATTGAACAAAATGAGTTTGGGTCCAAATTTTTTATTATTAATTTACCTTTCACCCTCCACCTCCACCTCCACCTTTTTTTCCACCTCCATTAATCATAATCTAAGAGCAACCATAATGGTTTGGGTTCCATTGTGGTTCATTTGCCGCCACGTCACCGCCACGTCATTTACTCACAAATCCAACACTTATGAACTTGTATCAACAATGGTAAAAGTTCATCCAAGTTCATAAATGGGTCTCACCCATAATCTACTCCCAACATTTAATTTCTACTAATAAAATATCATATATTTAATTAATAATCTTTTTTTACTTTAACAATGGACTAATAAAAATAATTAATACAAACACTTTTAAAAAGTTAAATTAAACTAAATTACTTTTACATAATTATTATTTTAACGTTATAAAAATTTACATAGTACTCTCCAACAAAAACTAATAAAATAATTTTAAAAATTTATAATTCGATACTTCCTCCAAAACATTCCCAAATATGCTCTACCAAGTCCGCCCTCAAATTATTGTGAATTTCACGATCACGTAGCTCGGCACGTCTATGGAGAGATGATTGAAAATCACTCAATAATCCTTCATTTACTTGTACGGAAGCTTCTTCGACATCAGTCTCCCAATTAGTCATTTGCATCCCTTCATCTTCAACAATCATGTTATGTAGTATAATACATGCATACATGATATCTTTTAAATGCTTTCTATCCCAAAAACGAGCCGCATGGCGTATAATTGTCCATCGCGCTTGAAGAACACCCAAAGCACGTTCAACATCTTTTCTGGCCGACTCTTGCAGTTTCTTGAATAATTGTCTCTTAGGGTCCATCGGATGGGGGAAACTCTTAAAAGGTTGCCCACTCCGGATATATACCATCAACTAATAAATAATACTTTTTCGAGTAATCAGTTCCATTAACCGAGAAATTAACTTCTGGAGCAAATCCTTCGACGACATCATTAAACAATGACGACTGACGAAGAACATTGATATCATTGTTTGATCCGGCTACTCCAAAGAACGCATGTCATATCCACAAATCTTGAGATGCAACAGCTTCAAGCATAATTGTTGGGACTCCATGATCACCTCGCGTGTACTGACCATGTCAGGCAACTAGACATGCTCTCCATTGCCAATGCATGCATTCGAGGCTTCCTAGCATGCCAGGAAAACCATGATGATTTAAGTACATTTAAAATAATCGTTCAACATCTGCTTCATTTGGCCTTCTAAGGTATTGACGACCGAATACCTCAATAACATTGCAACAAAAATTAAACAAGCACTCCTTGGCCGTAGTTTCGCCAATTCTTATATATTCATCGTAAGAATCAGATGGATTCCCATACGCCAGTTTTTGAATTGCAGCGGTACATTTTTGTATTGGAGAAAGTCTCCTTTCTCTTGATGCATTGTACCTTAACTGAAAGTATTCATACCTTTCAGATAAAGTATTCATAATACGAATGAACAAACTTCTTTGCATTCGAAACCTTCGACGAAACATCTCAGGTGGATACACCGGGTTGTCGGAAAAGTAATCGGTGAAAATACGATTATGACCATCAAGATGATTTCTAATGATAGGTTGCCTTGTTCTTACAACACTTTCTCTTCTCCTTTCTACTAATGCCCTAAACATTTCCTCATCTTCATCATCTGCCAATTCATTAATTACTAGTAATTGGTAAAGAAGTTTTTTTTTGTATTTACGTTGGAGCTACTGCTAAAATTATTATTGTTAAGATTGTTCGCCATTTTTTGTTTGAAAGGGATGAACAACTTAATTTATGAGAAAATACGGAACTGTAGTCATAGATAAAATGACTATATATAGTATCTGAAACCCTTATCTTATTTGAAATCCTAGCTTATCTAATAAAGTAGAGTTGTCATGTCTCATTTTTGAATAGGTATTATCCAATTATCAAACTGTATGTCGGTGTGGAGTAGTGTGTAGTCACATCCATTCAGATATCTTATTTAATAAATTATTTTTCTGCAAAGTAGAGTTGTCATGTCTCATTTTCGAATATGTATTGTCCAATTATCAAACTTTATGTCGGAGTGGAGTAGTGTGAAGTCACATCCATTCAGATATCTTATTTAATAAATTATTTTTCTGCAAAGTAGAGTTGTCATGTCTCATTTTCGAATATGTATTGTCCAATTATCAAACTTTATGTCGGAGTGGAGTAGTGTGAAGTCACATCCATTTTGATATCTTATGTAATAAATTATTTTTCTGCAAAGTAGAGTTGTCATGTCTCAATTTCGAATATGTATTGTCAAATTATCAAACTTTATATCGGATCGGAGTGGAGTAGTATGTAGTCACATCCATTATGATATCTTATTTAATAAATTTAAACATAAATAAATGCAAAATTAAACACCAACCTTAACACTCATAAAATTAACTAAATTAAAACTAACATAAAAACAACTACACTATCACAAATTATAATCTAAACAACTTAAACATGAAGGAACTACAATTAACTACCAACTTAAACGAAATAATATTAAAAATACAAGTACAAACTTGAGGAACGGAAACATTAACGCGTTAAACTAAATCATAATTAGTTGTTGTACTTCTCACGAATTATGTCACACATTTGTTGGTGAATCACCCTTGCATCTTCGTCCATAGAACTAGTATCAGCATTGAGTATATCAAGTTCTTCCTTCATAGAAGTGGTTTCGAGTTTTTCTTTTATGTCTTTTAGGAAAGACAATTTTTCACGCTGATACATATCATATCTGACAAAATCCTCATCTACTGATGTTTCTCCATGTTGTCGTCCTTTATTTTTTCCTTTCTTCCTTGCTTGGATGCTTTTGTTCTCATAGGGCGTAGCCAAATTTCGTCGTCTGCATTAGACGAAGACTTTTTTGATCCAACTAATGGCTCTGTTCTTTCTTCCTCTTCTCTAGCGTCATTCCACTTGGCGCAATCCTTTGTAATCTCCCACATATGCTCAGATGTGAAATGTTTTCCGTTTTTTAGTTTGGACCATTCTTCACGTGCAGCTTGTTTCTTTTGGTCATCAGACCAACCACTAAAGTATTGGTTGTGAATACGGGTGAATATCTCATTAAATTCATTTATCTCTGTCTGAGCTCTATGGTAACGAGCCTTGCACGTTTGTAGTGTTCTACCACTACTTTAGCTGTATTTGTTAAAGTAATCAGTGACTCTTTTCCAAAATGCTCTGTTCTTCTAATTGTTACCTACACTTGGATCTGTGGATATCGTCACCCATGCTTCAGCAAGTGTACGTTTTCCCCTCAGATATTGACCATCTTCTTTTACCACCACCACCATCATGTTCAACTTGGACACTATCTAAACCTTCTTGTGTAGAGAAGACTGGAAGTGGTGAATCTGAGTCATCACATGAAATATTATCTCCAGGAATTAATATTGGCCTTGTCTTTGTAGTACTTGAACCTAGGTTATAGTTGCAGGTCATCCCAGTTGTAGATGCTGTAGGTGGGCACCAAGGTGGTTGTTGCCAATTTGGTTGAGGCGTATTTGGGTAATTTGGTAGTAGCATATTTGGGTAATTCGGTGGTGGTATATTTGAATAATTTGGTGGTGGCATATTTGGATAATTTCGTGGTGGCATATTTGAGAAATTTGGTGGTGGCATATTTGGGTAGCCATAAAATTGTGGGTATGGATGATTGAAATAATTTGGTTGATTTTCCATATTTTCTTGAGTTTCTGGATTAGTATTATTCAATAAATTACTGAATGATCCTCTTCGATTGGGCTCCAGGATTGTAATATTTTATTAATTAATTTCAGTAAAGTAAGTTGTGAGAAAATATGTTCATAAAGAGTATGGCTATATATAATATATAAAATCTTATCTTAGTAGAATCTTATCTGAATTCTGAAATGTGAAATGTGAAATCTTATCCAAAATCCTTATCATATCTAAAATCTTATCTGAAATCCATATCTTATCCGAAATCTTTATTATATCTAAAATCTTAACTAAAACTCGTATTTTATCAGAAATTCTTGTCATGTGTAAAATAATAAATATCTTACAATATCTTATCTGCCATCTTATTTAATAAAAAAATAATTTTGTGCAAAGTAGAGTTGTCATATCTCATTTTCGAATATGTATTGTCTTTATCAACTTTACGTCAGAGTGGAGTAGTGTGTAGTCACATCTGTTCTGATATATCTTATCTCCAAAATTATTTCTTTGAAAAGTAGAGTTGTCGTATCTTATTTTTGAATATGTATGGTCTTTTTTAAGATAGAGAAATTCGTAAAAAAAAACAAAAAAAGAACAACGGCTAATATTTTTGTTTCTCTATATAACTCGATATTTTCTTCAAAAAGTTTCAGACAACACTCTCATCCAACGAACTCTCATTCAAACAACTTTCATCCTAAAAGTTCAAACATCAAACACCTCTTACTGAACCAAGTACCGTAAAAATGACTTACTGAGATGAAGTTAGAAGGTTTCAAAGAGATATTGACTCCATCAAGAATCATACTCCAAATTTCATCACCCGTCTCAACACGGTAATGACGGAATCGCTGTACATGAATATCTTAAACTGTACACCACCATTAACAATGTTGGGGTCCATCATATCCGGAAATGCAGCAGCGGTGTTCACTTCCCTAGTTTTGAACAATGCAACTATAGGTAATATATACTACATTATTCATTTAATTATTCACATGTATAATATTATATTTTAATTTAATACTACATTTTTTTTTATTACATTTTGCAGATTCGTTTCTATTAAAAGGTAATGAGCGTCATATGTTGCGGAAAGAAGTCATAGAAATCATTCGCAGATTGTTGAATGTCATGAATTTTGAACCGTTATACGATCTGTTGTCTGGGGAGGGGCGATTTTTCATTCCACGCACCATCTTCATTTTTGTGACGTGTAAAATGAAGTTACCATGGAGGAAGAACTAGAATTTCTACAGGCTCAATAACAACCAGCTGACCGCCTTAACTTTTCCTCTGACGATGCTACTTCATCTGATGACAATAACTCCTACTAAATGTGTCGTGTTTTAAATGTTTAATTAAGTTCTATTTTATTTAACTTCTTATTCCATGATTTAGTATTACTTCTAGCATTATAAAGATAACTCCTAGTAAGTATTAGTTGTTTTAATTAGTATTGTTTAGTTAAGTTGTACTGAGTACTTTATTTTAATGTGTGTAGTCGATGTTTAGTACTATTGTATTGTTTAGTTATTTTAATAAGATATTTGTTTGTCTTGTTGGGTCGAAAATAGTTCATACCAAGTTAGTTGGGTTTCAACTCAAACTTAACGGGTCATATCGGGTTCGAATCCACATACTCGTAGTAGTTATTTAGACCCCAAAACGTACTTAAATACGTTGCATTGTCTTAATTGTGTCATAACAAGAACTTAATATTTTGCATTGTACTTAAATACTTTGAAAGTGGTGTACAATAGAATGGAAATGCTACAAAATAAATGAGTAGGACCCAAAACTTTACATTGTCATACATGTAGGACCCAAAGCTTCACATTCCACTTGCATGTGAAATTCACGCACCAAACTTTACATTGTTGCATTCCTACGTGGTATACACTCTTCCCTCCCTTGTTTTCCCCTTGTGCTGCTCTCTTTTTTGCTCCAAAAACAAGAACTTGGTTTGTGCAGACAAACCTTCATGGACGAACGGAAGACAAACGCACGCCAACAATGGCATTAAGTTCGTCCATTCATACAAACTTCTCCAATGGACACCATTGTGGATGCCCTAAGATCGCAGTCCGTATCACCGTATCCTGCCTCATGTATGCACTCTAGAGTCTAGACTTGGCCTCACGTTAACTTCGATGTTGTCTAAATTATACTCCTTTATGTTTTAACTGATTCTCCGATTTGAATAACTAGGTTATATTTTCTTTTGTTGAAATGTAAGTATTGCATTCATCAAATGGCGAATTTGCTTGCTTGAGTCGATATATATATAGTTTTTTGGTTATATAGAAATGGGAAACTGCCGCCGAGTAAACCGAAAATGGAACTTGCTTGAGTCAGATGGCGAAAGGGTCAAACGCGGGATATAAACAATATCATTTGCATGGCTACCCGTTAGCACCTTGCACCGAATGACTCGTTTCGCCAAGTGAGTCATAATTAAGCGCGTACCATTACACAACCCACAGAATTGATCAATGTTCCGATAAGCATAACCATAGCACCCACTTTCAATCGTAACTCATGGTTAGGAATCCCGGAGCACTTAATGTTGTTCAAGAACTCAGTGGAGTGCATATTAGGCTGGCCCGGGATTATCTCGTCCATACATACCTCATCAGAGCTTAAATATACCTCCTCTAAACCGTCAAGAAGAGATAATATATAGTCTCTAATCATGTGTAGGGGCCAAAATCGCTCGTTGCTGCAAATAATCATCATCCCACAGCCGATCCAATAGGTTGGGATGTGTATTGGACACAATTGATGCAATAGGATCGTTGGCATTATGGATAAGAACTTCACCAGGAAATTTAACATCAACGACCTCGCCATCGTTGTGCCCACCTTCCAAACCGTCACCAACTCTAAGGATCCAAGCCGAGAAGTCTCATATCTCTTGTGCATTATAAGAAGAGGTACCAACTTGAAGACGCATGTTCTGGGTGAGTGACTGAATGTGAGTACCTGTATAAATATAGTAAACAAAAATGGAAGGATTCATAATCGTGGAAAAAATATAGACAAATTGAAAAGTAGATGACACGACAAATAACGAAATCATTCGTAGGAATGTAAAAAAATTACCTTGCATGATGACCATAAGTAAGATAAAAATAAAGCTGCATGCATAATGTCAGACCTACTCCCTTTAGGTACAACTGAAAGTATTTGTCGAAAGTCACAATTTTACCCCCAAAAGGCAAGTCTGCATTCCGTGGGCTCACAGCACGCATGACATCTTTCAAACTGCTATCAAGAACCTCAAAGGCATGCCTATGGATCATGGGTGCCTTATCCCATATAATGAGACTAGTCTTCATTATTATCTCAGACAAATCCGATCCTGGCTTGATATTGGAGCAAGTGGAAGTCTCAACGGAATGTTGAGTCTGGAATGGGTTGTCCTACCTCCAGGAAGTAAAGTGACCGCAATTCCACTGGACGCAACAGGAAGCACAATCTTCCTTTGCTGCGCAAATCAGCACATAATGTGTGCCATATAAATGTTTTTCCTATACCCTCGAAGCCATACACAAAGAAAACGGTATGTACTTCGTTGCGATGTAACGGCATTAGTAATTTCATCGTATACAGAATGATGGTTGGTAGTTAACATAGGCAGGGCAACTTCAAATTCATGACGCAAAGCATCCATATCATACGATAATTCATCTCGAATCAACGTGTTACATAAGCCAGAAACAACTGATGAATCAGGAATTGGCATGTCTTCAAATCTAGCCAAACTACCACTTTGCAGCAAAGCCTTAATATCGAGTAAGGCTAAGTTATGAATCTCTTCCTCAGTCAAATCCATATCTAAGACAAAATGTAACCACAGTGAACATGCATTCTAAATAATGTTAACTGAGAATACAAAGCGAATTTAATTTGCAACCATGAGCACTATAAATATAGACTACATCATGAGAAGAAACAACTAAACTTACCGAGATTCGACAGAAGCCTCTGTTGCCTGAAGAGGATGTCATCAGATAACAATTCCCACGTTTTCTCCCACACGGTATGAGACATCGACATAGAATCGGATAACAACAATAACGCAAACAGATGCCTAAGATAAGTCCCTGACTC
The DNA here is from genome assembly GCA_958450325.1 of Agrostemma githago. Classification (NCBI taxonomy): domain Eukaryota; kingdom Viridiplantae; phylum Streptophyta; class Magnoliopsida; order Caryophyllales; family Caryophyllaceae; genus Agrostemma; species Agrostemma githago. The sequence continues at coordinate 52,156,376 of OY288259.1, read as the reverse complement.
CCAGCAGTGTGCTTCCTTAATCGCATCAACATACTCAGTGTCGTCACCGATAAAGCCAAGAGAAAAACATGCTTCTCGAAAAGTCTGATAACATATACCGTTCACAGTTCGAATGTCCTCATAACACATTACTCCCCTAGAATGGTTCAGCATCGTTCTCATGTAGTAGAGTTCACCACATTTTGGGGGAACGTGATGCAACCTATCAATTATGAAAAACTTTTGCCTACACTTCCACTGCTTCTTAGTCCCATCCCATACGTACCTTTGAGGAATCTCAAATAGAAGTAGATCACGTGCATCAGGGTCCCTAACATTCAACGCAAACCAATCGACAAATTTTGACATAGCAGTGCTTGGATTCTCAAGAACCTCATCAATTGGGTAATCATCTTTGAAGATGACAGTCTGCTCCCCTCGGAAGTAGAATTGAAGTTTTTCAACACCAGGAGTCCTATAATGGATGTCAAAGGCAAATATCCTCCAAACAGCTTCACATGCAGATAAATATCGACAATCGTACAACTTCTGAATCTGTTCGAGCTGATTTTGGTTATTGCGGCGATTATAGGACGATTCCTTTGTAACACCATCAGGCCCTTTATCGATGTACTTTAACAGATATTTAATCAACCTGGCTTGGTTGCACCACTCCACATTTATGTGAGCACGAAATTTATCAATAAGGTAGGGATTGTAGGGAACAACGTAGCGATTATCAAAGGGCACACCATTTTTCAGAATTGTACGGCCATTATCTCTTCTCTGGTAAATAGGAAAATGGTTCTTGTCAACTGTGATTCTGAGGTTGAATCGCTTCAGAAACTTCCGAATGCATGCACCATCTACCATGCACGGTGATTGAGGATTTGCTACCCAGCAAGGACCATGGATCATTAACTCCGATATTGCAGCGTACAAAATGGGATTCTGCCTTTCTTCGGGAATCTCGACCGAAATAATTCTATCTAGGTTTGCCACCTCCGGGAACTTGTCATCTTGATGGAGGAACAGCAGGAAGTGTGCATGAGGAAGTCATCTTTTTTGGAATGAATCCGACTGTGTACACAACTGTAAACAATTTGAATTTAATAAATGAGTACAAAAGAAAGCAATTGATAAAAAACACGGACGAATTAAGATTGGATTGAAAAAACATACGCAAATACATACCTGCTTTAGTCCTCCCAAAAATTTCGCGAACTTTCAAGTCCTGAATTAACTCATGTAGCTTCTCCTGAAAAATTCGCGACAAAATATCTCAACGGTCTTTAGAGCTAAGACCCCTTCTACTTACAAAGCGGATGACCTTTGCTCATTTAGGATTGCATGTAAAGGTAATGAACAAATCTGGGTAGCCACATCACCTACAAATAGCCATAGTGTCCAAATACTTTGACCTCATATAAGCGTCACCAGATGTGTAAGAGGACGGTACAATATAGCGACTACCGGTTGACGATGGATCAACATTACCCCCTTCAACTGTGTCAACAACATTCTTGTACTTGTCAACCCTCGGTAAATCTTGGTTTAACCGTAAGAATGATAATCTCTGAGACTCAACCATCATGTATCCGTCAACGCAAATTTGTTGGAATAAGTTGCAAGGGGCTGACCACGTAGGGAACTCAATTTCCATTGGCATGTCCTGAAACCGAAAGGCAAAGAACACACCTAAAGTGAGCTCCTCGTGCGGTTTAAAGTTATTACTTATACCAAGAGATGCTTCCCCGTATGGGAGCAAAATAGGATATTGTAGGGCAAGATATGAGGGATGCAGCTCAGAAATACGTTGCACTTGTCCACATGAATTTTGAACAATAAGTTCCGATGTTCCATGTCGGGACCTATGTCACCTTCAACCACAACAACAACTTTTGAAGCAGTTGGACGGTTATAAGTTCTCTCATCGGTGCATCTTCGGGCAATCAGTCTAATACTGACATCCCCTTTTACATCTGACGACAATCTATCCCTGGCCAAACGAAAGGTCTTTGCAAGAGGATTATGTTCGTCGATCATCTCCTTCAGTAACAACATAAGCTCCTTATTGAATCTACTACGCCCACCACCACTACTTATTTAAAAAGAAGATGTACAAAAGCAATTAAACTTCATTCATGAGTAGATATGAAAAATCAAATCCACAAAGTGAGCATACAAATTAAAAAGTACTTACGTTACGGCATTTATTCGGTTGTTAACCTCTTCATCCGTATCGTAGATGTATAACTGGCAAAACTTTGGAATGGATCCATCAGTAGGCAGCAAACTGCCAATTCGATGAACATTCTGTCCTCCTATCCTAAATGTGTATGGACCTCGACGACTAAGGTTAATTTTTCTATTAATAATGCCACCAGTTGACGACCAAGCATACCCACAATTGTAGTCGCGGATATTGCTAATGAATGTAGAACTTAGACGGTGTTGTCTTGTCAAAAGTGATTTCAACAATTCAGGTGGTTGGCTTAGATATGGCAAGGTTACCTTCCCATCTGAGCAACATATGGAAAATCTTGGATTTCTCATGCCCTTTTCTTTACTAATCCGTTCCTCATACCACATCCCGGCTTTGCACATCTGACACTGATATTCTGGGTCACCAATGTCCCAATAAACTGAATCTGCAATAATAGATTGTGAAACTAAATTGGAACAATAAAAAAATATACAGCAGTTATATAAACAGAATTATAATAAAATATATATAGAATCGGGCAATTGTAGAAATGGGTAAGGGAAACCTGAATCAGCATCTGAAACTTCACCAATGGAATTACTGGTCGATCCTTCTTCAAATTGGGGATGTTGAGAATCACTATCAATGAACAAATTGTCGTTCAAAGGATTAATACGTTGAACTGATGAAGTACTGGCCTCATCAAACTCAGAATATAAACTTCGTCCTAAATTAGTGAGTGAAGCAACTGAATTGTCACACTTTGTAAAAAGTGAAGACGTTATGTTGTGGCGAATTTTTTTAAGGGCACCATTCTAAAAAATGTGGGAATGAAGCATTGAGAATTACGACCAATATAAAACATCCTATGAATTGAAAGTGTCGTGTCAATGCAAATAAATACCGTTGACCAAAATACACAAAATCACCTGATTGAGAACGAAGAACTGAGGAGGTGCGCCTTTTTTTTTCTACAGTGAGTACTTTTCTACGGGCTCTTTTAAGCTTTGTAGCTTGTTGCACCGGCGAAAGGACGACATGCTCAAATGAGATAACAGAGGAAGGGGTTTCACCAAAAGATCGAATTAGGAGTCGATGGACAATGGACTGAGCCACGGTGACGAAGTGAGGCATATCGTCGAATAGGCTTATGAGTTTCACCACCTAATAACGACACGAAACATTAAAAGATAGTCAAATGAATAATTTTCTAAAAATGGACAAATGAATGTGAGTATATATATACACACAAACATACGCATGTCAGTACACACGCACAAACACGTGAATCACATCTGAACCTAAAGTTCAATACGAATTGCCCGAACCGAATTACACTTCTTTAAGACCCACGTACACTTGAAAAAATAACATGTGTGTTAAGTCGGTCTGGGGCCGGGGGTGATCGGCTGGCCGACAATGCACAGGAGTCTAAAGTTGTATAGTTTTGCATTTATTAGCATAAATTAGCAGTGCTACACAAATTGTAGGGTTGGAAAGGGAAGATTTTGTCAAAAGCGGGTAAAGAAGTACTGATAAAGGCAGTGACCCAATCAATCTCTACTTATGCTATGAGCGTTTTTCGACTCTCGACTAATTTCTGTGACGAGCTACGGTCCCTTGTTTCCAAGTTCTGGTGGGGTACGGAAAGTGGAAGACGGAAGATACCTTGGGTGGCGTGGAAAGGTTTATGCAAGTCGAAAAGTCGGGGCGATCTGGGTTTTCGGGACTACCACACTTTTAACGAAGCGCTCCTAGGGAAGACGGTGTGGCGATTAATGACGAAGAGGGATAGTTTGTTACACCCCGTTATTTTCCGAGTCAATTATAAGACGTTACTTTTCTAATTTATTTAAATCGGGTTTTTAAGTTGGAAAAATATTTTCGAGTTTATTTCGGGCCTTCTTAAAACTTATTGGTTTTGAACTCCTTTAAAGGTGTAACTTTCTAAACCGACTTATTTTCGGGTTGGAATTTGGGTCAAACGAAACGAAAAAAAAGGAAAATCCTAAACCTATTTAAACTCACCCATGTTGTCTTCATACCCCACCCTCCTCCTCTATTTTCTTTCTTATATTGCTGCATTCTTATACTGCCGCAAACTGCTGTTTTCTTTATCTTCCTCTGTTTTCTAATTCCAATTCCCAACCGACGTAAATCGGGTCTTAATTCTTTGCTTGCACTTGTCCGTCTTGACTTCCTTTTTCAACAAATATTGTAAGTACTTCACTTCTACTATTTTCGGCTTATTAAATCTCGTTTTGTACAATGTTATATAAATCGATTTTAGTTTTATAAGATCTTGGGTCGGAATTAAGGAATGTTGTGTCAATCACTTTGTTTATAGGCGTTGGTATCGTGTTATCTCGGATGTATTATTCTTCCTTGTGGATTAGTATTTGGGGAAATAAGTAGGATGATTGATTCATATAAATAGTCCAATTGGATGAGAGTCAGGCTTAGGTTGATGAAGAAGAAGATGGGTTGAGTGAGGCGTAGAGAGAGGCAGAGTTTTGCAGGTGTTTTGTTTGTGTGATGATAAAGTGGTGATCCAGTGATGATGCAATACATGAACTAATCACTGAAATGCAATATATGAATTAATGGTATTGTAATAAAACGTATTATATTGGGGGTGTATTGTGTTAATCTAGTAAACTTGACTTTTGGTTGATTTCTCCATCACTTGGGGTCTAAGATATTTAAAGAAGTATTCGATTTTTGGTCAATTAATTTAGATCGAGTGATAAATTAAACTAACTTCGAGGGTTTGTTGAGTGAGTAATCGGTTAGTGTTTTGAGGTTGAGGGGTTTCGATAGCATAGATGGATATTATATGGGTTAGACCGTGTTAATGTTAATTAGTTATTGAATTATATTTATATTATTGTAGCTTGTGGGTTCGAGGAGAAAGAGTTCTTGGACTAATAATAGCTGTGTTTGTCCGTCTTGGGAGGTAAGGACGTTTTACCCTTTTCACTTTTAAGTAAAGAGCATGTTCGGATCAAAATATATTTTTACAACGGTTTTGTAAATTATTTCGTCGATCGTAATATTTTTATAATACTTGTAATGTTTGGATAATGAACTTTGTGACACGACTCACGTACATATTGGTACTATTTTGGTAAAAATTTTAGTAACTTATAACAGACTCTGGGAGTTCTGTTGGTCTAGACGGTTTTAAGGTGCGTCTAAGACGTTCCTGGGACTTTGTCCCGAAACTATTTTTGAGTGAGGATTGTCCGGCCCTCACTCGCTAGGGAGTTAGACTTTCTCCTTTGGCAGTTTCATCCTACTGGCTGTCCAAATGTGAGAGGTGCGCACTATTATGAGTCTAGCTAAGCACATGTGGTTATCTCTAGACCGTGCAAGGGTAGGACCTTGACACACAGGTTGCGAAAAATATATATATTGGTTGGTTTGATTTTGACTATTATTTTTATGGTATTCTGGTATTTAAACGATGGTTTTATTTCTGATTTCAGTTTGTTGTTATTATTATTATTATTATTATTATTATTATTATTATTATTATTATTATTATTATTATTATTATTATTATTATTATTATTATTATTATTATTATTTCACGAATTATTACATTATTATACTTTTACTCAGCTTTGCTGACGTCCTTTTGTTTTGGGTCGTTCCCCCACTGGAACCTGTACCTATTTGTTTTTGGGTACAGCTGATAGGTACACTTGAATTGTTGCATGGGTGCATTCTGGTATTGGGTTATGCTGAGCGAGGAAGGACTTTTATTATTTAACTTGACTCCAAACTATTTATATTATTACTGAATTTATTATTATTGGTTTGCGAATGTTTTAAACCGTTTTGGATTTTGTAAGACTTAAGACTTCCGCTGCAACGTTTCTATTTTATTAGCTATCAAATTTCTATTTTTATTCATTTATTATTTATCTTTTTCCTTGCACTTGGCTCGGCAAGCTAAGTGTGGAGTAACAGTCTTGAGTTTTCCATTTTTGGTTTATTATTTTGGTTGAGAAAATTTAGGGCTGTTACATAGTTTGATTGCTCGACTCCTAAAGGCTCGTTATTTCAATGACCGAGCTTTTGAAGTTGCGATGCTAGGACAAAGACCGAGCTAAACATGGAGGAGTATCTGGGGAGCGCGGGATGGTGTTATGCGAGGAGTTCGGAAGCACCTTGGAAACGGCCTGGGCACTGATGGGAGGGATTTGTCGCAGATCCCGCCGTCAAATAATAACCAACTAACCTAACTAGGGTAGCTAGGGCAAGTCGGGTCGAATCCACAGGGACAGAAATGCGTTCGGACTAGTGGGTGCTACGGTTTCAGACTAGGTTCGAGACAAGCTAATCTAGGGGAGGCTAAGGACTAGGCTAAGGTCTAAAACATGGAAAGGGGAGACAAAACGAGTAACTAACGACTAAGGGAAGCTAATAAATCGATAAGAAGGAAGACTAGGGTTAGGTTGGGTTCATGGAGTGATGGGATGGTCGAGGAAGAGCTAAGGTGAAGGGGTAGTCGGGTAATCTAGGTGTAGTCCGGGCTCTCGCTACGTAGACTGACCTAGAGGTTCTTGATAGAACCCATCTTAGCGACACACTTGACAAACGGGGTTACTAGCGTGCTATCGTAGCCTAGGTCACATCCGGACTCTCGCTACGTAGACCGACCTAGGGGTCGTCCTCACCGGGCTCTCGCTACGTAGTGAGGGAACCAAACCCACGAGCAAACCACCACCCACAAGAGAAAAGGCAAGAAAAAACAAGGATTTGCATCTACATGTCATTCAAGCATTTCATCAAACATGTTCCATGCATCTAACCAAGAGGAAACCCAAAACTTCCACCAACATCTCCAACAAACCCTTAATCATCCACAATCACCCAAATCACCCTAATAACCCTAGCAAGAATCTATTCAAACATATCTAAAGGAAAAACTAACAAGAACAAGATAAACTAACTCAAACAACAAAACATACATAAAGGAACTAGTGAAAACAATGAACTATGAACAATACAATGAACAAAGATATAAAGATTGAAACTTGATTAATAAAACAAAGATAAAGAGAAGGGAAAAAATATTATACCATACTAGAAGATGAAAGGAAGAATGAAAACTTGCATAAAAGAGAAAACCCAAAACAATCACCCAAGGTTGTCAATCTTGGTGGAGATCTTGAAGAATTCACTTAATACAAGTACTAAACTAAGATTAACGACTAATTACCGACTAATCTACTCTAATCTATGCTAATCTATGCTAAAGTAGTCTAGGGTTTAGTGTTTAATGTCTCCCATAAACAATACAAGAGGGAAGTATTTATATGGGTACAAGAATGAAGGAGGATGAAACAATGAGTTGCGTGCTACAGCTCCACGGTCCCGACCGGGACGGATCGGTCCCGACCGGGACGGGCAATAACACAGCCTGGTGTTATTGATAACACAGCGCGGTGTTATGCTTGATCCCGATCGGGACGGGCTGGTCCCGACTGGGACGGACCCAGGTCAGTAGCTTCGCTAAATGCACACCTCATCCCGGACGGGATGAGGCCTTCCCGACCGGGATGGGTCTTGTAGGCCTCAAATAAGAACTTTTTGGTCCCTCCTTGCTTCTCATGGGCTTCTCACTGATTCTCGGGACTCGGGATCGGGTCTAAGAGGCTCGGGATTGGGTCCCAAGGTCTCGGGGTCGAATCCAAGGGATCGAGTGATCGTTCCTTCACTTCGTTGGCTCCGAAAAGTGTATGTATCGAGTCGGATTTGCTCCAACTCTTCACAAATGGTCTCGCGAACCTGAAACGAACTAAAGGAAGCATAAGTAGCCCATAAACCGCTCCCAGGGAGCGATTCCACAAGGAAAATGGGACCAAAACACAGTAAAATAGGCACTACAAACTACACTTATCAACTCCCCCACACTTAACCCTTTCTCGCCCTCGAGTAAGCACATTCTAACTACTAAACTAGCCGAGTGGGTATTAGCGCACCCTACGCCCTTTCAACTCACGCGAGTACACTTAGAGGAAAAGTGTACTCCGCAAGGCAAGTAAGGTCTTGCGACAAAACCGTGGATGCAACCGGACACAAAACACATAAACAAACAAACACACAAACAAACAAATAATCGGTTGCACCCAAAAGAAAACAAATACCGCTTCCCTCAAACAAGCGGTGAAAGAAGCACCGGTTTAGGACTCGAGGTAAGTGACAACGTTCCCAAGCTAGCAATACAAACCAAGATGAACTAAACCCTAATAGTATGACGATAAAGCAACAAAAACGTTGGTAACTTACCTAGGTCCTCCTAACTTTCTAAGAACGTACTACAGGACGATCGGCGGAGTGGAAAGTGATGAACCACGGTGTTAGTCGACACTGTAGGTAAGTGAGACCCCGCCCCCTTTAGCGATGAGCCAAGAGGGTCGTCCCATGCCCAAAACCGCCTAACTAGTCCAAGTAAAAAGGTGGATAAGAATGCAAAATGAGGGAAGACCGACCATTACCGCTATCATCCTTCCTAGGGACTCGGTCCTTTGGTAGGCTCTTCACGGTAATAGTCGATAAAAGGCTTATTTTTGTGGGGTTAGGATCTTTTTGTGAGGCGATTTTCTTTTTGGCATTTTTCTTTCTTTTGGATTTTTGCTTTGTTTGTTGCCATGCCATTTCTTTTTTCATCTTTTCTATTTTCTTTTTGGCTTTTTGTGCCCTTTCTTTTTCTTCAATCTTTTCTTTCTTTCATTTTCTTTCCTTTTCTTTTCTTTGCCCTTTTGGCTTGATTTGAGTGATAGGCATTTCTTTGCAACTAGGAAAGATGATTTCAACAATTTGCAAATTTATTGTGTGGAAATGTGTAGGAGGTAGGGAAATGGGAAAGTCGGGAGCGCGCTTTCCCTTCAAACCCACAAAAAGGGGAAAACATGGACTAATCAAACGATTCTAAACACGGTCACCTAAGGAACGAGACTCGGTAACCAAGGCCTTTTCACACCGTGGGTGGTCATAATGGTCAAAAGTGCAAATCCCGTAGTAAATCCCTAGTAAGCTAGGTGGACTCAAGGTAAAGGACCAACGAAATCATTGATTTAGGGTCATTCTACTAGACTAAAGTCCAAGACCCGATTTACACTACTAGAAAGGGAAAGTAAACGCTTGCACACTAGCCTCTAAACCGGGTTTTTGAAAACCTTTTTACACACTAAACACAACTACACACACAAAACAAAGACTCGACTAGAACGAAAAGGAAAAGAGACAAAAGGCAACAAAACAAAACAAGATAAAACAAACACATAAACAAACAAACACCACCCCGAATTTCCAAATGAGCAACCAATCATCCACAAATCTTCACAAAGCTCCACCCGAGCACACAACATCACAAATCTCCTCCACACTCCACAAGAGATAAAGATGAAGAAGGGATAGAAAGGCGTTACCGGATGTCTTGCAAGCTTTCCAAAGCTAGCGGTGATTAAGCGACCTATAAGGAAAAAGGGAGGCAAACACACACGACAAAACAAAAAATACGAAACAATGACACCAAAGAAAAAGACACAAAAAGAAAATCTTTTTGATTTTTGTGAAAAAAATTCGAATTTTTAGGGATTTTTAAGATTTTTCGAAAAAAACTAAGAAAATAAAACTAACTATACTAGAATATCGCTCCCCCACGCTTAAACCGATCAATGTCCTCATGCTCGATCGTAGTGTGTGGAGACACAAAAGAAAAGAAGAGAAACTACGAAAATAAAGCTAAAAATCAAAAAGAAAAGTGAAGAAAGGGTAGAACGTGTCCGGCCGGGGTGTAGTCAAGTCACCATGGGCCGAGACGAGAAAAGATATGGATGGGGGAAGAAATAAAAAGATGGAAATAAAAGGAAATGGGAGGGGAGGACTAGGTGTAATCAAGTCACCTAGCCCGTATTCCGCCTAAATCCGACTAAATCCTACAAAGAAGGGTGAAAAACTTGTAAATTTGGATTTTGAAATGACTCTCGATGTAGTCACGTCATCGAGAGTCGGGAGCAACAACTACCAAGGCCTCGAAGGCCACCATGACACCATGACACAAAAGTGTACAAGGGGAAGGGAATAAACACAAAGGAAAACAAGCGATAAAAGACGGAAAAGAAATGATAGTTGCCGTACCAATAGGTTAGCAACTCACTCGCTCCATCGTCTCATAGATCAATATAGGTACTTTGCTTGTCTTCGTCATTGTCATCTCGCTTCAAACTTGATAAAACCGCATGGTAGAGGTAGTAATGGTGTGAGGGGTGTGGGATTTGATGGGAAAGTCGGTGCAAAGTGAAGAGAAGGTGAGGTGAGGGTATGCATATAAAGTGCAAGGTCATATGATAGGTGCAAGGGTAGGTAGGGAGGTTGGGAGGGGGTATAAAATGGTAGGGTGGGCTCACATGATGAAGAAGAGGCCAAAAGAGGAGAAGGGGACCATCCCGGTCGGGATGGATGGTCCCGGTCGGGATGACACACTCGTCCCGTTCGGGAAGCCCTCGTCCCGGTCGGGATGGCTCCACAGAAAGCTCCAATTTTTGCACCCTCATCCCGATCGGGATGGCTCCTTCCCGATCGGGATGACACATCCTTCCCGGTCGGGAAGCCTCCTTCTCGGCCGGGAAGGGCCTTCATGACTCCCATAACCCCAAAAGCTTATCCAAAGCTTCAAAAACCGACTCCCATGCCCAATTCCAAGCTTCTATCATCAACTACTCTCCTCGAGACTTCATCTTCACTTCATACCTAACAAACAAGCTCAAAGCATTCATCAAAATCCCTCCCTCACATCACTCATCAAAATACCAAATTACAAGATTTCCACAAGAACTAACAAGTCCTAAAAACCAAATTATCCAAACAAACATAAACACAAATACAAGCACAAAAGAAAAGGGAAAAGATATTTACACTAAGCTACTCTCACCAACTATACCTCCATAGCCATCAAGAGCTCGGAGTAGTAAGTCAAATGCTCTAGCAACATCTTCATTGACGCTCATATGGCCAATCCTAGCCATCAACAAGAGTTTCCAAGTCGGAGTCGAGAAGCAATCATCTAATCCATTACGCTCGGGGTTGTTGTTATCTTCCGGGTCTTCCGAACCATGATAGCAACGACTCTTATGACCATCCGGTAGGTATAGTGGTCTAGAGTCATGCTCGGTGTTATGATGTGGGAGATCACACTCTAGGGGTGTCGCTTCTTCTACGGGGTCGAGAGTGGAACTCTTTTCCACCGCCCGACAAGGATCCTCTTCACCAACCGTCTCACAAGACAAGGGGCTAGACATCAAGTGCAATAGAGGAGGAGAAGGCATCAAGTTTTCTTCATTGGAGGCTCTAGGATCCTCCAATTTCCCATTCAAGGCAAGTTCCAAGGCATCTACTTCTTTTTCCCAAGTATTACGCTCCTTCTCACTCACCTTGTCAATATGGCCTAGAGGAGGTATGTCTTCACTTGGCTTTGGATTGTCTAGATCCGGTTCCTCATGAAAAAAATCGAACAAATCCAATTTGATAGCCAATACATCGGCTCCCCAAGAGTTGTCTTGAGAATCATGTTCATACCCCTCCTCATTGTCGACCCTTGAAGCTTCAACTTCCTCTATTCTTCCCCTATCTTCACCACCTAAGCAACACTCAACAATGATCTCTTGATTGACCCTCTCTTCTTCATTCGTGGCTTCATGATCGGGTTGACTTTCTTTTGGAGACACCCGACCTTCATGCCCAAATGAACCTTCCTCAACAAGTCGTGGAGCTCGAGTGGCCGACATCGTGATACGAGCCATGAGTGCATTGATGCGAGCATCTTGCACCTCTATTTGGGCCTTGAGCTCCTTTTAAACCCCTTGTATGTGAGTCATCATCGCTTGTTGACTCTTTTGCATTAAAATCATCATCTCTTGTTGACCCTTTTGCAATAGCATTATCGCCTCTTGTTAACTCTTTTGCATTTGGACCAACATTTGACAAGTCTCAAAGTCGGGGATTTTTGGTTGTGGGTTGTGTGAGGGTGTTTGGTAGTTGTTAGGATGTTGGAATGATCCTTGACAACTTTCATGGTAACCATAAGGAGGGCGTTCGTAATATTGTTGATGAGGTTGATATGGTTGGTGAAATTTTGGGACTTGGCCATTTGCCCCATAGTTGTCCCGTGATGATTGATGGAAGCTAGGACGTGCCATTTTCATAACGTTGCTTAGATACCTAGGATGAACTAGAAGCACTTGAGAAAACGTTAGTATCCTAGTGCTTCTGAGGCACTAGGAAGAGAGAATAGCACACAAGAAGAAAAACGGAGATACACAAGGAGAGGAGAACACAAAAATCAAGAACAAAGTCCACAACTAAGCAAACAAAAGTCTAGACTACGCCGTCCCCGACAACGGCGCCAATTTGATGGGAGGGATTTTTCGCGGATCCAACCGTCAAATAATAACCAACTAACCTAACTAGGGTAGCTAGGGCAAGTCGGGTCGAATCCACAGGGACGGAAATGCGTTCGGACTAGTGGGTGCTACGGTTAGAAGAAAAGAAGAAAACTAGAGAGGATGAAAAGAAGAAATCTTGCATAAATGGAAGAAAACCCAAATACATCACCCAAGGTTGTCAATCTTGGTGGAGATCTTGAAGAATTCACTTAATACAAGTACTAAACTAAGATTAACGACTAATTACCGACTAATCTACTCTAATCTATGCTAATCTATGCTAAAGTAGTCTAGGGTTTAGTGTCTAATGTCTCTCATAAACAATACAAGAGATAAGTATTTATATGGGTACAAGAATGAAGGAAGATGAAACAATGAGTTGCGTGCTACAGCTCCACGGTCCCGACCGGGACGGATCGGTCCCGACCGGGACGGGCAATAACACAGCCTGGTGTTATTGATAACACAGCGCGGTGTTATGCTTGATCCCGACCGGGACGGGCTGGTCCCGACCGGAACGGACCCAGGTCAGTAGCTTCGCTAAATGCACACCTCATCCCGGACGGGATGAGGCCTTCCCGACCGGGATGGGTCTTGTAGGCCTCAAATAAGAACTTTTTGGTCCCTCCTTGCTTCTCATGGGCTTCTCACCGATTCTCGGGACTCGGGATCGGGTCTAAGAGGCTTGGGATTGGGTCCCAAGGTCTCGGGGTCGAATCCAAGGCATCGAGTGATCGTTCCTTCACTTCGTTGGCTCCGAAAAGTGTATGTATCGAGTCGGATTTGCTCCAACTCTTCACAAATGGTCTCGGGAACCTGAAACGAACTAAAGGAAGCATAAGTAGCCCATAAACCGCTCCCAAGGAGCGATTCCACAAGGAAAATGGGACCAAAACACAGTAAAATAGGCACTACAAACTACACTTATCAGGCACGCAAGTATGGGGGTCTCCGTGGTTGAAAGGTGAGGGTGGCGGGAGTGTTATTACTTACCCCGCAGAACGATGAGTTTGGTGACATGGTGGTCGCTGATCTTTTGGAGCTAAATTGGAGAGGCTTGAATACGCACAACATACGATCACTTTTCCTCCAATGTGACCTGGACAAGATTTTGAGTATGAGACCGCCACGAGGGGAGTTCGAAGACTCATGGTGCTGGGATTTAGAACGGAATGGCAAGTACTCTGTGAGATTGGCATACCGGGCTCTTGCGGGCATTGAGGAAAACGAAGGTGGGGACCGTCTTGCTAGACTAATGAGAACTGGTTGTGGAAGACTATATGGAGGGCACAAATTCATCCCCGAGTACGTTTATTCTTCTGACAATTGTGTCGGGAAGCTCTTCCCACGTGCGATAACATTGGAAAGCGATTGAAGGATCGAGATGGAAGTTGTCCTATTTGTGAATGTGACGTGGAGACTTGTCTCCACCTCACTAAGGGGTGCGGGTGGTTGGTTGGGGTTTGGGATGGATTGGGGTTGAATGTAAAGAAAGAAGTGGGGCATGAGCGGGTGAGGGAGTGGGTGAAGGATGTGTGGAGAGGGATAAGGGAAGAGGAGCGAGAGAAGTTTATGGTGGGGTGTTGGGCTATTTGGGAGGCACGAAACAAATGGAATTTTGAGAATAGGTGGGTTTGGAGTGGCGATGTGGTGGGTCGGGTCACGGAGGGTCTAAAAGAATTTTATATGGCCATTAAGGAGAACGAGAGGCGAGGGAGTAGTGGACCGGAATAGGAGGCAGGGGAGAGGGAGCAGGGGTGGAGGAAACCAGAAATAGGATGGGTGAAGATCAACATTGACGCGGGAGTCAAGACAGGGGGTGGGACGGGATTTGGGGTCATTTATAGGAATGAAAGCGAGGATACGGTTTGGGCTATGGCGAGCAAGAGCTGAATGTGTGTTGAGGCACGCGTGGCTGAGGCCATGGCGTTACTGGAGGGAGTCATGGAAGCAAGAAGGAGGGGCCATTCCAAGGTGATTTTCGAAAGTGATTGTCAAGAGCTTGTGGGTGCTGTGCAGGAAGCAAAAGACCGCAGGAATGAGTTCTTCGACTTAGTGGCAGACATTCAAGCAAAAGTGAACCAATTTGATGCTGTGAGTTGGTCTTTTGTGCGATGGAAGTTTAATTCGGTTGCCCACGAGCTGGCTCATTATGCTAATTTAGGGAGTCGTCATGTTTGGGAGGGTGTCACTACTTCTTATTTTGACAGTATTTTGTTAGCTGATTTGATTAATGATAATTAATCCCGATTAGGGTTCTCAAAAAAAATCGTACTTAATCTCTAAGTCACTACAAGAGATTAAGTTTGGGGCGACTGAGCTTAGCTACCGTCATCTGTAGCTAAAAAGATACGTGCGACTGTTAACAGTCGCTAAGCGACTGTCGCTACAGTTAGTCGCATCTAGCGACTGATTTCAATCGCTAAAACAGACGCGCGACTGATTTCAGTCGCTAATTTTAGCGACTGATTTCAGTCGCTAGGTCCTTAATTTAGCGACTGATTTCAGTCGCTAAGGGCGTCAGTTAGCGACTGAAATCAGTAGCTAAATTTTCTATTTAGCGACTGATAATTTAGCTACTGATTTTAGTCGCTAAAGTGCCTGAAATAGACCGGTTATAATTATTATTATTCTAGCCAAAATCTGCGCAATAAAACAAACCAACAACCACAATACATCCCAAACATCATTCCAAACGTTGTTCCAAACGTTATGCAAGCTTCACACTCCAAAATGGGCGACCAAGTACGCAAACGTCGTGAATACACTAAATTAAAAGTGTTGTTACAAACTGTTTTTTCAACAAGCATTCAGAAATTACAAACTGTTTTCAATTACTCACCTAACAGGGAAACTAGCTGACGCACCACTACCACCCCCATTGAAGGGGTCTCTAGGATCCGGGGGTCGGGGAATGGGGCCGGAGTTACAGTTATACTGCTCCATGCTCCTAAGGCGCTGTAGCTCTTGCAGAATTTGCAGGTTAACTGACTCCTGCATCTTCAACCTCTCATCCTGTTCCTTCAGCTTCTCTGCCATAGCCTCCTCTCGCGCCCTTTCCTCCCGCAGTTTCGACCTCATCTCAGCCATTTCGGATGGCACACAGTCCGTCGAGGTCGCATGGGCCCCCCGAACATTGGGTGGTGTCCAGTACAGGGAATGAGCGTTCCCCGTACCGTACACCGCTCCCTTGCGGTATCCCTCCGCGACTCTGAACCAAATCGTGCTTGGGTCCACACCTTCATTCTCGGGCGCTCTAGTGGCATCCAAATACGACGTCTGAAAGAAATTGAAGTCATGATTAGGTGGGTTGTGTGAAGAAAAAAAAAGTAACAAAATCTTATGTTTGAAACTTACCCAAGTGTCCATATCCTTCTTCGTGGCGAATGTTCGACCCTCAGTATCGTCCCCCTTGCTCTTCATGTCGAGAAATAGCTACACAGGCGGAGGGAATTCTCCGGTTTTCTTCTTTACCTGTTGACAGTACATGTACATTTCTCATTTATATTTATAATGAAAACATTAAATAAGAATCCAAAATAAAAATCAAAGGTAAGGAAATACTAACACTCATGGCTCGTTGGTGCATCGACTGCGACCCACCATAGTGGGTGCGCTCAGCAAAGCCCTCGGGTTCCCCTCCCCGCCTCTTGTTCTTTTTCGCTTGGACGGATCTTTTAATGAACTTCGGGTCGGACCGGACTGTTCTGAACTGTTGGATGGCGTCACCTACAATTTATACACTTTGAGATCAATAAGTATTCATTCGATATATACAACTTTCTATTCAAGTACTAACACTAATTGAGTAATCGAACCTTTAAGGTGTTTCTGTAACTTTTCATCGCTTGCCATCTTATACATCATGTCTCTAAATCTGTCGACCGCGACATCAATGTATCGGTCTCTCACAGCCACCTCGAGACCCTCATTGTAGAAGTGTTTCAACTGCAAGATCGTTTGTCGTCATTGTAATAGTAATCTGTAAACAGTAACAGATAATTAATAAAAATCAGAAAGTGGTGTACCTTGAAGTTGGCAAACCACTTCTCCCGTTGCCACACAGGCACCTTCGTCCAACTCGTGCAGTATGTAGTCAACTCCTTCATGAAGCTATCCTTCACACCAGTGATCACTGCACGAGTACGAAACCTACACCAAAGAGTGAAATAAGATGATGTCTCACCAAAAAAAGGAAATATAACGTCTCACCATGTCCTCTCCGGGCTAATAATCAGGCGCCCGTCGTCTGTATACTGAAGTTGTTGTTGCTGTTGTTCCGGTTGCCCATCGTCGTTCACCTCCGCCTCGTTCTCCGCCTCTTGATCCTCCTCCCGCCGGTTCTCCTCCTGGTCCTCCTGCTGCTGGGACCCCCTGTTGCTGTTGCTGCTCCCACTACCATAACGAATTGAAGTCTGCTGCCCAACGTCATATCTGTAGACATATAATAGTAGAAAGTTAGAAATTGAACAAAAAAAGCTTTCGCTCGTGGGTTTGGCTCTTGTGGGGTTGGTTGGTCGTCGTTAGTGTACATGCTCTCATCATTGAACAAATTGCACTCAACCACATCAACAATCATTCCTCTCACCCCACCCTCATTCTGATCCACCTCAGATTCCTCAAAAGCAGACGTCTCACCATGACAAATCCAATAATAATAATTTGGGCTAAACCCATTTGAGATAATATGTTCCTTAATCAGAATATCGTCCAAGAATTTGAGGTTCTTACATTTCAAACAAGGACACCTAAATCTACCCTCTGACGCGTATTCGGGATGGGTTTTAGCGAACTCAAGAAAATTATTAACACCCTCTAAAAATTCCGTTCTGGGACGTCGTCTCTTATCTAATCTTTCCTCATACATCCATTTTCGTTCCTGTCGCTTCATTTTTTTATCTAAAAAAATTGAGACAATAACCACATACAAATTATTTCTTCTTAAGTAATTTACTAATATATACAGACTACTCACATATTTCGTAAAATTCACAATTCACCTAAACATAGTACTATTTGCTCCTAATCCATCCATAATTACATCTAAATCGACATAATTGTATTTCCACTTTCAATTTCCTAACACATCAAAACTACCCAATTCATTCAAATACTCAATCATAAACCCTAATTTTATACTAACAATCTACCTATTTCAAATTGGGGAACTTATTGGGCGATTAACATTCTAACTACACTAAATATTCCGACAACTAAAAACTATCCAACCCAATATCTAATTTATTTATATCTATAAAAACAGAAATTAACAAATAATCGAAACTAAATATAGATAGATAAACATACCTTAAGAAAAATGAGAGAATTGAAGAAGGAATTAAGAGGAAAGGAGGAGGGTCGAGTTTTAGAGAGAAGGGAGACGGATTTTAGAGAGAGGGAGTGAAATGAGAGAATGAGATGGGGGAGGGGGGCTGCTGTTTGATTTAAAAAAAATTACCACTTTTAGCGACAGATATCTGTCGCGCGTCTTTTTTTTAAGCTACAGATATCTGTCGCTAATATCCTCTTTTGCGACTGAAATATGTCGCTAAAGTAACTGATTTAGCGACAGATATCTGTCGCGCGTCTAGTTTTTTAGCGACAGATTTCGGTCGCTAAGGATTTTTTTTTTTTTAAATCCGTCTCCTCGTCCAGCAACAAATAAGCGACTGAATTTTTCAGTCGCGCGTTGGTAGTAGCTACATGGAGTATTTCTTGTAGTGAGTGAATTTCGTATTTAGTATGAGTATGGAAAGAGAGAGGCAAATAAGAGATACCATTAGTAATATCTCTGAGGGGAGTACGGACGCCTAACCAATCTGCTGCTCTCACCACCTGAATAATAATATCAAATTCATGATGAGTTCAATTACAGATTAAAAACCCTCAATACAAAGCAAAATCAAAACTAAAGAATATTATCAAAGGTGGGCACATAAATTTGTGTAACCAATTAAAAAATATTACGTAGACATACTTGTAATAGTAAGAGTAAAAGAAAAAACATGGTCAGAAATAGTGGTAACTAATTAGGCTTAAAATGTAAGTGAACTCGTTAAAACGTTAAAGTTGTTAGAACAAAATATTTGATAAAGCCAGTCATCAATAGAAACGGGTTGCCAATAGGACCGTCTCAAAATGAATGGAGGTCCAGTGCAAATTTTTTTTTGAGGCCCCATATTTATTAAAGAGCTCCAATTTGGGATTGAATTAACTCTTCAATTTTTATTTTCTTACGTTTTTCAACCCCAAAATTAACTTTCGGAACATATTATTGAAAATAAATGTGAGAAAGAAATGATCGGATATTTAAATGACGGCAAACTACAAATGAAACATGGATAGTCCGAAATTCACAAATCACAAGCACCCTCAACAAAAGCTAAAAGACAAAAAAATACTCTTATAGAATTAGAAGTTAGAACAAAGAATCAACAAAATATACATTCTGAGAAAATTATAGAAATTACACCGTGTCTCCATCATCATTGAATGTTCAAATTTTGCAATAAGATGATTTTTGTGAATAGTTTCTTAATTATTTTTTTTGGAAAATACTAAATAGGGAATGAATTATCATTAACAAAAAAAGATCAGTTCTTGAAAACAATTTTGCTATAAAAATGAAAACTTACTTTATTTCTATATCTTATTTGTTCCAAATTTGCAAAAAAATTGTGAATGTTAATATATATATATATATATATATATATATATATATATTTCTATATCTTATTAACAAAAAAAGATCAGTAAGGTTTGTCTTGTCAGTAATGGCTATAAAGACAGTTGGCATATCCGGTTATATATATATACGTAGTGAGTTTAATAGCGTATATAATGAGTTTTTTAGTGTATATAACAGTTATTTTGATGTATGTTCCATTGTTGATTAACTGATGTACATATTAATTATTTGGGTGTATATAACAATTATTTTACTGTATATATTGAGTTCTTAAGTGTATATATATGCAGTGAGTTTAATAGCGTATATAATGAGTTTTTTTAGTGTATATAACAGTTATTTTGATGTATGTTCCATTGTTGATTAATTGGTGTACATAATAACTATTTGAGTGTATATAACATTTTTTTTATTTAAGTGTATATAACATTTTTTTACTGTATATATTGAGTTCTTAAGTGTGTGTGTATATAGTGAGTTTAATAACGTATATAATGAAGTTTTTTAGTGTATATAACACTTATTTGAATGTATGTCTCATCTTAATCTAATGGTTTAGATTGTGCCTCAATGGGTGTAAAGAGTTACCCTGCCTCACCGGAACCCACCTATATATATATATATATATATATATATATATATATATGTTCGGGCCAAAAATTTGCACCTTTGGAATACCACGTGGCAAAATGCGATTGGACGGTCAAAAGGTCAAAGGTCAATGATAAGAAAGTCAAAATTCACGGAAGAAAAGTCAAAGTCAGAAACTAAAAAACGGAGGTCAAAATAATCGGAAGACGTCAAACCAAACAAACCCGGGACGATACACAATAATGGGTCACTTAATCAGGAAGGCCCAACACATGGAGGATAAAACCTAGCCCACACAAGAAGCAAGAGGGCAGCATCTACCAATCAAGAAACCCTCCTACATATTAATTAGGAGGAGAAGGAGAAGAATGAGGGTTGACTGAAACAACCATAACCGACAATGAGCAATGAAGGGCAATAATTGCTCCACATTAAGAGGCCATAAAGACACCAGAGGGGGAAGAAAGACCAAGATCTCACATGGTAAAGAAAGGGATTAAAGGCCAAAGATATCAAGCAATTAAGGAGAGTTAAGAGGGGAAGATCCCAGGCAATTAAGGAGGATTAAAGGGGGAAGATTCTGAGGAGGGGGAGGCAACGGTTGGGAACAGTATAAAAGCAAGAAGAGGAAGAAAGATGAGGCATTCAAGCACACCTACCTAAATCTACGCATTCCCGATCAATCATAGCCAAAATATAGCCTAATTATTTGTATTCGTAGTCTTTTCTTGAGCATTTTCCAGTTCATAGTGAAGCTTTGGTGGGATTCCGACTCCCCCCGCGGTTTTTCCCATACCGGGTTTTCCGCGTCACCAAAACCTTGTGCGTCAACCTTTTTTCTTTTCTTGCTCTTCGTTCATCAAAATCGACTCGACCCGTAGTTATAGGACGATCGCTTTGACCCACAACCTACATCTTAGACCCGGTAAATTTTTACCAAATATATATATATATATATATATATATATATATATATATATATATATATAGAGAGAGAGAGAGAGAGAGAGAGAGAGAGAGAGAGAGAGAGAGTAAGGCTCTTATGAGTCCTTTACTCTAGATGAGTCCCTAAGTCCTCATCTCATCCATTGGATGGGATGAGGATGGATGGACAAGATGCATCCTAGTATTTGCATTAAAAAAAAGATTTACGTTCCTAAAATAGCTCCCATGAATTTAGGAAACAATAACTCCCTTGATCACATTCATTCATCATTCACGTTCATTCAAACCTGAAAAAAAAACTCTTTCTTCATCACGTTCATTCATTCATTCAATCAATCAATTCTGTGCTCGAAATCCCGTTACAATGGATTCAATGACCGCGTCATCTTCTTCAACTATTGATAAGCAATTGATCGAGTATAATAATGGTGAGTTTCAATATTTCTTTCACGTTTTGATTCAATTTTTATCCATGGATACATCGTGCGTCAATTTGCGTTCTTTTTTTACGTCAATTTTCATGTTGATATTGCTTTCATTGTCATTTCATTCATCATAGTTTCGTATCAATGGTTAATTGCTCTCTCGATCTTTATAGATTCTAGTGTTTTATGTTTGTTATTTAGATTTTTCATTATATCCACTGATACTATTGTTTTGATTTCTATTAACGCAGAAACGTCGTTGAAGTAACATACCTTCTGAGTTAAAGTAACACTTAATTGCAATTACAGTAACACAAATGAACGTTGAGAAAAGGGTTTTGATAATGATGTTTAAGTAACGTACTGTACTCGTTAGAGTAACACAACTTAGGAATTGAAGTAACACATTATTTGCATGGGTGTAACGCTGTTCAATTTTGTGCAGGTGGTATTGGCAAAAATGCGAACGCACGGGACAACACTGGAAAAGGTGGAATTTTATTCATTTGATTAATCATGGATTAATAACAATGGTTCATTGCTCTCGTTTTAGTATAGATTCCAGGTTTAACGTATTCTTCACTGATATTATTGTTTTGTTTTATGTTAACCCAGATGAGGAAACGGAAGAAGACATTGATTTTATTGTTTGGTTTTATGTTGATGAAGATGAGGAAACTGAAGAAGACACTGAGGAAGATGAGGAGGAGGAACAAGTGTTTTGAGAATACTTGTATTTTTGGTCATTCTAAGAATTTTTTTTTTTGGTTTACAAGAATAACTGATTTTGTACACTTTTTTTTACACATATCGCTATGCTATGTTGTAATTACCTCTATATTTTAATTAATACATGTATATTTTGTTAGAGTAACATCTCATATCTACTGGAGTAACACCTTTCTTGAGTTACAGTAACAGACATAATCCATGAAAGTAACATCTCATATCTATTGGAGTAACACCTTTCTTGAGTTACAATAACAGACATAATCCAAAATTAACTCTATTTTATTTAATACATATGTATTTGGTTAGAGTAACATCTCATATCTATTGGAGTAACACCTTTCTTGAGTTACAGTAACAGACATAATCCATGAAAGTAACTGAGCACATCAGCGTTGTTTAAACAAATGATTATCAAAGTAACTGAGGATAACTTGGATTAGAATCATTCATTAGGAAATTAACAACTTTCATTCTTTAAAGAACCATATATAATGCGTCACAATGATTGATGATAATATCAATGAAAGTGATTATGAGACCACGCCATTAATATCAATGAAACTTAATCATGAGACGTAGAATAACATCATTAATCAATTAGAATAACATCATTTGTTCATTAAAGTAACAGTTATAATGCGTCAGTGTAATACACCGATTATGAGACCACATTTGTATCTTGGGTAAACTCCATTCATTCCCATAGTACAATTAGTCGTTACTTAGAGTAACAGGTACAGTCAATCACTGTAACAGAATGAACAAATTCACAACCAGAAGAAGAAGGTGACATAATTCATAATATTTCATAATCAGAAGAAGGTGACATTATTCAATAGACACATCATTTTTTCCGACCCTTTGTTGGCTTGGTCTTGGGACCGTCGATGATCTTTTGTCTCGCGTCCACATACTTGTCTACGTTTTCCAACAACCGCGACCACACCCTGTTCTTGTCTGCCAATACGAATATGAAGATTACCTTTGCTTGAGTTGAAGATGAAGGGTTTTTGTTAGGCGAGTGTGTTTGAATGAAAAAATTGAATGGGATGAAAGAGAACGTGTTATCAGTTGGAGGTAATTAAGGGAGGAGAAAGGATTTTATTATATTTTTTCCAAGATATGATAGTTATTACCTTAATTACAACACTCAATCACCACCATCCATCCCTTTTAGATCAATGGCTCTAAATAGGACTTATGGACTCAAAAAAAAAAAGACTCACTTGATCTTCACTATATATATATATATATATATATATATATATATATATATATATATATATATATATATATTGTAACACCCCGTGTTTTTGACCATTTTAGTTATTTATAATTACGATTAATATTAATAAATCGAGTCTCGACAAATAGTAATATTCAATTCTTTTACATTTGGAACCTTTCTATTTCACTTCATTGTTTGCAAAACTGAAATTTCTATCGTTATCGAAATTCTGCGCGATTTCGTAAAACGGTTCCTATTTTCTCATACGTACTCCGATTGAGGCGTTTCAAAAGCCTAACTTTATTAATTTTCCAAGATATACACAATGGTGATATTCAAAATTACAATTTATAAGTTCATCATAAAAATATTGTACTGGACAGCTCCTTTACTACGAAAATCATCACCCGACGAATCCTTTCTCGACATTCGATTTCCGTACTTCTTTCCTAACCATTGTGTGACCAAATAAACTCATAAATATCACCCTAAGGCATTCCATACCGTCACTTTGAAGTCCAAGCCTCAAAATATGCTTTTCTAATCAAAAACACCAAATAGGGTATGTACCTCTTAAAGTATGCTTAGCTACTTTTGGTAATTGTCAAGTTCTTGTCCACCCTTTGCTCCCCCATCTAATGCACGACTTGTGTGCTTATAACCAGCCATTTTCTCTTCATTTACTCATCCATTCACTCACTTAAACACTCCTTCAAAGATCCATCGAAAAACCAAAGAAAATCATACAAGTTCTTTTAAGTTCTAAGGTGTTTACACCACCATATCTCAAGAGCACATACTCTTTCT
The DNA here is from genome assembly GCA_958450325.1 of Agrostemma githago. NCBI lineage: Eukaryota > Viridiplantae > Streptophyta > Magnoliopsida > Caryophyllales > Caryophyllaceae > Agrostemma > Agrostemma githago. Next base: position 52,132,318 of record OY288259.1, on the reverse strand, counting down.
TTTCCTTACCTTATACTCTTTATTTTTAAGTCTTATTCCTATTATATTTACTAACTTACTTTGTTTGTGTGTCCTTCTAACTTATTCATGAAGAGGAGCAAGAGGAAGGGGGCTTCGATCTCAGTATATTTGATTTCATAGTTGATTCGGAGAATTGCTAATAGGTAACCTAACTTTTCTTCGCCCTCAAATCTCGTAGTATAGTCTTTAGACTCTAACTAACATATAACATCATGTTTAGGACTAAATCATTAGATCACCAAGTTTAAAGTTAACTATTTGTTGATTTATCACTTGACAATACATGCTATAAAATAGATTCTGTGATGTATGATGTATGTTCATGATTTTTCTGTGTAAAACATGTTTCGAATTAGCCTTTGATTCCTTCATGAAAGTTGTATATCTGAATGTCTAGAATATGATAAAAATATGAAAAGTAAGTTTTTTTGAAAATATATATTTAGTAATGGTTTATTTCGTAAACTGGTACTGTATGATTTTATGTACTGTCTGAGAAAATGATATGTTTTGTGATGTTAAACGTTTCTTTTGGACATGGAAAATATATGTTACGTTCCTGATGATGCCTAGAATGTGTTTGTCAAATTTCATATAAATCCATCATATATACTTTCATTTATAAAATTTGTATTAAAATGGATTAGATCTGGAAAGAATATTTTATTTAGGAATATTTATAAAGTATTTTAATCTAAATTTCTGGGTATAAGTTATTTACAAGTATAGGTATCCAAAATAAAATTTTGGTTCACTTTAATGACGTTTAAGTATTTTAAACGATTTAAAAGAAAGTATTGAAAACCGTACTTTTTTCGTTTTTAATTTGTAAAAATAATAAACCTTATTATTTTTGCAAAATGACTTTATATCTAAAAACCTAACTTGTAAAAGTATGTAGAGTATGAAAATCGAAACTTAAAAATAACATTTGAAAAATGACTCATTTAGTATCCTTAATAATATTATCGGTTTCGTTATTACTTAAAGTTACTTTTGTAAAACTCTATGTTTCTAGAAATATGATACCTAATAAGGTTAAAAATGATTTTTAAAATTATTATTGATTTATTTGGTGTTTGAAATATTTTACTAAGTATAAATAGGCTTTAAGAGATAAGTATACTTGTACAGATACGAAACCGTATAAAAATACTAAATACGTACACTTGAACAATAAATGTACTAAATACTTGTGCCCAAAAAGTATAGAATACTAAAAGACGAATAACCCAAAAGTACTAAGTTAAACAATGCTTAAATATGCAAAACAACACTTAAACTTTATAATAAGCACTTAAGGACTAATTAGTGACTAAGTCAAAACTAAGGGTTGACTAGTCTATTTTGGTCAAACTTTGGCTTTTTTTAGTCAACATAGACCAAGTCAAGATAAAGGAACCCATCTTAAATAATGTACATAGAAATAATTGAATCTTTAATCAAATCTCAACTAATGAACGCTTCAAATAATATATCTCAAATAAAATGTTCCAAATTTCTTACATCAGTATACTAAAACTATCAGTTAAGATAAATTTTTACGACGATTGATATTGTTTGTTAATCTTGAAATCGACACACTCAAATTCCATAGGAACAACCGTACTTCTAGTCGGTGTGTTACCTAAGCCGGTGATCAGACACGTTTTCACGAACGATGTTATCGATACCAATCATGGTGAAAATGAACATGTGCCCTGGCAGTACCCTCTGAGTCGTCTTCACCATTCCATGTTGTAATGACTTGTTCCGAGTCAATACAGAGCCCACAGACCGGTCATCCTTATGGAACCCGGTATTGTTTCATCCCTCTGGACATCAGACATGTGCCCCACGATGACCGCTGAGCTCGATATTCCAGAGACTCTGTCTTTATAAGACACCCAAATTCAGCCTACGTTTCGTGTTGGGCGCTATCTTGGTAAAGTTTAGAAGATGATGCGATAGAAGACAGCTTCGAAAGTAGACTACGACACTCGGAGTCACTGCTCATGGGAGGCCATGATGCATCCTGTCGATGCGAGAAAATGCTAAGAAGTAAATGGACAGCCAGCTCTTTATGAGTTTGTCGGTAGAGTAGTAGTCGTCCAGTTGTCATTGAGGTGCTCGGTTGTGTAAAGGTTCTCTTTCCCGAGACCAAGAGTATGGATTGGGTGTGTGCGCATACATAGACAAGGGCACTGATCAGCTCTAACTCTCTATATCGGATATCTTTGGGGGCGGAATACCTTCTGACCTTTGCCTTAGCAGTGTATGGGACATGTTCGGTTTAGCGGGGCCTCTGAGTCCATGCACTTGCAATCCTTCTTCTCCGTATGTCAGTCGACTAAACCGAGTCAATTTAGGTGTTCGATCCTATTGAGCACTAGGGGTGAGATGTAAACCTCCTAGTATCGATATGACTGGCGGGATTGATGTTCCCATCCGCATTTATGGTGAGATGCAAGCCTTAAGTGTGCATGAGACATTAGTAGTCACGTCCCGTGCATTATGTGAAAGGAAACCATTGTTTTTAAAAGTAAATGACTACAGTTTTCTAAATCACATGTGCTATTATGCTTTGTTACTGTTCTATACTCTTATGACTAATGATGTGATTGAAATGCTTGATAATGGGGAGTGATGTTTTTTTATATGTCTTGCTTGAATATTGATTATGATTTATATTATGTTTCATACGATTTGTATTATGTATGTCTTACTCTATTTTCACATGACACTTCTATGAATCCATGATCTATGCTTTACTGTATTATTCACATGATACTCATATGATGTATGTATTACTTTATTCTATATAACCTACATGTCTTATATATTTAAATTGATTCGCATGTTAACTGAAATCACTTCATGTGTATCTCACATTGTATACATGTCGATTTGTAATGTGACATGCCTGCTTATCTGTTAATTAGATAACCTAAACGTTGTACTACATTGATTATTCGGGGCCGTGTTAGAAGGATGGTTAGGTTACTCCCACTAAGTGGGACATGTATATTTAAATATGCATTCAGGTTGACGAACCCTCAAGACTGGACATGGCGGCATGCGTGACTGCAAGAGATACAGTGTGACAGATGAATGTGTCAAACTATAAATCTTGTAACACAACTTTTGTCAGACTATTGTACGTATTTAGAAATTTGTAATTCGGGTTTCAGTTGTTGTATTTTAACAAACGGTTCATTTATCGGTAAAAGACTCACTTGAGTCGATGATTTTAAATTTTTATCCCTTTTTACGACTTAATTATTTTCCGCCTTGTTAATTAATGTCATTAGAAGAACCGGATTGTTACAGTTGGTATCAGAGCGACCTTGAGACCGTGTGTAACTATGTGCGATGCATATTTACATCACCTATCGAGGGAACGCGCCTGGAGCTCATGACACGTGTCTAGAGTGTCTAAAGTGTCTAAAACATGTAGAACATTTAAGATCACTAAATGAGAGATTCACTAGCATAACCCTAGGATCAAATAATATACTTGGGTAGAATATGTAAATGGGTAGAACTACTACGGATTACCCGTACCGTCCAATTTAGGTTTTGGCCCCTCGCTTGTTTTCAAGTGCTATCTGAATAGTTGTATGTACAGTGATTATCTAGCCTTAGCCAATTGGCTAGTTTTACTTTACTTGTGATCAACGCGATGACCAAGATAAAGAACTTGCAACCATCGAGAGCTCAAGACTGGTAGAACACCATTGCAAGCACAAATGGACGCATCTTCCAAATCAACTATAGTTTCAAAATCAAGTTGGATCATGTTGAAGAATCGAGTGAAGTTATGCAGACGGGATGTAATATACAAGAAAATAAAGTGCAGACGTAAGATAGTAGTCCTCGAGTCCTATTTAGGTGTCGACTTAGACTTGACCGAGACTCTACTTACCTATATAACTCGTACATCGGAGATCATTTGTTAGCCTAAATTGTAGACATGGAAATGAACCCTTCTTGCCCATATTCATTTCACAGTAACACCTTACACCACATCTAATTCATTTTTCTAGCTTATCCTTATTTTCTACCTTTGCCCCACTTTCTTTATTTAACCAAGCAACGATCGGAGTTCAATTCCGAACTATCTTCAATGCTTTCGTCGAAATTCTTAAACATCACATACAAACTTTCCTTCATGTCTAACATCCATACCTTCATAAATCGATGAACACCTTTTACTTTTTCATTATTATTAATTTTTTTGGTTAAATTGTTCACCAATCAGATCCAACATTTGAACCAATATCAGGATGCATAGACAAAAGTCATTTAAAGCCTAACACTTGAACTATCCTTGAAGAAACTTCTAATATTTTCTAAAGGAGTTTTAACCTCAACTGATCCCTTCTCTTTTGTTTCTAAACTCATTTCGATCCCTTCGTGAACTAGTTCTTAAGTCTGACTACTCATCCTGAGTTAGACAAGAAGTCTTTCGCTTATTTCACCTTCGTATTTTATTGCTCAGCTAAACTTAGTCTGAAATATTCCTATCTGATGGAACCTTTCATATTTACCGTTCTATCTTATTTCCTTCTCATTTCTTCAGCTTGCTTCTTATTCTTTTAGATTGCTATCAAACTGCATGTATGCTAACATCATACATATTCATCGTCTTTTATCTCTACCTTGTTACTATTTCCTCTTTCCAAGTTTGTCATAACCGTTGACTATGGAGATAAACTTCAATACTCTCAGTTATTATTCTCATCAACCCAATTCAAAGTTCTTAAATATTTATTCTTTCAACCCATTTTCTAAGTACATTTCTATGTCTTGAATGAACCATTGTTAAAACTTATCAGAGCGCAGTGGGGAAGCACGATGAACCCATAAACCACTCAGAATGGACATAGTTATACCAAGGATTCTCACAAGTATAGTGTACTTGGAAGTATCCAATATCCTTCTAAACCAACCACACTAGGATCACCCAATCTTTACCCTTTTAGTCAACCTATAATTATTGGACCTAGGAACCTATTGATTTTTGGAATGACGAGAGGTTGGAAAAAGATGGGAACCAACTAATGTTTTTGAGTGTTGATCTTGGATTCAATGATTTTGAGAATTCTTAATTTTAACCAATGATTGGGAGGTTTAGAGATCGTAACTTGAGGATACTAAAGAATAACAGAAGATTGGAAGATTTAAGGTTGTAAGCTAAGGAAAGATAAGAAAGAATGACATTTATGGAAATCTAATTCACATACATAGTGACTACTTGATGAGAAATTAAGTCATACAGATTTTTGTGGAATTTAGAACCCTTGTATTTTCAATGTTTTTGCGGGTTATGTTAGCCAACAGACGAGTTTTGTAGATGAGTAACTATTACTAATAACAATAGAGTATTGACCTTTATGAAAAGATATCGGGGAAATGAACTAGTAAAGAGTACTAAGGGATAGAATTTAACAATGCATGTGGTAGTTATTTTGAGGACTAAGAGAATTTTATAAAAATTTTGAAGAATGAAACTTGTAATCCAATGATAAGATGCATAGTTCCGACTGAACGAATTTATGGAACTCTTTGGTAAATCATGAATAGCTTTAGAATTGGTAAATCGAGGTCAATAGCCAATGATTGTATAGAGAACCTCATTATCTGAGGACTTGTAACTTGAGTGGGGTAGACTTCCAATGAATTTGTTAATTATAATTTTTAAATTCGAGGATATAGATGAAACCTCATAAAAATTATTGGGATTGTTTAAATCAAAATTAGATGTAAGGTTGTGTAACCTTTAGAGAAAAATCCTTGATGAATGGAAACACCTATGGATCCTACCTTACTGGTTATCAGGAGTTAACTGGAAGAATTAAGTTAATCAGTATAATTGAGCAAATAAAGGATATTCTTATACTATTGGAGATGTATACCTACGCGAGATATACTCATATGAAATACTTGAGGAATAATATGCCGAGAGTTTAAGGAACCAAACTTCTGAATATAAAGGTTAGAGAAACAACTGGAGGAAAAAAAACACAATTTGAGGATTAACTAGAAAGGAATGTAGAATAACGAAGTTACTAAGAATAGAGACATGAGTGACCCAATCTAACATGGTTCTTGATTGATGATGTGTTGTTTCCATTATCAGTTAAATCACTCCATATCAATTTTCGTTTGGAATACATTCTAGCTACTCCTTAAACTAAGCCTTTCATGGATCAGTGACGTTCCCATTATGATCCTATACGTTCCTATTCGAATTATTATCTAGAGTCGTGGTAACACTTCTTATCCCGACTTCGTACCACAACAGAACCTATGCAAATCTTCAACCATGACATTTTGGTCTTGAACTCTGCTTTGCCTGTTATCTGAAACCTCATAGGTTATTTGAAAACTCACTAATACTTCTACTCTTCTCATTGAGGAGTACATCAATAACGTATCTATCTCGATCCTTACCTTGCTCATTCCTTTGAAAAACAAACTTTGCTAGAAATTGTCTGATATAAACTCAAATTATCTTCTCGTTCCTTCTATCGGATGAGAAACCCTTTGGTTAGTTGGAACAATGTTCTATTGAGAGTCACCTCCCTTACCTCTTTTATGCAACGAACCAAATGATAATTTTTGGTTTAACTTACCACTTCTTTTCATATACGTTCTTTTGTGAAACCTAATCCCACTTCTTTGATCAACTGTACCTATATACTTTCATTGAACTTTTCTATGCATCTCCGATCGAATTAACCCAACCAACTAGAATATTGTTATTAACCTTTGACCGGACGATTTAGTACTTAGATGAGTAGAGGTAACGTTGGAACTACTGGGAGAAAGAGCACGACTTCACCAGGATCGTATAGAAGAAAGACTCTTAATATGATGAACCTATTCAAAGTTGATCTAGAAGGAAATCACCAAGAAGTATAGAGTTCAGAAACTTGATCAAGGACCATATCATCAAAGAAGACCTACGAGATCGTCGTGCGAACCTTTGACTGAAGATTCGCTAACCTAGTTTTTGTTTTTGTTCTGCCCGACCACTTGCCGACCTTAAAATACTTTTAGGACTTGGAACCTTATTAAGTCAAGTTATCAGTGTGTGTCTTACGCATAATCTATTTTGAGTGGTAACCTATCGTAAGACTTAGCCCTTTGTTTTCCATCCAAAATATTAACCACCGTGTTATAACAAAATTTAGAATACCTTTGAGGTCGGGAGATATTCGAGATGTCATTACCTTATATTTGTGGAATTAGGTGTTCGAAAGAAGTATGAGAACGATCAATGATCAAATTATTTGAGGATTTCCTTTATTGACTTCAAAAGCTTTTTCGGAGAATAGCTTGTGAACAAGCCTTAGTGATCTCTAGAAATTTCATGATTTGCTGATTTATAGCCTATAATTTTTGGAATCCCTATGAAAATTATATCTATTTTGGTGACTTATTTCTGTTTTGGATGATGGATGATAATATTACAACCCCGAATGTTGTAATTATGACGGGCACTTCAAAACCCACAGATTGTCAATTTGATGCTTTGGAATAACCTAGCAATCGAGGAATCAAGAAACAAGGAAACAATTTAAAAAAATTAGTAACTTTATAGAAATCAATACAAGAGTTTTCGACTAATCCTAAGAGCTTATCACTGAAAGAACTAAGCAACTATAGGAGATCAACTCTTTAGATGATAAATATTGAGAGTGCCATGGGAACCATGAATTTTGATATGATTGATAGTGGAGGATTTACGAGTGAAAGTCCAGATAAACCTAAAGAGATCAAAACTACTAAATGTTTGTGGAAATTAGGACAACCTTTATTTGAATGGATTATACCTTAAGACAAACCAACATTTCTCCAAGAAAAAAAAAACATGTTATATCGTTTTTAAGGAATTTAGGTATTATCTGGTTTTGGAGTTAGAGTCGATAGTGAACCAAATCTCGAAATGATCCGAGATTGTTCTACTTTTGAGAACTTAAGAATACCCTATGGATATTTAAGAATCACCAAAAAAAAAATTTAAAGGAAAACCTTAGCCTAACCTTAGGAAATATATAACGTACCAACCTAGTAGTTGTGAATTTCGAGGACGAAATTTTCTTAAGGGGGGTAGTCTGTAACACCCCGTGTTTTTGACCATTTTAGTTATTTATAATTACGATTAATATTAATAAATCGAGTCTCGACAAACTATTTTATATAGTAATATTCAATTCTTTTACCTTTGGAACCTTTCTATTTCACTTCATTGTTTGCAAAACAGAAATTTCTATCGTTATCGAAATTCTGCGCGATTTCGTAAAACGGTTCCTATTTTCTCATACGTACTCCGATTGAGGCGTTTCAAAAGCCTAACTTTATTAATTTTCCAAGATATACACAATGGTGATATTCAAAATTACAATTTATAAGTTCATCATAAAAATATTGTACTGGACAGCTCCTTTACTACGAAAATCGTCACCCGACGAATCCTTTCTCGACATTCGATTTCCGTACTTCTTTCCTAACCATTATGTGACCAAATAAACTCATAAATATCACCCTAAGGCATGCCATACCGTCACTTTGAAATCCAAGCCTCAAAATATGCTTTTCTAATCAAAAACACCAAATAGGGTATGTACCTCTTAAAGTATGCTTAGCTACTTTTGGTAATTGTCAAGTTCTTGTCCACCCTTTGCTCCCCCATCTAATGCACGACTTGTGTGCTTATAACCAGCCATTTTCTCTTCATTTACTCATCCATTCACTCACTTAAACACTCCTTCAAAGATCCATCTAAAAACCAAAGAAAATCATACAAGTTCTTTTAAGTTCTAAGGTGTTTACACCACCATATCTCAAGAGCACATACTCTTTCTTTTCCTTACCTTATACTCTTTATTTTTAAGTCTTATTCCTATTATATTTACTAACTTACTTTGTTTGTGTGTCCTTCTAACTTATTCATGAAGAGGAGCAAGAGGAAGGGGGCTTCGATCTCAGTATATTTGATTTCATAGTTGATTCGGAGAATTGCTAATAGGTAACCTAACTTTTCTTCGCCCTCAAATCTCGTAGTATAGTCTTTAGACTCTAACTAATATATAACATCATGTTTAGGACTAAATCATTAGATCACCAAGTTTAAAGTTAACTATTTGTTGATTTATCACTTGACAATACATGCTGTAAAATAGATTCTGTGATGTATGATGTATGTTCATGATTTTTCTGTGTAAAACATGTTTCGAATTAGCCTTTGATTCTTTCATGAAAGTTGTATATCTGAATGTCTAGAATATGATAAAAATATGAAAAGTAAGTTTTTTTGAAAATATATATTTAGTAATGGTTTATTTCGTAAACTGGTACTGTATGATTTTATGTACTGTCTGAGAAAATGATATGTTTTGTGATGTTAAACGTTTCTTTTGGACATGGAAAATATATGTTACGTTCCTGATGATGCCTAGAATGTGTTTGTCAAATTTCATATAAATCCATCATATATACTTTCATTTATAAAATTTGTACTAAAATGGATTAGATCTGGAAAGAATATTTTATTTAGGAATATTTATAAAGTATTTTAATCTAAATTTCTGGGTATAAGTTATTTACAAGTATAGGTATCCAAAATAAAATTTTGGTTCACTTTAATGACGTTTAAGTATTTTAAACGATTTAAAAGAAAGTATTGAAAACCGTACTTTTTTCGTTTTTAATTTGTAAAAATAATAAACCTTATTATTTTTGCAAAATGACTTTATATCTAAAAACCTAACTTGTAAAAGTATGTAGAGTATGAAAATCGAAACTTAAAAATAACATTTGAAAAATGACTCATTTAGTATCCTTAATAATATTATCGGTTTCGTTATTACTTAAAGTTACTTTTGTAAAACTCTATGTTTCTAGAAATATGATACCTAATAAGGTTAAAAATGATTTTTAAAATTATTATTGATTTATTTGGTGTTTGAAATATTTTACTAAGTATAAATAGGCTTTAAGAGATAAGTATACTTGTACAGATACGAAACCGTATAAAAATACTAAATACGTACACTTGAACAATAAATGTACTAAATACTTGTGCCCAAAAAGTATAGAATACTAAAAGACGAATAACCCAAAAGTACTAAGTTAAACAATGCTTAAATATGCAAAACAACACTTAAACTTTATAATAAGCACTTAAGGACTAATTAGTGACTAAGTCAAAACTAAGGGTTGACTAGTCTATTTTGGTCAAACTTTGGCTTTTTTTAGTCAACATAGACCAAGTCAAGATAAAGGAACCCATCTTAAATAATGTACATAGAAATAATTGAATCTTTAATCAAATCTCAACTAATGAACGCTTCAAATAATATATCTCAAATAAAATGTTCCAAATTTCTTACATCAGTATACTAAAACTATCAGTTAAGATAAATTTTTACGACGATTGATATTGTTTGTTAATCTTGAAATCGACACACTCAAATTCCATAGGAACAACCGTACTTCTAGTCGGTGTGTTACCTAAGCCGGTGATCAGACACGTTTTCACGAACGATGTTATCGATACCAATCATGGTGAAAATGAACATGTGCCCTGGCAGTACCCTCTGAGTCGTCTTCACCATTCCATGTTGTAATGACTTGTTCCGAGTCAATACAGAGCCCACAGACCGGTCATCCTTATGGAACCCGGTATTGTTTCATCCCTCTGGACATCAGACATGTGCCCCACGATGACCGCTGAGCTCGATATTCCAGAGACTCTGTCTTTATAAGACACCCAAATTCAGCCTACGTTTCGTGTTGGGCGCTATCTTGGTAAAGTTTAGAAGATGATGCGATAGAAGACAGCTTCGAAAGTAGACTACGACACTCGGAGTCACTGCTCATGGGAGGCCATGATGCATCCTGTCGGTGCGAGAAAATGCTAAGAAGTAAATGGGCAGCCAGCTCTTTATGAGTTTGTCGGTAGAGTAGTAGTCGTCCAGTTGTCATTGAGGTGCTCGGTTGTGTAAAGGTTCTCTTTCCCGAGACCAAGAGTATGGATTGGGTGTGTGCGCATACATAGACAAGGGCACTGATCAGCTCTAACTCTCTATATCGGATATCTTTGGGGGCGGAATACCTTCCGACCTTTGCCTTAGCAGTGTATGGGACATGTTCGGTTTAGCGAGGCCTCTGAGTCCATGCACTTGCAGTCCTTCTTCTCCGTATGTCAGTCGACTAAACCGAGTCAATTTAGGTGTTCGATCCTATTGAGCACTAGGGGTGAGATGTAAACCTCCTAGTATCGATATGATTGGCGGGATTGATGTTCCCATCCGCATTTATGGTGATATGCAAGCCTTAAGTGTGCATGAGATATTAGTAGTCACGTTCCGTGCATTATGTGAAAGGAAACCATTGTTTTTAAAAGTAAATGACTACAGTTTTCTAAATCACATGTGCTATTATGCTTTGTTACTGTTCTATACTCTTATGACTAATGATGTGATTGAAATGCTTGATAATGGGGAGTGATGTTTTGTTATATGTCTTGCTTGAATATTGATTATGATTTATATTATTTTTCATACGATTTGTATTATGTATGTCTTACTCTATTTTCACATGACACCTCTATGAATCCATGATCTATGCTTTACTGTATTATTCACATGATACTCATATGATGTATGTATTACTTTATTCTATATAACCTACATGTCTTATATATTTAAACTAGTTTTCGTGCCCGTGAAATTCACGGGCCTAGCAATAATGTATTTGTGCGACTTTTCTTTATCGCAGCGTCTTTGTTGTGGATTCTTGGTTTCAATGTAGAAGTCAATTGTTAAAAGAGTGAAAGTCGTAGTGTTTGGTGTTGTTGCACGAAGTTTTGTTTGCTCCGTCTATAAGTGTAAGATAGAAGACAATTTATGTTACTAAAAAAAGAGTTTGCGAATCTGGGTAAGTCACACCTTCGAATCTTGATGAAGCAATTGGAATTGGAATTGGAATATAGGTCATGGTATATGGAAAACAGTACTTAAATAATAATCCTTTATTGTACTTAAATAATCTGAACACGTAAATAATTTTCCAATCAATGGTTGTAGGTTGCTGAATATTGGCCTTCTTAACTTTGGTGTGGTGCTGTTGGGCGCAATCGCTTTGCATACTTGCTAATCTCCTTCGTGGTTGCTTCTGTTTCCTTGGGTTCATCTCTGCGGTACATTGTAGGCAGATTTAGGTCAATTTGCAGAATGAAGCAAATGTAAGGATTATCTGTAAGTGTAGTTTGTTTTGTACTTACTGTTTTGGCCGCTTTGAAGTTTGTGGTTCTTGTGGAGTGTTGACGATCATCTCGTCTTCTGCCGCTTCTACGCTAGTGGATTTTCCCTTGTTTCCTTCTATGCTCTGCGCTTTGTTTTTTTCTGGTGTGAATATAATTGACATTGGAAATAGTTATTCTAAAAGCAGTAAATTAATCGTGCATACCTTGTCTTGGGCTGTGGTGGGTGTGGAGTCATGCGTCTCAGCCATAAATGTCTTTTGAACTTTTAATTCTCTTTCAGTCCCAAATTTATTTATCCCTATCTTTACTTTGAAGGTGTATGACTTCCCAACACATTGCTGTAGGATGTCAAATACCATTCCATAGCAGGTGAGTTACATAATTTGGTCCCCCTTAATATCCAGTCTAATATTATTGATACGAATTTTTAGGTCGTTACCTTCTCATATAAGTTTAACAACTGAGTTATTGGCTTCCCTATGATCTTCTCTGCCTCCTTGTGGAAAATAACCAAAGGCGCATATGTGTCCCCGTCCTTTATCGTCGTCATTAGTCTATATCTGCAAATGATTATTTTTACATGTTTCTGTTTCATGCAAGCTGTAGTTTAATTAGTTGTTACCTTTGGGTTGGGTAGGGAATCGTATGGCTACAATTAGCGCATGTGTTATCTTCTCGAATGTCAGTCTTGCATGTCGGACATGATTGGTATTTCCAGTCGACATCCGTGTGGACTTCTACTGAGGTTAGTTTGACGTAGATCTATCTATCAATCCTTGCTTGCTAATTAGTTCATTACCGTCACAAATTATAGTGTAAGACAAATCTACTGTCATCTTTGCTCGAAACAGGGATGGCCTAAATGATCGACATGAATGCAATGTGATAGTTGTATAAATAATTTAACCACTTTCTTAATAATTCAGTTTGCAAGAACCGAACAACATACAGTATTAAGAACCGAGTAGTCTAAACATGACCGCTAGAAACAATAACCGAGTAGCATAAAACTTACCGATGAAGAATGATGCGATCGGAAACGGCGTCTGTACCAAATTGATGGTGACACTACAGAGGAACGAAAAGAGGAAGGCAAATGAAGGTTTGTTCTTGTCGATTGTATGAACCCGGAAAGTATAAATAGGCCGAAATCGATTCTGAGCCTCGGATTCCATCGTAACCGCCGGACCATTCATGTCTCCCTGAAATTAATACACTTAATGGAGCATAAATTTATTTGGTGAATTTATTTGGGGTTAACTAATACAGTTAGCTTAACTAATACAGTTAGCTTAATAAGGGTATGAGGTTGCCACGTGTCGCATGTCTAGGGTTGCCACGTGTCGCATGTCTAGGTGGGTTAGCATATGAGGGTAACTCAAAGGGATGACTTTTTATTTTATTATATAGATTGATTCGCATGTTAACTGAAATCACTTCATGTGTATCTCACATTGTATACATGTCGATTTGTAATGTGACATGCCTGCTTATCTGTTAATTAGATAACCTAAACGTTGTACTACATTGATTATTCGGGGCCGTGTTAGAAGGACGGTTTGGTTACTCCCACTAAGTGGGACATGTATATTTAAATATGCATTCAGGTTGACGAACCCTCAAGACTGGATATGGGGGCATGCGTGACTGCAAGAGATACAGTGTGACAGATGAAAGTGTCAAACTATAAATCTTGAAACACAACTTTTGTCAGACTATTATATTTAGAAATTTGTAATTCGGGTTTCAGTTGTTGTATTTTAACAAACGGTTCATTTATCGGTAAAAGACTCACTTGAGTCGATGATTTTAAATTTTTATCCCTTTTTACGACTTAATTATTTTCCGCCTTGTTAATTAATGTCATTAGAAGAACCGGGTTGTTATATATATATATAGAAGTGGGATCAGGTGAGTCCACTTATTAAATTTGAGTCTGTGAGTCCCCATCTTAGCCCTTGATTTAATGTTAGACTAGATTAAAGCTCGTGCGCTGCACGGGTTGGTTGGCTTAATTACATTGATGATATGATGTACATTCGTTAAATAAGAAACTTAATCAATCTATATCGTTATAATAAATAAGATGATTACATGATATTAATAATCAAACTTATTTTAGCTAAGTTTATAGTCTTAAACGCTCATTTTAAAACTCAAAATAACGTACATATGATTAATCTTATTTATAACATAAAATTTTTATATGATTCATGTTTAAGTACGAAAGAATGCCTCATCATAAATTTGATGTAGGATAATTTACTCAAGGTTTATATATACTTTTAAGACCTATAAAAACGCACGACTACTCTTATTTTAATTTTTTCAATGTGGTATAATTTTAGGTTTGTACTCACTTTTTTTAGAAACTCTTGTAATCATCATACTTCTTCGATGTGGTAAAATTTACTTAATTAAGTTTATAGTTTTTAGAGCTATTTTTAAGAATTAAAAGAGTTTGTTTTTATATCTAAGTTAAATGACAGACGATTACTCTTTATTTATATAATTGAATTTGATAATCTTATTATATACAGTAGTTTGGATGAATGATTACTCTTATTTATATAATAAAAAAGATAATCTTATTATAATTTTTCGATGTAGAATAATTTTACTTATGTTTATTTAAGTTTAGATATAATCTAATTAAGAACTTTTATTTATAGACAAATGATTACTCTTATTTATAATATATAGAATTTCATCCCCCATCTTAATTTTTCGATGCAGGATGATTATACTTTAAGTATATAGTCCTAGTCTTAGGAAAAAAAATTAAGTCTCAAAAGATTGTTGGTTAATATCTAAGAACGAAAGATTATTACGTAGAATTCTATCACCTCATTATAATTTTTCGATATATGATAATTTTAATTTAACTTTATTTGTAGTCTTATTAAGAATTTTTTTAAGAATAAAAAGTTATTTTGTTGATATCTAAGGACGAATAATTAGTCTTACTTATTTACGGAGTATAATATAGAATTTCATCAACTCATCATAATTTAGAGAAATGATTACTTTTACTTAAAAAATAGAGAAACGATTACTTTTACTTAAAAAATAGTATGACCGGAGGGAGTATAATTTTTCGATGTGGATAGTTTAGTTAAGTTTATAGTCTTAAGAATTTTTAAGACTCAAAAGAGAGGGAGTATAATTTTTCGATGTAGAATAATTTTATTTAATTTATACTTTTAACAGATTTTTAAGACTCAAAAGATTTTGATTGATATTTAAGAACGAATAATTAGTCTTATTTATAATATAGAGTTCTATCGTCTTATTATAATTTGTCGACGTGAGATAATTTAACTAAAATGTGTATTCTTATTTATAATATAAAATCATCGCCGTATCTTATTTTAATTATTTCGATGTGGATAATTTTAAGTTCATAGTCTTATTAAGACTTTTTTGAAACTCAAAATATTGTTGGTTTTTTAAAACTCAAAAGAGAGGGAGTATAATTTTTCGATGTGGGATAATTTACTTAAGCTTATAAACTTAAAGAGTTTTTTAAGACTCAAAGATAGATTTTGATTGATATCTAATAACAAATAATTAGCTTAATCTTATTTATAATATAGAAATTCGTCGTCTTATTATAATTTGCCAATGTGGGATAATTTAACTAAAATTTGTTTTCTTAGTTATAATATAGAATCATCACCGTACTTTAATTGTTTTGTGGGATAATTTTAAGTTTGTAGTCTTATTAAGACCTTTTTTAAACTCAAAATATTATTGGTTAATATTTAAAAATAATGATTACCCTTATTTAGTAGAAATTCATAATAATCTCATCATAATTTTTCGATGTGAGCGAATTACTTAAGTTGATTGATGTTTAACGAAGAATTATTATGTCTTATTTATAATATAGAATTTCATCATCTTATTATAATTTTTTACTTAAAGTGTAGTCTTAAGAACTTTTTTAAGACTCAAATATTTTTGTTTAATGAAACTTTATAATTTTTCTAATGTGGAATAGTTTTACTTAAGTTTATAGTCTTTATATATTTTTAAGACTCAAAAGATTCTTGGTTAATATCTAAGAGCACATGATTACTCTTTTTTATAATATAAAGTTTCATCACCTTATTATAATTTTTCGAAGTGAGATTATTTTTAGTTAAGTTTGTAGTGTTATTAAGAGACTTTTAAAGACTTTAAATTTTTTTTGATTGATATTTAAAAACGAATGATTAGCCTTATTAATAATATAGAATTTATCAACTTATCATAATTTTTCGATGTAGGATAATTTATTTAAGTTTATAGTCTTCCATCACCTCGTCATAATTTTTCGATGTGAGATAATTAGCTTTTTTAAGGCTTAATTTTTTTTTGGTCGATATTTAAAATTGAATGATTACTATTATTTATAATATAGAATTAGATCACCCCATCATAATTTTTCGATGTGGGATAATTTAAATGTTTTTCTTGATCGATATTTATTTAAAACCGAATGATTACTCTTCTTTATAATATAAAATTTCATCACCTCATCATTAGATGTAGGATAATTACTTAAGGTTTATAGTCTTAGGAACTCTTTTTAAGATTCAAAAGACTTTTGGTAGATGTCGAAGAACGAATTATTACTCTTTATTTATAATATAGAATTTCATCATCATATTATAATTTGTCGATGTGGGATAATTTTGAAACTGTTATATGTAATAAATTCATTACATAATGTGAAATAAATAATACTCCCTCCGTCCACTATTTATTGCCCCACTTCATTAAAATACCCCTCACATATATTCATGGAGTGGGGCGATAAATAATGGACGGAGGGAGTATGAAATTTACACTCTAATGAAAGCATTTTTTACCACGAATCTAATTATTTTATTTTTATATTTTATTTTACGATAATGTTTTTAAAAAATGAACTCTAAAGGTTTTTTAACTAAGAATTGTAAAACATCTCATTAATATGATAAATTAAATATATATTATAATAATTAAAAGATTCTCTAATTGATTTTTTTATTATTTATGATACTTTGAGGTTTGATGAAACGGACTAATGAGATCGCTCGAAAAAAGCCTTATATATATATATATATATATATATATATATATATATACATATATATATATATATATATATATATATATATATATATATATATATATTGATTAATAGACAAGATTTGATTTCATAATTAAGGAAATAACTAAAATATCTATCTAAATATATTTTCTTTCTCTCTCTTTCTTAATTATCTCAGTACAAATTCTCTCTCCTATCAAATTTTTTAATTCCCTCTTTCACTCACACAACAAGTTTATTTACAATTAAGGTTTTTTTCATCTTCAGCAAACAATCATCCGTTCCCTACTACCATTGTACGTATGTTACTATGTTACTGCCATAATCCATAAACTATGTTACTGTAACTCATACGATGTGTTACTGTAATTCATGAACTGTGTTACTTTAACTCATAAAATCTGTTACGTTGCATAGTCTCTTGCAAAAACTGTTACTCTAACTTATACAATGTGTTACTTTAATTCATGAACTGTGTTATTTTAACTCATAAAATCTGTTACGTTGCATAGTAGTCTCTTGCAAAAACAGGAGTTCCAATTAACAAAAAGAATAATGTTTGTTTTTATTAAGATACTCCAAAACAAAAAGTGGTACAGGATTCCAACTAAATCAACTCCATTATAATTCCAATGTTTCACACTTGTTACTCATAATCTGTGTTACTGTAACTCATTAAGTATGTTACTCTAACGAATAATGTAGGCTACTTTAACAATATAATGTCTTACTTAGAATTTTGCTTCTTCTTCATCCTTCTCGTCCTCTTCGTCTTATTCTTTTTCTTCTTCTTCTTCATCATCATCTCAGAAGCTTTGATTTAATCTCACCACCGCACAATGGAGGAAACTCTCACCCACATCCCTACATCATTCATGTGCTTTTGCGTCTACTGAAAAATAATAACAGTGCTAATAAACGTGACGAAAAAAAATAATCAAAACTTGAAATATGGATTAAAGTAACAGATAAGAAGAATTAAAGTAACAGATGAAGTGCATTGAAGTAACATTGGATTAAATTAACAGAGGATGCTTATACACCAGGTATAAAGTAACAGAGATCAGACATTAAAGTAACAGATAGTAGTGTAAATTAAAGTAACAGATAATGTTCATCAAAATAACACCAGGTATAGGTTAGTGCAAAAAATTCATATAATGATCATAAATGAGAGTATGACGCAGTATCTTACTCTTTGATATTGTTTCCTATTTTGAAGTTATCACATCCCATAATTATATGATGCAATATCTTTCCTTTTTTTCTTTTTTTTATATGGTGTTACTCTTTGATATTGTTTCCTATTTCGTTGGCAATCACGTCTCATTATTATAGGAAACAATATCTTTTTATTTTTATTTTTTTTAAAATGGCGGTTTCCTAAATTCTTACGACACTACAATGCACTAGAATAATAGATGAAAAGCACTAAAGTAATGACTAGAGTGTATTAAAGTAACACGACATATAAAGTAACAGATGGTAGACATTAAAGTAACAGGTGCTCTACACTAAAGTAACGCAGTATATGAACTACAATAACTCAATATATTGTGTGTGCGCAAATTTTATATGATGAATCAGACTATGCAGTTTGTAAACGTAAAAACTAATAATTGAGTAGCATCTTAATGACTCTATGGCGATTCCAGTATAAATTACAAAGCATATACTCACCGTTTGTGTGTTCTACGATTTGCATATGCGCCATTGAATGAAAATTGTAAACCTGATTGATCGAACGTAAGTTATAGCAGCGCGAAGAAGACGATGAGTGATTGAATGTGTTCTTGATTGTATTGATTGGAAGTAAATGACAGTGGCACGAAAGAGAATTTCAATGGTTGAATGAGAGAATGATGAATGTGATTTTTGTTATGAATGATTGAATAAGAGAATGATGAACGTGGTTGAATGAGAGAATGATGAACGTGGTTGAATGAGAGAATGATGAACGAGAGAATGAATGAATGAATGACAGTATGAATGATAGGTTACTCAAATATATTTTTTCCTATTTTGATGGAAGCAATATCTACTCTTTTTTTTAAAAAAAATATAATGATTGATTTCGTCCCTCCATCCATCTCCCATCCAACGGATG
Organism: Agrostemma githago; assembly: GCA_958450325.1. Lineage (NCBI taxonomy): Eukaryota > Viridiplantae > Streptophyta > Magnoliopsida > Caryophyllales > Caryophyllaceae > Agrostemma > Agrostemma githago. Next base: position 52,112,854 of record OY288259.1, on the reverse strand, counting down.
GGATGAAGACTTAGGGACTCAATTCTTATGAGGAACTCATTAGAATCCATCTATATATATATATATATATATATATATATATATATATATATATATATATATATATATATATATATATATTTTGCCAGCCAAATGTTGATATTTGGGAGTGAAAGAATTAGAAAATAAATTGAAGATTAGAGACAATGAGACATATTTCTATATAATTATTTTTTTCAAGTTTTTATAGTTATCGATTGATATTCAAATATGAAAAAAAAAATGATAAACTAATTAATGAAAATTGATGAAATTAAGGGGATTTGTTTTGGAAAGTGGAGTAATTAAATAAGGGAATAAAAAATTAAAGTAACAATCAATATTCTCCCCAAGCATTCAATAATGTCCAAGTTCATTCACCAACTATCATTATAACGTTTTTTTTTTTTTTTTTATTAAGTCTAAGTTCATTTCTTAACCTTGGGTCCCAAAATTCTGAGGCCCTGTTCCATTGCCTAGCCCGCTCAGCCCAATCAACGGGTCTGGTTGCGAACTAACAAATATGATTATGGTCAAAATTCAGATTAGATACATTTCAGTCAAAATGATACAACATCATAAAGGGCTCAAATTCGAAGAAACAAATTATAACTCAAATTAAACAAACGACTAAAATCAGCCCAATATTTTATCTGAAAAAATCAAGTGTCCATCTGTAACGTAATTTTCCTTTTAAATACATTTTACGTACAAATACTCCCCCCGTTCATATGCAAAAGGTACGCTTCTATTTTGCAAAATGCTTAAGAAAGTATTAAAGTAATATTAAAAGCCAATAATTAGGGACAATGTAGTATCTAAATATCAAAAATGTCCTTTCACAATGACATATGGTGTAAATAGGATAGTAAAATAGGGGTAGTTTGGTCATAAAAATGAACTAAAAAAGAAATTTGTCAATTGGATCTGAACGACCCAAAGAGGAATATGTACCCTTTGGATACGAATAAAGGAGGGAGTATAACAAAGGTCTTCGATTAATAAGTTATGAGACATACCGTGATTTCTTTTCGTTGGTAATAAAGAAATATGCCGAGTAATTCTTTATTAGTAATCAGAAATATGTATATTTTAATTTGTTATCATAAATCATCTCATCTATCCGTAAAACAAATAATTCATGGAGAAGAATGTTAAGCATTTAAACATTTAATCAAGATTAGAGACACAGGTGAAAATCAAGCGTCAGTGTCTACACATACACCAACAACATTAGAAGACGGTCATCTTGAAATATCTGCTGTGAAAAAAATTGGACGTTGTAGACTTGTAGCTCGAGCATCGCTAAGCCCAAAAATTAGTACTACATAGAGCATATAAATTTAAAAGGGTATTTACGTACACTGAATAAGATGCAAGGGGCACTACCTTAAAAGTGATAGGTTAATGTATTTGTCATCTTAATATACTCATAGTTACTTTACATAAATTAAACTAAATATACTCATAAAGTTTAACCATTTTTGACGTTATGCATAAATATACTACTAAAGTTTATTTTAACCATGTAGGACATTATGCATAACAAAGAAACACAAATTCTAAACATCAAAATTTTACTCCGTAGATACTTTCTATTATGACAGATATATTCGTTTTGTTACTAAAACTATTCCATATAGTCCGTAACAAATGACTACATGATAAAAAATTTAATACGGCCAAATATATTACAACTTTTGAAAATTTTTATCTTATCTTCTAAAAATCTAAGACTGATATATGTGTTGGAATGCTATTTCCATTGTCAATTCAATTATGTCAATTCAATGTAGTTTTTAATCATCCAAAATGGTATTTCACAATGACATAGGTGTAAATAGGATAGTAAAATAAGGGTAGTTTGGTCCAAAAAAATCAACTAAAATAAAAATGGGTCAATTTGATTTGAACAACCCAAAAAAGAAATACGTACTCTTTGGATACGAACGGAGGGAGTATAACAAAGATATTCGATCAATAGGTTATGAGACGTACCGTGATATAAGGGTAGTTTGGTAAAAAAAAAAGTGAGTATAAATATGTTAGTAAAATAAGGGTAGTTTGGTAGAAAAAAATGAAATAAAAAGAAAATGGCTCAATTGGATTTGAACGACCCAAAAAGAAATACGATTATACTTTTTCATACTTTCTTGTTACTCATTTATACATAAAAAATTACACTAATGCCCCTCTCATTTTTCTCTCCTCTCACACTAACATTAGAGAGGTTTTGAGTGAAATCCAAATAAATCACAAAACTCCTAAATTTCATCTCTATCCACCACCTCACTACGCCCGCAACAACTCTAGCCCGCCACTCCGACCACCAATCCGGCCACCAATTTTTTATTTTTTCCCCCATTTTTTCCGATTTTTTAAAAGGCGCCTTTTTTTAAAAAAATGGTTAGTACTTGTATTTTTTCGTAATTTGGTAAAAACTATTTATTTTAATTTTTGTTCCATAATTTATTGATAATAATTACCCTCATATATTATATTCAAATAATAGAAAAAATTAACAAGAAAATTAAATTCTACAATAATAATAATAATAATAATAATAATAATAATAATAATAATAATAATAATAATAATAATAATAATAATAATAATAATAATTTTGCTTTATCTCAGGATGCTGGAGCGCGTGCCGCAGTTCATATTTTCACTAGAATTAGGTTTGCAATCGCTAAGGGAGTGGGGGCCCAGATAGTATCTCGGCTTCCCTCTAACTTTTTGTAATTTGTTCTGGTGTTTAATGCAAGTTCCGTTTTTATAAAAAAAAATAATAATAATGTAAAAAAAAATTAAAATAATAATAATAATAATAATAATAATATTTTGCTGTTTCTCTACTCCAGCGGATTCGGAAATTTGCTTTATCTCAGGATGCTGGAGCGCGTGCCGCAGTTCATATTTTCACTAGAATTAGCTTTGCAATCGCTAAGGGAGTGGGAGCCCAGATAGTATCTCGTCTTCCCTCTAACTTCTTGTAATTTGTTCTGGTGTTTAATGCAAGTTCCGTTTTTTTTAAATAATAATAATAATAATAATAAGGGTTATTTCATGGGAATAATACCAACTATTTGTGTGCTTCTTAAAATAATCCAAACTATACGTAATCTCATTTTAATATGAACTACGCATTCATTAATCTCATTTTGTTATGTATGAAATTATCACTTGCTATTACAAGTCATAGTGACTTGTTGTAACTTTCTAGGGATTTATTAGATCCGTTGCAGTCACCGTGAAAGCCAAAATAACAATATAAACATTTTTTTAATAGCTTCTATAAGACTAAATGAAAAAGAAATGGAAGACGAATTTTCGAAAATTTAATTTTTTTTTTCAATGACTGAAAATGAACACGAAATGTAAATCAGAAGAAGAAGAAGAAGAGTTAGAGAAAGAGTTGAATAAGGGAGGTTCAACAGGTAGCCGGTCACTCATAGCAAAGCGAGGTTAATGAAGACATAGTTCGTATTAAAATGAGATTACGTATAGTTTGTATTAATTTAAGAAGCACACGCATAGTTGGTATTATTCTCATGAAATAACCCTAATAATAATAATAATAATAATAATAATAATAATAATAATAATAATAATAATAATAATAATAATAATAATAATAATAATAATAATAAGAAGAAGAAGAATTTTGAACTGTTCTAGTGAGGGAAGGCGTTTCTGCCCCTCCCCTGCCGCCCGTTAGGGTTCCTGCCGCCGGCGGCCTCTGCCCGCGCCGGCCTGCCTCCCAGTGTCGGCCGTCTTCACCCCTTTGCTACCGCCGGCCTGTTTCTTCTGTCCCCCTCCTGTCGTCTTCCCCCTTTGTGTTTCCTTCGCGTGTCTCCGGTTTGCCGACAGTGCTCTGCCACTCTGCTGCTCGCCGCCTGGTCAGCTGCCCTTTCTTCTTCTTCGTCTCCCTTCCATTTCTGCTGTTCCTGGTTGCCGTTGCTGTTCCGTTTTGCCGGAATTCTGTCGGAGTTCCTCTGTTGTCCTGCTTTTGTTGCTGCTGTTGGGCCGTCTGCCGTTGCTCCGCCGTCTACTGCTCGCCACCCCGGCCGCCTTTCCTTCTTCCTCCGTCTGCCTTCCACGTCTGCCGCTCCTCCGATCAGTTTTCTGCCGGAATCTGCCGTTCTGTGCCGCTGCTGCTGGGCTTTTTCCCGCTGCTGTTGCTGTTGGGTTTCTTCCGGAATTCTGCTGCCGGGGTCTTTGTCGGCAGGTCGGTTGTCGGCTCCCTGACTCCTGGTGGACAGTGGGTCTCCCTCAGATTCTTACCTTCTCTGTTCCCTGCCGGAATCAGGTCGGTTTTCTGCTGCTCCTTTGTCTGGTTGCTGCGCTTTTCTGCTGTCTTGCAGCCGGAACCGGGTCTCCTCGTTTTTTTTCTTTCCTGTTTTCTTGTTTTTTTTGGTTCGGCGGTTGTCCGTGTTGGTGGTGTTTGTGGGCTTGGTGGCAGATTGTTGCTAGGCGCTTCGTCCCGCGTTTCTCCTTTCGTGTCTTGCCGTTTCTTCATGCCGGGACTCGCGCGTTTTCATTGCCCCTTCGTCGGTCTTTCTGGGTGTTGTGACAATAATGGGAACGGTGGTTAAAACCTCCCTCATCTTCCACCTCCGAAATCGACATGGCCTTGGAGAAGCTCAGGTAACTACGCATCAAGCTCTTTCTTCTAGTTTATCTATTTTTTCTGAGGCAGAGGTTACCCTTAAGCGTATGAGTCTTTGGCTTTGTGGGGTTTGCTTTACCACGCATTCTCTTTCTGCCAAGTGTCGGCACGGGCCGGGGTCTGATTTTGTTGCACCGCCTGATTGTGGTGACGGAGTTGCTCGTTTTTTGTTTATGGCATCCCTCGGCCGCTCGCTCCATCTCCGTCTCCTGGCGATGATGTGGGGCCTGGTGGGTTGGGTTGTCTTGACGTGGCTTCTCTGGATCGCTTGCTGTCGTTAGGGGTGCGCACTGTGAAATCTGTCCCTCCCAAATGTCGCCTTGGGTTTTCTAGGATCTTCAGGGGGGGCCCTTGATGCGGTGGCTGACTCCCCTGATGATCTTTCTCGCTGGGTTAGCTTGCTTATTTTACCTCTCTGTGTACTTAAGTCGTTTTCCCCCAGGAGTAACCTTGAGTGTAGAGCTGTCGTGAAGTGCCAGCGTCAGGAGGAGTATATTACCAGTGCCATTCGTTCTTGGGGTGCCCCTGGTGGTATTGCTCAGCTTCTGCAGGAGACCTTAGCTGAGGAGGGGCCTTCTCTTCAGTTGGAGGAGGACCCCGACTCTAGTGAGGTTAACTTGCGGCAGTGTCGGCGGAAGATTTGTGATGGTCATTATGCTGCCGCTGTCCGGGTGCTTTCCTCTTCTGGCGTGGCCCCTTACACGGCTGATACTCTGCAGGCGTTAAAGGATAAGCACCCCACTATTCCGCCCCCTTCCTTGCCACCTTTCCCTGCCGCTCACCCTCAGCTCGTCGCGCCCACGACCGTCGTGTTGGATATGATCAGGAGTTTTCCGCGTGGCACTTCTTGTGGACGGGACGGTTTTCGTGCCCAACATCTTCTGGATTGTTTGAGCGGGGCCGCGGTTGCTATCTCGGATGATCTGATCACCTCTATATATTGCTAGGGTGGTTAACCTGTTTCTCGAGGGTAGATGCCCGCAGGTTCTCAGTGAATACATCGCTAGTGCTCCGCTCACCCCGCTTGTTAAACTAGGTGGTGGGGTCCGTCCTATTGCTGTGGGCACGGTTTGGAGACGCCTTGTCTCCAAGGTTGGGGCTGTTCTGATTGGTCCGTCGCTTGCGGTTATTTGAAGGGCCTCCAGTTTGGGGTCGGAGTCTCCGGTGGGGGAGAGGCCATTTTGCATGCCTTGAACCAGTTTGTTGAGGATCGTGGTGGGGACGTGGGCCTTTCCATGCTTTTGGTCGACTTCAAGAATGCCTTTAATTTGGTCGACCGGGAGGTCTTGTTGCGCGAGGTTCGTCGTTGTTGCCTTGTTCTTTCCCGCTGGGTTGAGTTTTGCTACTCTCGGTCTGCCAGGCTTTTCTACGGGGAGCACAGCCTTTGGTCCTGTCAGGGGAGTCCAACAGGGTGACCCTTTGGGCCCCCTTCTTTTCGCTTTGGTCTTGCATCCCTTGATTTGCAATATCCGGGACTCTTTTCCCTTGAGCTTGCAGGCTTGGTACTTGGACGATGGCACCATTGTTGGAGATACCTTGGTCGTGGGGAATGTTTTGGAGCTGATTATGGAGGATGGTCCTCGCTTGGGCCTTCACCTTAATGTCGGAAAAACTGAGGTTTTTTGGCCTAAGGAAGACCCTAGGAGTCGACTCCCGGGTGTTTTCCCCAATGATATTTCTCGACCGTTGCGTGGTGTCAAAGTTCTTGGTGGTCCCGTCAGTATCTTTCGTGCTTTCAGCAGTGAGCTTGTGGCGAAGAGAGTTTCGAGAACCATTGAGCTTATGGATTCGGTTGCCAGGATTGAGGACCCATAGTGCGAGCTGTTGTTACTTCGTGCTTGCGCCGGTATTTCTAAGCTTTCTTTCTCTTTGCGTATCTGCCCCCCTACAGTCTTCGACTCGGCTAAGACCTTTGATGCGGCTTTGCGGTCTAGCCTGGAACGCATTGTCACCGCGTCCGGCCCCGGGTTCGGGGACTGGCAGTGGCGTCTTTCCACACTGCCCTTTATTTTCGGAGGGTTGGGTGTGTACAGCGCTGGGGATGTCCTGTACTATGCCTTTTTGGCTTCTCGCCTTCAGTCCTCTGAGTTGCAGGCTATGCTCCTTCGGCCTTCTGCTGTCTCTACTCCCGGGCCGACCTTCGATGCGGCCTTGGCTCTGTTTAGCGAGACCACCGGTTCCGACCTTTTCCGTAGTCCTAGTGAGATCGCTGCCCCCAAACTCATGAAGAAATTGGCAGATATATATTTCACGATGGTTGCTGCTTCGGTAGAATCGGTTTTCTCCTTGACTCGGCGACAAGTGGTATTGTGGAAGTCTCTGCAGGGTGCTCACACGTCTGACTGGTTGCGCGCTGTACCCATCTTCGGGCTGGGTCAGACCATGAATGGGAGGACCTACCGCTCTGTCCTTAGCTATCGGTTGGGTGTCCCTTTGTTCCCGGTACCTAAGCCTTGTTCTGCCTGCTCCCGGGTCTGTGTTGGGGACATTTTTGGGGACCATGCTGTGTCGTGTGCTGGTACCGTTGGTATTAAGCATAGACATAACCTGGTTCGCGACACCCTTTTGGATATCTGCTTCCGATCTGGTATTTCGGCCGGTAAAGAGGTGGATGTCGGTTTGATTGATGGGAACGACAAGCCCCTTCGCCCGACGGATTTACTTCTGTATTCCTGGGATAGGGGGCGCGATGTGTGTGTTGATCTGACAGGGTCGTCTCCATTGACTCAGTCCGCGATGTCTGATTTTCTGCCTGGTCGCGCGGTCGCTGATGCTGCTCAACGCAAGTGCGCCAAGTATGGAGATTTATGCACCAAGTATGGGTATGGGTTTCTACCTTTCTCTTTCTCTTCCCTAGGGGAGCTCGACGCGGAGGCCGCTGCTTTACTCAAGCGGATTAAGAAACTCTCTATCTCTCAGGACGCGGGAGCTCGCACAGCTGCTTTTATTTTTACTCGTCTTATTTTTTCTATTACTAAGGGAGTGGGTGCCCAGATAGTATCTCGGCTACCCACTAACTTCTTGTAATTTGTTTCGTTATTAATGCAAGCTCCAGTTCATAATAATAATAATAATAATAATAATAATAATAATAATATTACCAGCCTTGGAGAAGCTCAGTCGTTTTCCCCAGGAGTAACCTTGAGTGTAGAGCTGTCGTGAAGCGCCAGCGTCAGGAGGACTGTATTACCAGTGCCATTCGTTCTTTGGGTGCCCCTGGTGGTATTGCTCAGCTTCTGCAGGAGACTTTAGCTGAGGAGGGGCCTTCTCTTCATTTGGAGGAGGACCCCGACTCTAGTGAGGTTAACTTGCGGCAGTGTCGGCGGAAGATTTGTGATGGTCATTATGCTACCGCTGTCCGGGTGCTTTCCTCTTCTGGCGTGGCCCCTTACACGGCTGATACTCTGCAGGCGTTAAAGGATAAGCATCCCACTATTCCGCCCCCTTCCTTGCCACCTTTGCCTGCCGCTCACCCTCAGCTCGTCGCGTCCACGACCGTCGTGTTGGATATGATCAGGAGTTTTCCGCGTGGCACTTCTTGTGGACGGGACGGTTTTCGTGCCCAACATCTTCTGGATTGTTTGAGCGGGGCCGCGGTTGCTATCTCGGATGATCTGGTCACTTCTATCACTAGGGTGGTTGACCTGTTTCTCGAGGGCAGATGCCCGCAGGTTCTCAGTGAATACATCGCTAGTGCTCCGCTCACCCCGCTTGTTAAACCAGATGGTGGGGTTCGTCCTATTGCTGTGGGTGCGGTTTGGAGACGCCTTGTCTCCAAGGTTGGGGCTGTTCTGATTGGTCCGTCGCTTTGCGGTTTGAGGGCCTCCAGTTTGGGGTCGGGGTCTCCGTTGGGGGAGAGGCCATTTTGCATGCCTTGAACCAGTTTGTTGAGGATCGTGGTGGGGACGTGGGCCTTTCCATGCTTTTGGTCGACTTCCAGAATGCCTTTAACTTGGTCGACCGGGAGGTCATGTTGCGCGAGGTTCGTCGTTGTTGCCTTGTTCTTTCCCGCTGGGTCGAGTTTTGCTACTCTCGGCCTGCCAGGCTTTTCTACGGGGAGCACAACCTTTGGTCCTGTCAGGGGGTCCAACAGGGTGACTCTTTGGGCCCTCTTCTTTTCGCTTTGGTCTTGCATCCCTTGATTTGCAAGATCCGAGACTCTTTTCCCTTGAGCTTGCAGGCTTGGTACTTGGACGATGGCACCATTGTTGGAGATACCTTGGTCGTGGGGAAGGTTTTGGAGCTGATTATGGAGGATGGTCCTCGCTTGGGCCTTTACCTTAATGTCGGAAAAAATGAGGTTTTTTGGCCTAAGGAAGACCCTAGGAGTCGACTCCCGGGTGTTTTTCCCCATGATATTTCTCGACCGTTGCGTGGTGTCAAAGTTCTTGGTGGTCCCGTGATGGTAGGGATTCGTCACGTCCCTAACCGTCAATAAAACACCGACTAACCTAGTGGGTAGCTAGGGCAAGTCGGGATCGTATCCACGAGGACGGTATATCAAGGTTTAGACTAGGTCTACCTACAACAAGACTAGATTACCAAACAAACACGAAGAAGCGATAAAAGGAAAACTAATGGTGGAGGAGAAGTATGACTATACTAACAATGCTAAACAATGCTAATGATCGAACTAACAAATAAACTAGAGTAAACAATGACTAACTAAGACAATGAACCAAATATGGAAAGGAAGTGGGGTAGGTCGGGTTCATAGGAGTAGAAGGGTAATTGGGGTGATCAAGGGTATAGATGTCTCCTAATCGCTAGAGTCGGTCCGGGCTCTCGCAACTTAAACCGATGTCAAGGTGGGTCCGGGCTCTCGCAACTTAGACCCTAGTCCGCGCTCTCGCGACTAAACTATTCTCAACATTTCCACAAAATAAGCAATCAATGAGAAGATGAACACAAGTATGGGAAGCATGGCCACTACAACTCACACAAGCATATCAACAAACACATAGAGTGCCTACAATGTGACTAACAACAAAGATGTAACCTTTTCCCCTTAATCAACCCTAATCATCCATAATCTACCCCTAATCCCCCTACTAACCCCACAAGATCACTACTCACTCATTATCAATGAAAAACTAACAATCATAAAAGAAAACAAACTCACAAACCAAACATCCATTATGAACAATGAGAACAATAATACTAACAATATGAAAAGATGAAACTAGATTGAATAAACAAAGAACAAGAGTAAGAAAGATTATACCAACACTAGGATGAAGAAAAGATGAAAACTTGTATTAATGAGAAACCCAAATACAATCCCAAGGTTGTCAAGCTTGGAACAATCTTCAAGAATCCCTTAATCCAAGACAAATTACAATAATTATCTAAAGATTAAAGAGGGAATTAAACTAATGAGAGTAGTACTAATCTAGGGTGTTGAATGTTAATGGAAGCTTAAACTAGTCTAGGGTAAGATAAGATGTCTTAACATTACAAGAAGGGAGTATATATAGGGTTACAAGTGGAAAGGAGAAGAAAAGAAACAATGCGGGTGAGCTGTAGCCCATCCCGACCGGGACGGATCATCCCGATTGGGAAGGCCCTGTCATCCCGATCGGGAAGGGTTCAACCCGACCGGGACGGACCCACAGTGGCGCTCCTAATTGTGCACCCCTTCCCGATCGGGAAGGCCACTATCCCGCCCGGGAAGGGTCTTGTATGCCTCCAATAAGAGCTCTAGGGTCCCTCCTTGTATCTCATGGGCTTCCCGTCGATTCTCGGGACTCGGGATCGGGTCTCTGAGGCTCGGGATTGGGTCCCAAGGTCTCGGGGTCGATTCCAAGGCCTCGAGTCATCGTTCCTTTATCTCGTTGGCTCCAAAATGCGTATGTATCGAGTCGGAATCGCTCCAACTCTTTCAAATCGGTCTCGGGAACCTGAAACGAACCAAAGGAAGCATAAGAAGCCCCTAAACCGCTCCCAAGGAGCGATTCTACAAGGAAAATGGGACCAAAACACTACAAAATAGGCACTACAAATCACACTTATCAACTCCCCTACACTTAACCCTTACTCGCCCTCGAGTAAGCACAAACTAAATACTAAACTAGCCGAGTGGGTATTAGCGCACCCTACGCCCTTTCAACTCACGCGAGTGCACTTAGAGGAAAAGTGCACCCCACAAGGCAAGTCGGGTCTTGCGACAAAACCGCGGATGCAACCGGACACAAAACACACAAACAAACAAACGCACAAACAAACACTTAGACGGTTGCACCCAAAACAAAAGAAATACCGCTTCCCTCTATAAGCGGTGAAAGAGGCACCGGTTTAGGACTCGTGGTAAGTGACAATGTTCCCAAGCTAGCAATACAAACCAAGGGGGACTAAACCCTAATAGTATGACGATAAAGCAACGAAAATGTTGGTAACTTACCTAGGTCCTCCTAACTTTCTAAAAACGTACTACGGGACGATCGGCGGAGTGGAAAAGTGAAGAACCACGGTGTTAGTCGATACTGTAGGTAAGTGAGACCCCGCCCCCTTTAGTGTGAGCCAAGAGGGTCGTCCCGTGTCCAAAACCGCCTAACTAGTCCAAGTAAAAAGGTGGAAAACATGCAAAATGAGGGAAGATCGACTAATGCCGCTATCATCCTTCCTCGGGACTCGGTCCTTTGGTAGGCTCTTCACGGCAAAAGTCGGAAAAAGGCTTATTTTTGTGGGGGTTTCTTTTTTGTGAGACGAGTTTTCTTTTGGCATTTTCTTTCTTTTTGACATATTGATTTGTTTGTTGCCATGCCATTTCTTTTTCTTCTTTTCTATTTTCTTTTTGGCTTTTTTGCCTTTTCTTTTTCTTCATTTCTTTTCTTTCCTTCATTTTTCTTTCTTTTCTTTTTCTTTGCCCTTTTTGGCAAGATTTGGCTTTTTGGCATTTTCATTGTATAACAAGGTAGAAATCAACAATTTGCAATTTATTGTGTGGAGATGTGTAGGAGGTGGGTGAATGGGTAAGTCGGGACGGGCCCTTCCCTTCAAACCCACAAAAAGTGGAGAACTTGGACTAATCAAACGATCCTAAACACGGTCACCTAGGGGACGAGACTCGGTAACCAAGGCCTTTTCACACCGTGGGTGGTCATAATGGTCAAAATGCAAATCCCGTAGTAAATCCCTAGTAAGCTAGGTGGACTCAAGGTAAAGGACCAACGAAATCATTGATTTAGGGCCATTCTACTAGGCTAAAGTCCAAGACTCGACTTACACTACTAGGAAGGGAAAGATAGACACTCACACACTAGCCTCTAAACCGGGTTTTCGAAAACCATTTACACAAGACACACAACACAACATAAAACAAAGACTCGACGAAAAGAACGAAAGAGAAAGAAGCAAAAGCAACAAAACAAAAACAAAACAAAATGAACACATACACAACATAAACACCACCCCGATCATCCAAACAAGCCACCAAATCAACCACACTTTACAAAGCTCCACCCGAGCACACAACATCACAATCTCCTCCAAACTCCGCAAGAGGTAAAGAAGAAAAAGGGATAAGATGTTACCGGGAGTCTTGAAAGTCTTCCAAAGTTAACGGCGATTAAAGCAACCTATAAGGGAAAGGGAGGCAAAACACGCACACAAAACAAATATATGACACAATGACACAAAAGGAAAACACACAATAGAAAAATATTTTTGATTTTTGTGAAATTTTTTCAAATTTTTAGGTATTTTTAAAGGTTTTTTTCGAAAAAGGAAAAAAAAAAACTAACTACGATAGAATATCGCTCCCCCACACTTAAACCGAGCAATGTCCTCATATGCTCAATCGTAGTGTGCGGAGAGACAAAAGAAAAATAAAAGAAACTACGAAAATAAGGCTAAAAATCAAAGAATAAAGTGAAGAAAACGGTAGAAGGTGTCCGGCCGGGGTGTAGTCAAGTCACCATGGGCCGAGACGAGAAAAAGATATGGAAGGGGGAAGAAAATCAAAAGAAGGAAATAAAAGGAAATGGGAGGGGAGGGCTAGGTGTAATCAAGTCACCTAGCCCGGATTCCGCCTAAATCCGACTAAATCCTCAAAAAGAAAGTGAAAATCTTGTGAATTGGATTTTTCGATTGACTCTCGACGCAATCACGTCGTCGAGAGTCGGGAGCAATCATACTATGGCCTCGAAGGCCACTAAGACACCATGACTCAAGGGAAGGGGGCAAATAATGAAAAACAAGCGATAAAAAAATGGAAAAGTAAGGATAGTTACCCAAACCGAGCGGCTAGTAACTCACTTGCTCCATCGTCTCGATGATCATTAGAGGCTCGTCGCTTGTCTTCTCGGTTGCCATCTCGCTTCACACTCAAGAAGGACTCACGGTCGGGGTGGTAATGGTGCAAGGGGATGAAAATTTATGTGGATTTCGGTGTAAGGTGAGGTGTACGGGTGATATGATAGGAGTAAGGAGGAGTGGGGAGGTTGGGAGGGGGTATAATGGATGGGTGGAGTCAAACGCCTAAGAACAGGCTCAAAAGGGACAAAGGGGACCATCCCGGTCGGGATGGATGGTCTCGATTGGGTTGATAAACCCTTCCCGATCGGGAAGCTCTCGTCCCGGTCGGGAATGCACTCCAGTGAGTCCGATTTATGACACCTTCATCCCGATCGGGGTGGCTCCTTCCCGGTCGGGATTCCTCGTCCTTCCCGGTCGGGAAGCCCTCTTCCCGGTCGGGATGAGTCTTCTTGGCCTTCCCCAAACCCAAAAGCTTATCATAAGCTTCAAAAACCGACTTCCTTGCTCGCAAACCAAACTCCATCATCAACCATTCATTTCTCCTATCAACAAGGCTCAACACACATTAAATTCTCTCCCTCACTACGCTCATCAATCAATCCAAATAACAAGAATATCACAAAATTCAAACTAACTACAAGAAAGAGATATATACAATGAGACGGTTCTTGTGGAACTCCGTCAAACCAAGATGGTGCACTCTTCATTCTTTTTCAACAACCTCCAAACCGATTCCATCTCCATCAAGGGCACGTAGGAACAAGTCGAAGGCCCTAGAGAAGTCTTCAATCAAGCTCGTAATGTAACCGACCACATCCCAAGGCTCTTCATGGCCTTGCCTTGACGTTCCCGGGGCATCCCGATCTTCCAAGTTCAATGGTTTGAACTTGTACTTTTGGTCCTTGGGGATATACCCAAACGTCCACCGATCTTCATGTGGCCCCAAGGGAGGCTCATCTTCTTCCTTGTCATTGCACTTGTCATCAAACCCATGAAATGGGCTCTCATCCTCCTCACTCTCGGAGTCATCATCCTCAAGTACATAAGAGTACTTCTTCAAGCTTTGTTCCCGATCTTTCCCTCGATCGATGTCTTCCGTGGCATGGATCATATTACATGTCTCGGTCATAGGCAAAGTGTTGCCTTGAAGGTCGAACACTAACTCTTCGTCGCCTAGTTGAAAAGTAATCCTACCCTTCTTCACATCGATCACGGCACCGACGGTGTGTAGAAATGGGGGTCCAAGGATGATAGGAGTGTTAGCATCCTCCGGCATGTCTACCACAATGAAGTCGACCGGAATGAAGAACTTCCCTATTCGTACCGGCACATCCTCTAACATTCCCAATGGTCGATTAAGAGACTTATCGGCCATTTGGAGTGTAATGGACGTACATTTCAACTCCATCATCCCTAATCGCTCACAAATGGTGTAGGGAATAATGCTCACACTCGCACCCAAATCACACATAGCTCTCTCGATCTTGTAATTGCCGATGGTGCATGGGATAGAGAAACTACCCGGGTCCTTCAACTTCGGAAGCGTGGAACCTTGAATAAGCTCACTCACCACCCTCGTGAACGCTACCGTCTCTTCCTTGTCGATGGACCTCTTCCTAGCCAAGATTTCTTTCATGAATTTACCATATGCCGGGATTTGGGTAAGTAACTCGGTAAACGGGACACTAACATCCAATTTCTTAACAATACTAAGGAACTTGTCGTATTGAGTGTTCGCCTTAGTCTTCATTTGCCTTGATGGGTAAGGCAACTTGATTTGGTACTTGTTTTGATCAATTGGGGTGGACTCTTCAAAGGACACTTTCCTTTTTCCCTTGTCTTTCTCTTGAAGTGGGGGAGAGTTGTCTTCTTGGGGTTTTCAACTTCCCATAAAACGTGTTCCTCCATTGGATTCTCATAGCTTGAGTCATCTTGAGTTGGATATGCCATTTCCTTCGTTGGTTCTTGCATTGGCTCTTGCTCACTAGGAAATGGAGGGGGGTTATAGGATGTATCTCTCTTTGTGGTGATAGCATTTACATGCTCAAATGTCGGTGTTTCACCTTGAGAAGGTAGTTGCCCCTTTTGTCTCGAGGAGCTCCCCGAAGCGAGTTGTGATACTTGAGTCTCAAGTATCTTCATACGGGTATCTCTCATCGCGTTTTCCCCTTGAATATAAGTGAAGAGCTCATGATGGTTTCTTGATATGTCCATTTGACCTTGTTGCATATCTTGATGGCTCCTTTGTATTTCCATCAAAGTCTTTTGAATGTCAAAATCCCGAGGTGGGGATGATGGATTATGTGGAGTGTCGGTGATGGCGAGAGGAATGCCATAATCATGAGTAGGAGACCGGCTCCTAGGCTTGCTTTGTTGTTGTTGATTTTGAGTTGCTTGTTGACGGTTACCTTGGAACCCATGAGAATTACCTTGTTGATGGCCTTGATTGTTGCCATGGTTGCGGTTTTGATACCCTTGAAAATTTTGGTTTCCTTGGAAACCACCTTGATTGAAGTTCCCTTGTTGGAACCCTTGCTTGTTGTTGAAGTTGCCTTGGTTATTTTGCTTGAAATTGTTGAAGGGTCTTTGATTACCCCCATAACCTTGGTAACCTTCATTGTTGTCCCGTAAGGGAGGTGGAACATAGGGACGATGTTGTTGTTGATGTTGAAGTGCTTGTTGTTGAGGGACTTGATTGGAAGCTTGGTATTGATTAGAGTAGGAGGCACCTTGCTTGAACGCTTGAAAGGCGTTCACTTGCTCAATACTCCCTCTACAATTCATAGGGTCATGACCAACGATTCCACAAGTGTCACACATCCCAAAGTAAGGTGTAGGAGGTGCGAACCCCAAAACATTCACTTCTTGAATCGGTTGATGGTGGGAGGAACTAGTGCCTTGGACTTGGTTGAGGTGGCTTTGGAGCTTCTTGTCAATAGTCTCCATGTGTGTTTCAATTGAGCTCCAAGGTCAATGCTTAATTTGGTGATAGCATCGACCTCATGCATGCCTCCTCGATGTGCCTTCCTAGGCCTAGAGTATTGCGAATTATGCACCGCCATCTCTTCGATTCTTGCCCAAGTTTGGTCGTCATCGACCTCGGTAAACCTACCATTGGAGCCCATGTTAAGAATAGCTCTCGAGTCTTCATAAAGACCATTCCAAAATTGTTGCACCAAGAACCATTGTGAGAGTCCATGATGTGGGCACGATCTTACCAAAGACTTAAACCGCTCCCAAGCTTCATATAGGCTCTCTTCATCCCTTTGTTGGAAACCGGTGATGGAGGCCCTAAGCATATTGGTCTTTTCCGGAGGGTAAAACTTTTGGTAGAACGCCAAGGCAAGCTTTTTCCAAGTATCGATCCCCATGGTTGCCCTATCGAGACTCTTGATCCATTGCTTCGCTTTTCCAATAAGAGAGAACGGGAAAAGTACCCAACGAATTTGATCTTGAGTAACCCCGGTTTGAGATATAGCGTCACAATAATCGGAGAAGGTCTCCATATGTTGATGCGGGTCTTCGGTGGGCAACCCACTAAATTGGTTCCTCTCCACAAGTTGGATGAAATGAGTCTTCGCCACAAAATTCCCGGTATAAGTATCCGGTAATGCACTCGGTCCCGGCAAGACATCTTCCATAAAAGTGGAGTGAGATGAGAACTTCGGCATTCTTGGATATAAGGGAGGAGATGGTGGTGTAGACGGTGTTGATGTAGATGAAGAGGGGGAACTAGGAGAAGAAGAATCACCAAAAAGGTTAATGAATCCCCCTTCGGCCGTCTCTCGATGAGTATTGTTCAAGTCGGGTCCTTGAGCTTGCCTTTGATGAGTATTGCTTGCACTTGGTTGAGAGATCCTAACCTGGTTAATCGTTCGTTGGCGAATGGCTCGTAAGAGTCTTTCCGGCTCTGGATTAAAGAGAAAGAATTCGCCTCCCCTCCTAGGCATACACTACACACTAGAACAAACGTGAGAACACCTAGTGCTTTGTGGGCACTAGGCAACGACAATAAACAAACACAACTAGAGACAAAGAGAAACGAAAACTAAGAAAAAGAAGAGAAACTAGAAAATATTCACAAGAGAAGATGGGAGAACACAAAGAAGGGTAACTAAGTCTAGAAATAAGCAAACTAAGTCTAAACAATGCACCGTCCCCGGCAACGGCGCCAAATTGATGGTAGGGATTCGTCACGTCCCTAACCGTCAATAAAACACCGACTAACCTAGTGGGTAGCTAGGGCAAGTCGGGATCGTATCCACGAGGACGGTATATCAAGGTTTAGACTAGGTCTACCTACAACGAGACTAGATTACCAAACAAACACGAAGAAGCGATAAAAGGAAAACTAATGGTGGAGGAGAAGTATGACTATACTAACAATGCTAAACAATGCTAATGATCGAACTAACAAATAAACTAGAGTAAACAATGACTAACTAAGACGATGAACCAAATATGGAAAGGAAGTGGGGTAGGTCGGGTTCATAGGAGTAGAAGGGTAATTGGGGTGATCAAGGGTATAGATGTCTCCTAATCGCTAGAGTCGGTCCGGGCTCTCGCAACTTAAACAGATGTCAAGGTGGGTCCGGGCTCTCGCAACTTAGACCCTAGTCCGCGCTCTCGCGACTAAACTATTCTCAACATTTCCACAAAATAAGCAATCAATGAGAAGATGAACACAAGTATTGGAAGCATGGCCACTAAAACTCACACAAGCATATCAACAAACACATAGAGTGCCTACAATGTGACTAACAACAAAGATGTAACCTTTTCCCCTTAATCAACCCTAATCATCCATAATCTACCCCTAATCCCCCTACTAACCCCACAAGATCACTACTCACTCATTATCAATGAAAAACTAACAATCATAAAAGAAAATAAACTCACAAACCAAACATCCATTATGAACAATGAGAACAATAATACTAACAATATGAAAAGATAAAACTAGATTGAATAAACAAAGAATAAGAGTAAGAAAGATTATACCAACACTAGGATGAAGAAAAGATGAAAACTTGTATTAATGAGAAACCCAAATACAATCCCAAGGTTGTCAAGCTTGGAACAATCTTCAAGAATCCCTTAATCCAAGACTAATTACAGTAATTATCTAAAGATTAAAGAGGGAATTAAACTAATGAGAGTAGTACTAATCTAGGGTTTTGAATGTTAATGGAAGCTTAAACTAGTCTAGGGTAAGATAAGATGTCTTAACATTACAAGAAGGGAGTATATATAGGGTTACAAGTGGAAAGGAGAAGAAAGGAAACAATGCGGGTGAGCTGTAGCCCATCCCGACCGGGACGGATCATCCCGATCGGGAAGGCCCTGTCATCCCGATCGGGAAGGGTTCAACCCGACCGGGACGGACCCATAGTGGCGCTCCTAATTGTGCACCCCTTCCCGATCGGGAAGGCCACTATCCCGCCCGGGAAGGGTCTTGTATGCCTCCAATAAGAGCTCTAGGGTCCCTCCTTGTATCTCATGGGCTTCCCGTCGATTCTCGGGACTCGGGATCGGGTCTCTGAGGCTCGGGATTGGGTCCCAAGGTCTCGGGGTCGATTCCAAGGCCTCGAGTCATCGTTCCTTTATCTCGTTGGCTCCAAAATGCGTATGTATCGAGTCGGAATCGCTCCAACTCTTCCAAATCGGTCTCGGGAACCTGAAACGAACCAAAGGAAGCATCAGAAGCCCCTAAACCGCTCCCAAGGAGCGATTCTACAAGGAAAATGGGACCAAAACACTACAAAATAGGCACTACAGATCACACTTATCATCCCGTCAGTATCTGCCGTGCTTTCAGCAGTGAGCTTGTGGCGAAGAGAGTTTCGAGAACCATTGAGCTTATGGATTTGGTTGCCAGGATTGAGGACCCATAGTGCGAGCTGTTGTTACTTCGTGCTTGCGCTGGTATTTCTAAGCTTTCTTTCTCTTTGCGTATCTGCCCCCCTACGGTCTTCGACTCGGCTAACACCTTTGATGCGGCTTTGCGGTCTAGCCTGGAACGCATTTTCACCGCGTTCGGCCTCGGGTTCGGGGACTGGCAGTGGCGTTTTTCCACACTGCCCTTTCTTTTCGGAGGGTTGGGTGTGTACAGCGCTGGGGATGTCCTGCACTATGCCTTTTTGGCTTCTCGCCTTCAGTCCTCTGAGTTGCAGGCTATGCTCCTTCGGCCTTTGATGCGGCCTTGGCTCTGTTTAGCGAGACCACCGGTTCCGACCTTTTCCGTAGTCCTAGTGAGATCGCTGCCCCCAAACTCATGAAGAAATTGGCAGATATATATTTCACGATGGTTGCTGCTTCGGTAGAATCGGTTTTCTCCTTGACTCGGCGACAAGTGGTATTGTGGAAGTCTCTGCAGGGTGCTCACACGTCTGACTGGTTGCGCGCTGTACCCATCTTCGGGCTGGGTCAGACCATGAATGGGAGGACCTACCGCTCTGTCCTTAGCTATCGGTTGGGTGTCCCTTTGTTCCCGGTACCTAAGCCTTGTTCTGCCTGCTCCCGGGTCTGTGTTGGGGACATTTTTGGGGACCATGCTGTGTCGTGTGCTGGTACCGTTGGTATTAAGCATAGACATAACCTGGTTCGCGACACCCTTTTGGATATCTGCTTCCGATCTGGTATTTCGGCCGGTAAAGAGGTGGATGTCGATTTGATTGATGGGCACGACAAGCCCTTCGCCCGGCGGATTTACTTCTGTATTCCTGGGATAGGGGGCGCGATGTGTGTGTTGATCTGACAAGGTCGTCTCCATTGACTCAGTCCGCGATGTCTGATTTTCTGCCTTGTCGCGCGGTCGCTGATGCTGCTCAACGCAAGTGCGCCAAGTATGGAGATTTATGCACCAAGTCTGGGTATGGGTTACTACCTTTCTCTTTCTCTTCCCTAGGGGAGCTCGACGCGGAGGCCGCTGCTTTACTCAAGCGGATTCAGAAATTCTCTATCTCTCAAGACGCGGGAGCTCGCGCAGCTGCTTTTATTTTTACTCGTCTTAGTTTTTCTATTGCTAAGGGAGTGGGTGCCCAGATAGTATCTTGGCTACCCACTAACTTCTTGTAATTTGTTTCGTTATTAATGCAAGCTCCGGTTCATAAAAAAAAAATATTAATAATAATAATAATAATTGCCCATAAGGGTGTTGCCTAGTGGTTAAAACTTGTGGTCATTGGCCCAAGGGCCTCAGGTTCAAGCCCCTGCAAGCGCGAACTTGTGGGAGTTGTATGGCCTGAGACTATGCCTTCTAGACTTCGAGTTTGTCGCCCATGGGCGGTTTACCTTGGTGTGCGTGGTTTGCAGGCTATGCGTACACCCGAGAGTTTACCCAGAGCGAACCAAAATGGTAGCGGCTGCGGGTTCCCTCGTTCATCAAAAAAAAAATTAATATTAATAATTATAATAATAATAATAATAATATGATACTTTCTTCTTGGAATGTGAGAGGCGGAAATGATCCTTTAAAGCAGGCTGATATTTCAAAATTCTTGAGGATCAATAGAATAGATGTATTTGGTTTCCTGGAAACAAGAATTAAAAAAACATAAAGTCAAGTCTATTATGTCAAATAAATTTCAAGGCTATCAAGTGGCTCATAATTACACAAGACATGCTAAGGGAAGGATTTGGGTTGTGTGGAAGATTTCTACTGTTTCTGTCACTATCCTTGCTACAGATGCTCAATTTATGCATTGTAGGGTTCTTCACTTTGCCACTAATGCCACTATGGAGGTGACTTTCGTTTATGGGAGTAATGATGCTAATATTAGGAAGCAACTTTGGGATGGTTTTCTCACTCTTAGTAATACTACTCAACCGTGGACTGTGCTTGGAGATTTAATGTAATTCGACATGATGATGAAAAAATCAGTGATACTCCACCTATTCTTTCTGAGATGATGGATTTTAATAAGGCTATCAATAATTGTTCTCTCACTGAACTCCCTTGCTCTGGTTGCCCCTATACCTGAACAAACAAGCAGGAAGCTCAGTCTCGGGTGTGGTCAAGGCTGGAGAGAGCGTTGTTTAATCATGCTTGGATGGCAGATTTCTCGTTATCTTCAGTATCTTGTCTACCCCCTGGCATTTCTGACCACTCACCTATCCTTCTAACTGTGTTTAAGGAGGATTTTCATAAAGCTCGTTTTAGTTTTCTCAATTGTTGGGTCAATCACCCTAATTTCATGGAAATTGTTTCTGAGGCTTGGACTACTAGAGCTGTTGGTACTCCCTCTTACATATTATTTGATAAACTAAAATTTGTGAGAAAAGGTTTAACTGAAATGCATAGGACCTGTTATTCTGCCATTTCTGCCAGAGTTTGTGCTGCAGAATCTGCTTTGCAGGACTGGCAAAGGCAGATGCAGACCCATCCCCTCTCCACCTACTTATTGGAGGGTGAGAATGACATGTTGGAGACTTATAAGGAGTTACGGCATGCTGAATTAAGCATCATACAGCAGAAAGCGAAAATTGATGGTATTAATCTCAATGATTGTTCCACCAAATTTTTTCATGCTAGGATTCAAGAAAGGAAAGCTACTCAATTTATTGGTTCCATTGCTGATAGGCATGGAGTGGTGCAAAATGAGCCAATAATGGTTGGTAAAGCTTTTGTTGATTATTATGACTTATTACTAGGCTCTTCTGTTGCTGTTTTGAGTCATGATAAGGAATTCATAGGACGTGGTGCTACTATACATGGTGATGATTGGAATGCCCTCTCTGCTATTCCCTCCCTACAAGAAATCAAAGATACTTTATTCATGATAGGCAGACACAAGAGCCCTGGCCCTGACGGTTTCTCTGCGGAATTTTTCAAGGCCGCTTGGCCTGTTGTGGGCAAGGATTTTTCTGCTGCGGTCCTTGATTTCTTTAAATCTGGAAAAATGGGTAAACAAGCTAATACTACTCTCATTACACTTATCCCTAAAAAGGCTACATGTGTGACGGTGATGGATTATAGGCCTATTGCCTGCTGTACTACAGTCTACAAGACCAAGACCATCACTAAAATTCTTGCAAAGCGGCTGAAATCAGTTCTTCCATCTGTTATAGGCCCTGAGCAGGCGGCTTTTGTCTCAGGGCGCAACATACATGATAACATTTCTCTTTCTCAGGCTCTCATTAAGGGCTATAGAAGAAAGCTTCTTACCCCTAGATGCCTCATGAAAATAGACATAAGGAAAGCTTTTGACTCCCTTCAATGGAGATTCATTCAGGACATGTTAACCTCACTCAATTTCCCCCCAATGTTTGTGACTTGGATTATGAGTTGTGTGTCTGATGCTTGGTACTCTCTGAAACTTAATGGTGGAATTGTTGGGTTTTTCAAAGGTAAGAGTGGCATTAGGCAAGGGGATCCCATCTCCCCTTACCTCTTCGTCCTTAGCATGAAAATTCTATCCAGATATCTAAGACGAATCAAGATGTTACCTAATGTCTCCACACATCCCAAATGTGCTAAACTTTCTCTTAATCATCTTGTTTTTGCTGATGATCTCATGATTTTCATGAGGGGCGATGTACCTTTTGTACTTGCAGTACGGGAAAGTTTAAATAAGGGATATTTTCCACGGTACCCTCAAACTTTGACACATTACACATGGTACCCCTCATTTTAAGTTTGTTCCTATGGTAACCTTGTGTTTTGCGTTTAGTGCCCATGGTACCCCTAATCAATTTTCCGTCATAACGGCGTTAAAAGTTAGTTTAGTTAAAGTGATTAATTTTAATTTTTTTGGTGAAATTAGTTAGAATATTAATGAAAATCAAATTAAAATAGTTGAAAATTGAGGAAATGCCCACGGTATCCCTGTGTTTTCAATATTTTAACGATGGTACCATTCTATTTTCAAATTTTTGTCCATGGTACCCCTATGGTTTCAATTATTTGTCCATGGTACCCCTGAATGAATTGTAACCACAAGGGTACCATGGGCAAAGAATTTAAAATATAAGGGTACCATGGCTAAAACATTGAAAACATAGGGGTACCATGGACATTCCCTCAATTTTCAATTATTTTAATTAAAAGTTCGTTAATTGTTCTAACTAATTTTTCCTCTGAAACAAATTAATCACTTTAACTAAACTAACTTTTGACGCCGTTATGACGGAAAATTGATCAGGGGTACCTTGGGCACTAAACACAAAACACAAGGTTACCATAGGAACAAACTTAAAATGAGGGGTACCGTGTGTAATGTGTCAAAGTTCGAAGGTACCATGGGAAATATCCGTTTAAATAACTTTGCCTCATATTCTGGCCTTCGGATTAATGCTGATAAATCGGACAATTATTTTGGTGGAGTGACCAGGCAGGTCAAGGAATGTATACTTGCAGAATCTGGGTTTACAGAAGGTCGATTTCCATGTCGATATCTCGGTATGCCCCTGAATGATACCAGGAATTTCATTAAGCAATTCAGTCCCTTGATCACTAAACTTCAAACTTCGGTGATGCATTTGTCTAATCAATATCTCTCTTATGCTAGACGGGCACAGCTCATTAATTCAATTATATTTGGGGTAACTAATTACCGGTGTGCTACTGCTTTACTTCCACAGGCTGTTCTTAAACACATCAATAGAATATGTAAAGATTTCTTCTGGTCTAATAAGAAGAGGGTTTACAAAAGTTGGAGTAGCATTTCCTCTCCTTGGATTGAAGGAGGGTTCAGCATAAAGGAACTTTTGGCTTGGAATAAAACACTAATGGCCAAATGGATTTGGCAAATTATTAATCATCACCCTAGTCTCTGGATCACTTGGTTTAGGGCCTACGTTCTGCAAAATCAATCTATTTGGGAATTGTAGACTAGAGACGCTTTCTCTGAATCAGTTAGGGGAATTATCCATGTCAAGAATGCTATTCTAATGCAGGAGGGAAGTCCTGAACGTGGCTTAAGATTGATAATGAGTTGGACCAGTAAAGGGAAATTCGACACAAGGAAGGCATACTCTTGGTTTCGACATAAGTATCCTATCTTACCTGGGTATAAGGCGATTACTAGCTCTGTCATCCTGCCTAAGCATAAATTCATTTGTTCCCTAGCTATGCAGTATAGGCTTCCAACTGTGGACATTCTTCAAGGAAGGGGTTGCTGCTTACCCAATAGATGCACTCTTTGTAAAAGGAGCTGTGAAAGCCATAATTACCTATTTTTCGATTGTATCTACTCTGCAGAGGTCGCTGCACTTTCAAGTGCGTGGATGAATAGAACTTGGCAGTTTACGAATCTGCAGTCCTAAGCTAGGCGTCTTCAATTTGCACCCACTAAGTTCAAATGGTTAAATGATTGGAGAAAAGCCATTACGGCTGGGCTTGTCTATTGTATATGGAAGGAGCGGAATACTCGACTTTTTGCGGGTACGGAGCAGACTCCTGCTCAATGCTTTG
The DNA here is from genome assembly GCA_958450325.1 of Agrostemma githago. NCBI lineage: Eukaryota > Viridiplantae > Streptophyta > Magnoliopsida > Caryophyllales > Caryophyllaceae > Agrostemma > Agrostemma githago. The sequence continues at coordinate 52,088,495 of OY288259.1, read as the reverse complement.
CTGTTTTGCGGATTACAGTTAGCATTAGAATGCATCACAAATATCCTCATATGTATCAATTCAGTAGATAGGGGGCATGTGGTTTCTTTCTCGTTCTTTGCTTTTGCAAGTCTCGGTTTTTCTTGTAAGCTGTTCTCTTTTTCTACCCAAGATGGATGAATAAAGAGTTCTAACATTCTTACAAAAAAAATATAATAATAATAATAATAATAATAATAATAATAATAATAATAATAATAATAATAATAATAATAATAATAATAATAATAATAATAATAATAATAATAATAATAATAATAATAATAATAATAATAATAATAATAATAATAATAATAATAATAATAATAATAATAATTAAAATACAAAAATTACAAAAGTTCAAATCAAAATTAATTCAATAATTAAAATAAAAATATAATTACAAAATACTCAAAAACAGTCAAAATCAAAAAACAAAAAAAAAATTCCTAAAAAACTTAAACCTAATTCCTAAAAAAATTAACCCTAATTTTCGATTACAGCAAAAAACATTAAACCTAATTCAATTAGTGTAAATCATAAGTAATTTGAAAGTAAAATAAAAACATCGATTACCTAACTATAATCAATAGCGAATTGATCGATTGATTTTAAAATTGACGAAGTTGGAGAAAGAGGTTAGAAAAGAAGAGAAGTAAAACAAGCATTAAAAATTATGGGAAGGGTAGTATAGGAATAATCAGGAAATTTCAGGTATGATTGAGCACTACTACATTTCGTCGTCGGCATTTCAGCCACGTCGTCGGCGCTTTATACGTGAATTTACTCTTTTACCCTTTCCTAATTATGATTAATGATATTAATTAAGTTTCTTAATTAATTTAATTAATATTTCCGAGTAAATTAAAATTACGGTTTTTGTACTTTTGAAAGATTTTTGAGGCACGTGTCTCAACGTAACTCTTTTACCCTTCTGTAATTGTGATTAATGAATTTAATTAAGTTTCTTAATTAATGTAACTATTATATTCCCGACTAATTTGAAATTACAGTTTTTTGAACTTTTGAACGGTTTTTGAGACACGGGTCTCAATGTAACTCAGGAATATGTTTAGGAAATTTCTATATAAACCCCCCTTCTCCTCACAAATTCACTTTCACTTCTTTCTCTCTCTCTTAAACAATTCCTTAAAAAATCGCTTTTCAATTATAAAACCGCTTCCACTCCCACTCCAAATCCGTAGTCAAGTAAGTAGATCTATCTATTTGGTATTACAGTTAAGTTTGTATTTGATTATTTTAGGTCGATTAGTTTGATTATAATTAATATTAGGTTGATAGTTTAGGTTTCCCGTAACTATTTTTTGCTTGATTAATACATGTAATACCCGATTTGAGTAGTTATTGTTTTCTATATTCGATTTTGGTATCGGTTTGGGTGTGATTGGGATCGATTTGTGCAAATAGGGGCGCATTTCTGGGTTTGGGGCCGCTGGAAACAGACCTGGACGCTGGAAAATCGCGTCGGGGGGGTCCCCTGGACGCCCGAAACCCACGTCTGGGGGGTCCCCTGGACGCTCGAAACTCGCGTCTGAGGGGTCCCCTGGACGCCCAAATCTCGCGTCTGAGGGGTCCTCTCGACGCCCAGAAATCGCGTCCTGGGGGTCTCCTCGACGCCATTTTCTGGCGCCCGTGCCTGTTTTCGGTTTTTATTTTTATTTTTTATTTTGTTTTTCTTCTACGTTATGCGTTACGATATCCGTAATGTTTGCTTTTTTTTCGGTAGATGTTTATATCGTGACTCCGGTGTTGTTATTTAGAATTATTATTATGGAATTATACGAAATGTTTATATGTTTAGGATTATTATTTTGAATATTATTAGAATTATTATTATGAAATTCAGGACTAAATGTTGATAAATTTAGGTTTTGAAATATTTGAGAAAAAATTTAATCGAAAAAATATTGGATCTTTAGGTACAAAATATCAATTTAGCTTGAAAAATAGTTATAGACAAAAAGTTCAATATAGGTGAAAAACTTGTAGTCGTTATCTTTGGCTAAATTCGGCTACCCTTTGAAAGTTAATAAATTACTTTCTTCACCTTCAATCTGCTACCCAATTGAGATAACGATGAGTACTAATTTTAAGGTTACTAGTGTTTACTAAAAAAATAGCCTTCTTTTGAAGGCTAATTTTAGCTAAAAAAACTAAGTAATCGACGACCCTGATCGAGATAACAAATCGTAGGTAACATAAATTGAAAGAAATTAGTTAAAATTTAGCTAAAAATGACAGTACTACTTTTAAATTTTAATATTATTATTAACAACTGCTATTTTTTCCTTTTACCATATTGTGAAATTCAAAATATTTTTGAAACTAGTAAATATTATCATGAGTTTAAATTAATATCAATTTAGCCGAGATTGAAAATAGGTAACAAAATTATTTGAAAATAATTAAGTTGAAAAGAATATACGTTATCAGTAATTTGATTTTTCAAATAAATTTTATATATGAAATTCAACTCCCAATATCTGTTGCTCGAACATTGTTTAATTTACAAAATATTACGAGAACGTTAAATTAATATCTTATTAACGTTAACAAGTGACATAGTTTTGTTTTATCACCATGTCGAATTTATAAAAGTAGATGGCTGGTAAGGGCAAGAGTAGCCGGGTCGAGGGTAGGAGAGTCACTACGTCCACACTTGCTCGGGACAGGGCGCGACCGCCACCTACCGGCCCAACAGAGCCGTCGATTACCACGGAGCCACCACAGACGGTTGATGCGTATGGGGAGGGTGGGTCTTCCTTACTGGGGGGGGGGGGACACAGGGAATTCTTGTTCCACGTTTCCGTCTCACATGCGGTACACGTGACGGTTCTTCGGAGGGAACCGCGAGCGGTGGTGTCCCCGAGCCATCCAGGTCGTTGCAGTCTGCCGACCTGGACATGGAGTTTGATTCGACAGAGAGGCAGCAAGCTTTTGCCGACGACTTCTCAGACCAACATGCCGAAGAGAGGGAGCGGGAGACGGACACTGAGACGTCGCGGAAGGGTAAGACTGTTGTGTACAAGAAGGGGCCTGGACATACGTTCCAGGGGAGTGTAGGTACTTCGGGCTCGAGAGCCCCCCGGCGACCACGGAGCGACACTTCGTGCCGTCTGCAGGGACCTAGTACCGGAGGTCCCATCAATCCATCGGTGATCCCGAGCTTCGGGGGTCATATTGCGCGTCTGCTTTAGTCAGAGCCAGAGCACATGCTGACTTTGTTGACGACCTACAACCGTCCTCGGATTGTGAGTGAGTTAGAGTCGTTCGACAGCTCTCCTGAGGTAGTGGATGATGTTCGACAGTCAGGCCTGATGTACCTACGGGCGTGCATTCTACGCGATTTGGACATACCGCTCATTACAGCATTCGTCGAGAGGTGGCAGCCGGATACGAACACATTCCACATGCCGTTCGGGGAGATGACTATTATGCTGCACGATGTCGCTAGGATCTTAGGGCTCCCTATCGAGGGTGAGCCATGCGTGGGTCGTAACGACACTGGGGGTCTGGCTGATAGGATGGCCGTTGTAGGGAACTTCTTCGGGATGAATGATGCGCAAATGAAGGCACCCCGGGGGGGAGCGGGCCCTCCCATTTACAGGAGCGGGGGGAGGGGTACTAGCGAGGGCCGTGCGTGAGAAGATGCGCACTAGGACCCATGAGCAGACTGTGCAGGGTTACCTGATCACGTTGTTGGGGGAGTTTCTCTTCGTGGATAGGTCGAGTGATCGTATTCGTCCGTCAGTCTTCCCACTGACGAACAGCTTGGACTCGGTCGGTCGTTTTGCGTTGGGAGCTGGTACGTTGGCATTCCTGTACAGGAATTTAGGGATGGCTTGACCCGAGGATCATACCACCATCCGCCGCCGAGGTGCAGAAGCAGGCGACACTCGTCGGGGGATCGCAACAGGTATTAAGTTTGTATTTTGGTGTGTAACAATATTTAATCGCAGGTTTATTTTGTTGGAGCGAGTGTCCTCCACAATAGTGCATTGATATATTAAATCTCATGGGCGGAATATACTTGGGATAATTAGTACATTGATACTCCACGTCAGTTGATTAACGTAAATCGGTAACGCTCAGCTGACTAGAGTTAGACGTTATTGTCGTATGACGGCGGTGATCAACTGATCCCTTTCGGTCACACCTATAGGATGAGACCCAAATAGAAGACTAATTATTTGTATCTGCTACAGTTAATTAGCGCCTTGCGTATATATTTGATATATGTTTGGTAATGAGAGTTATTTATTGGAGATAGAGTTTAGAACTCTGTCCGATTAAGTTTATTAGTCTATTATACGATAATTGACTGAATAAATTTTACGTCTTATTTTAATACGATTAAATAAGACCTAATTTAGTATTTAAACGTTAATTACTAAATTAGTGGAGGTTTTGTATGCTTTTATGGGTTGTGGTAATTAGCCGTTAATATATTTACAAGGAGTTGTAAATTTAGCTAATTGATTATTATTATTATTATTATGGGACCTATTATATATAGATATAATAGTAATATACTACTTAAGAAGTTAAGTGTATATTATTTGATGTGATCAATTATGGAGATAATTGATCATGTCACACATTGCATTTGTATGACAAATGACAATAAATAAGGACCCATTTTTATGTACATGTGTGTGTGACACACTAGTAAATATAATGACAAATGTGGTTGTTCTTATTTTACTACATACAAAAATAATAGTAATAATGACACTAGACACTTGACATAAGCATGCAAATAAAATTAAAAGCTAATTGGTCTTCCCATGTGGGGTGGCCGGTTTTGGGGAGCTAAAAAGGGGACTATTTGTTCACTTATTTACTCTTTCCCATTTCATTCATGCATGTGCATTTTTGAGCTTTTACCTCATCTCTCAAAAACTCTCTCTAAATACTAGTATTCATCTTTTACTAGAGTAGTAATAGATTAATAATATTAGTATTGTTTTATCACTACTATTATCTAGTTAATAATACTAGTGATTATTTGGGTTGATTCTTGGTGCAACTTAAAGGAGATCTTCTACATTGGAGATTCAAGGTTTTGGAGGATCATCCATACTATTATTAGCTCAAGAACAATAAGAAAAGGAGTTTTCTTATTGTGCCCAATATTTCCTCATTGTTTATGTAAGGAAATCTCTTCTTATATCTAGTTTTTGTCATTTGATGTCATGCATGTAACTAGATCTTTATATACTAAATTAACAAGTAATTTAGTAACTAATTAGAGGAGTCTAATTAGTGGGTTATGAACCCTTCAAGTGGTATCAGAGCTTTGTTGTTGCATGCATGTCGATTTTTGACATTTTTTCGGGTTATATGATAACTTTGGAAAAACCGAAAATTTTGTGTAAAATGGGTTTCACACGAAATTTTTGGGTACATGCATACAAAATGACCTCAAAATGTTTGTGGTCGAGTTTGGTAATTTTTGGAATTTATTTGCTAATTTATAATCATTTATGCCTTAAAAACCGAGTTTTTATGCCTATTTGATGTTAAAAGTTAACTAAAAATAGTTGCATGTTGTTTTTGGGGATGGTTTTTTGGTGTACATATCATTATATGTTGAAGGACATATTTGTAAATTTTTGAAATTTATTTTGTCCTTTTGGGATGTTTATTGTTTTTTTATGAGATAAGAATCGATAAATATGCATTTATTTGTTCCTATTTTATTCGAGAATATTTGTGGACAAGTTTTTGTTTTGGAGTTCCTGGAAATGTTCCAGAATGAACAAAATTATTCATTTTTAATTTTGGACGTTTTATGATTTAATTTGAATTTATTTCATAAAATTGACCATTTACCGATTAAATTAGCAAATTAAATCAATTCAAACTAATTTTTATTTTTCAAATTAGTGGAGACTAATTCTTGAAATTCCAAATTGGTTTGGAAAAATTAGTTTGAGCTTAATTGAGAATTAAGTGTTGATTAATGATTTTTAATGGTTAAAAATCGATAAATTCCATAAAACCGAGCTAGGATGAACTTGATAAATTATGGGGCGATTTTGGCATGTTTTTTTTTTTTTGCAGCATTTTTATTTATATTAATGTTGTTGAATGAATGAATGTCATTTATTGTTTATTTTGCAAGATTGTACCTAGTATGGCCTAGTCTTTTAATCGGTATTACCCGTAATGTAAGGGAATATCGATTTGATTGTAATTAATTGCGATCTCGTATCGCCCGTTTGTAATAATTAATAGTTTTATTTAAACAAATGTATAATAGGAAATGCTATGTATCATTTGTAATTAATTATTATGAAGACGGAGATTACACAAGACGGTGGTCAAAAGACGGTGCCTTTTGGTGGTGTTCCATTGAAGAGGCCAGGGACCAAGGAGTTGGTTTCCGATTTTGTAATAGTCTAGTTAATTAGATTAGCTAGATGGCCATACTAGGATTTATTTTGTTTGATGCTTGCTTTATTTTCGCTCATGCCAAAATCGCCAATCATGCATTTTATACGTCGATTGTCAATTCACCAATTTACGTAATCACCAACTTAGTTCACTTATAAGTGATTAGTAACCTAATATTGACAAGACCTCTCACATGCATCGTAAGAATTGAGATTTAGCCTTACCAATTAAAGCACCTATGAACCCCTTGTTCATTAGGGCAACCACAACGTGGACCCTTTTTACCTAGGGTAAGTAGGGTGATACGATCACATGCCAAGATTGGGTTGGACTCAACGAGATAAAAGTTATTTCAGGGCTAGAAGATGGATTTGGTTGAAATCCGTCGACCGAGAGTTCTAGGGTAGAATTAGTCAAGTAATGACTTACCGTTTTTACATAAGGATTGCATGCGATGTTAGTTCTTATCTAGATACGGGTCTTGGAATCGCTTATATAATTTCGTGAGGGGTCATTATATGAGTGACTTGTTAAAATTGTTTTACAAGTAAATTATATAACAATGAATGTTAATATTTCCTAAACTTTGTTGTAGTGTTTATAATTCGCTATGGCTACTAATGCAACCATTCAACTCGGAAAGGATTCTTGGCTTAATGTATCTTGAAAGACGATGGAAGTAATTTCATCGAGTGGGAGTCTACCATTAAAGGTGCGGCGTTGTCCGACAACGTCCTTCGTTACTTGAACGAACCACCACCCAACGAACCCGGTCCTCGAGCCGCCCCGGCACAAAGGACCGCTTATGAGGAGTATTTGAAGATATCCAACGATATCAAGAATGTCTTGATATGGTCAATGTCTCCAAAACTCAAGCTTCAATACATTACCCTTAATGCATATGAGATATTCTCAAGGGTTACGACGGCTTTTTCCCAATCACCCGATATTCGTCAATATGAGGCTATGATGAAATTCTTCGAGGGTAAGCTAGAAAAGGGCCAAAAAGTTGGTCCTCATGTGCTCAAGATGATTGAGCATATTGACACACTAGAGCGTCTAGGGTGTAGCATTCCCAAGAAGCTTGCGATCGGTCGCATTCTTCACTCACTCCCCTCCAAGTTCTCCCAAATTAGGGTGAACTACAATATGCATGGCATGGACAAGAGTTTCCAAGAGCTACATGCACTCCTCAACCAAGCGGAGAGGGACATGGAGGCTAGTGGGAGTGAGAAGAGAGACATGCTCTCCATGAAAATGAAGAATCTCAATCTTGGGGTTCAAAAGGGTAAGAATAAGGGTAAGACCAAATTCAAGAGACATGGAAAAGACAAGAACAAAGGGAAAGCTATTGAGAATAGCAAACCTAAGGCTAAGGTTAACAAACATGCCGACGCCGATTGCTATCATTGTAATGGCAAGGGACATTGGAAGCGAAATTGTCCCAAATATTTGAAGGAATTGAAGAACAAGAAAGACGAGAGTGAGACTCCGTCGGGTATTGTCCTCACTTCCCTCTATATGATTGACATTAACTATACTTGCACTTCCACTTGGGTATTAGATACCGGATGTGGTTCTCATCTTTGTAATCATTTACAGGGACTGAGGGACGTGCGAGCACTAGCCAAGGGTGATGTGGACCTACGCATGGGAAATGGAGCTAGAGTAGCCGCTATATCCGTAGGCACTTATGTACTCACTCTAGCTAGTGGTTTAGAGTTGTATTTGAATAATTGTTATTTCGTACCAACTTTAACTAAGAACATTATCTCCATTTCCGTACTTGATATGGAAGGTTTTTCCTTTATGATTAAGGACAATTGTTGTACTTTTTCATTTAATGACATGGTTTATGGTAAAGCTACGTCTATCGGAGGTATTTATGTTCTAGATAATGTTAATGATGTATATCATGTAGAGAACAAGAAGCTCAAAACGGGTGAACCTAATCAATCCTACCTTTGGCATTGTCGTTTAGGACACATAAACGAACGACGCATAAAGAGACTTGTTTCAACGAAACTTCTCAAACCATTTGATTACGAATCTTATGGTGTATGCGAGTCTTGCATATTAGGCAAGATGACTCGTGCTCCTTTCTCAAGTAAAGGAACACGAGCAAGTGAGGTATTGGGCCTTATACATACCGATGTGTGTGTCCCAATGACTATCACCGCTAGGGGTGGTTACAACTACTTCATTACTTTTACCGACGACTTAAGTAGATATGGGTATGTCTACTTAATGAGGCATAAGAGCGATGCTTTTGAAAAGTTCAAAGAGTTTCAAAGTGAAGTAGAGAACCAATTGGATAAAAAGATTAAAGTACTACGATCCGATCGTGGCGGTGAATACCTAAATAATGAATTTGATTCACACCTAAAAGATTGTGGCATAGTATCACAATGGACTCCTCCTGGCACACCACAGTTGAATGGTGTGGCCGAAAGGAGAAACCGAACTTTATTAGATATGGTTCGGTCCATGATGAGTCTCACTGAGCTTCCTGATTCATTTTGGGGTTTTGCCATTTTGTCCGCAATATTTTCACTAAATCGAAGCCCGACTAAAGCGGCCAATAAGACACCATATGAGATATGGAAGGGAAGGGTTCCTTATTTGTCGTTCATGAGAATCTGGGGTTGTGAGGCATATGTTCAGAACAAGTCTGACAACAAACTCGCACCAAGATCCGATAAATGTCTGTTTGTAGGGTATCCAAAGGAAACACAAGGCTATTACTTCTACAATCGTCACGAAAACAAAGTGTTTGTGGCACGTGACGCTGTCTTTCTAGAAAATGACTTCATTTCTAGAAGACAGAGTGGGAGAAAATTTGAACTTGATGAAGTCCAAGAGCCACAAACCGAAAATGAAGTGGAGGAAAGCGTTCCCTCCTCCTCGGACACGGTTGTTGTTCCCTTTGAACCTAGGAAATCCACGAGGATTAGTCATCCTCCTGATCGATACCTTGGTATTGTCGAGGAAGATGCGTTAGACATGTTGCTTTGCGAAAGTGACGAGCCTAACACCTACAAGGCGGCCATATCTAGTCGTGATTCCATGCAATGGCTTCAAGCCATGCGATCCGAAATGGATTCTATGTACGAAAACCAAGTGTGGGATTTGGTTGATTTACCTGAAAAGGTGAGACCTCTTCAGTGTAAATGGATCTTTAAAATCAAGAATGGCATAGATGGACATAGAGATGTCTACAAAGCTAGATTGGTGGCAAAGGGTTTTACTCAAGTTCATGGTCTTCACTATGACGAAACCTTTGCTCCAGTCGCAATGCTTCGCTCCATAAGGATTATCCTAGCGATTGCTGCATTTCATGATTATGAGATTTGGCAAATGGATGTCAAAACCGCCTTCTTGAATGGGATTCTAGAAGAGGAAGTGTATATGACACAACCAGAAGGTTTTGTAGATACATCTAATCCTAGGAAGGTATGCAAGCTTAAGAGATCCATTTATGGTCTTAAGCAAGCGTCCAGAAGTTGGAATCATCGCTTTGATCATGTTATCAAACAATATGGTTTTGCTCGAAGTGTCGAGGAACCTTGTTTGTACATGAAGTTTAGTGGGAGTAAGGTAACCTTTCTTGTCTTGTATGTGGATGACATACTTCTTATCGGGAATGACGTTCTGATGCTTGCTTCCGTAAAGGAGTGGCTAGGAAAACACTTCCAAATGAAAGATTTGGGAAATGCACAATGTATTTTGGGTATTCGGATCCATAGAGATAGATCCAAAAGGACGTTGGTATTAAGTCAAGAAGCTTATATAGATAAGATTCTTGATAGATTCAAAATGAAAGACTCTAAGAGAGGCTTTCTTCCCATGAGTCAAGGTACCATTTTGTGCAAGTCACAGTGTCCTACCACACCCGAAGAAATTGAACGCATGAAGTTGATCCCATATGCTTCCGCGGTTGGATCAATCATGTATGCCATGACGTGCACTCGTCCCGATGTTTCGTATGCTTTGAGCATGACGAGTCGTTATCAAGCCAATCCAGGTGAAAGTCACTGGACAGCCGTGAAGAACATCCTTAAGTACTTGCGAAGGACCAAGGATACGTTCTTAGTGTTTGGAGGGGATACTGAATTACGTGTAAGAGGTTACACGGATGCCAGTTTCCAAACCGATCGGGATGATTTGAAATCCCAATCCGGCTATGTTTATATGTTGAATGGAGGAGCCATTAGTTGGAAGAGCTCCAAGCAAAGTGTCACCGCGGATTCTACAACAGAAGCTGAGTACGTCGCGGCTTCGGAAGCTGCAAAGGAAGCTGTTTGGATTCGTCAGTTTTTGGAAGGACTAGGAGTAGTCCACTCCGTCGAAGATCCTATCACCATATATTGTGATAACAGCGGGGCCATTTTTCAAGCAAAAGAGCCCAAGTCTAGCAATAAGTCTAGACATGTACTTAGGAAATACCACGTGATAAGAGATCTCGAGGAAAGGAAGGAAATCGATATATGTAAGGTTGGGACAGACGAGAATATCGCTGATCCTTTAACCAAGCCTCTTTCAAAGGCTAAACATGATGGTCATGTTGTTGCAATGGGATTGAGAAAAGTCCCGGATTTTCCTTAAGTTATCTAACATGTAATAATTGGATATTGTAGCAATTTTTACATTTATGATAATAGCATTCATTGTTCGAGTTTCAATATGAACTCTTTTGTTTAGTTTGACTAAACCCATACTTTGTTCATTCGAATGGATTGTGAGACAATCTTGAACCCTATTCAAGTGAACGTTTGAACATAGTATTTTTGCCCCTTGTCACTTAATGAGGTGACGACTCGGAGTGACAAGATTGTAAGTTGATCGATGGTTAGTTCAAGACCATGGGGTCATGGAGATGACTGGTCATTTACATAGGCAGACTGATTGTCACTCTGCCGGGCAGTGACCACAATAGAGTCCCTTATCAAATTAGTTGAAGCCTGGTCGTGGCGGGGATTTTTATTTTATTCCTATGAGTCGATTCTTTAGACTGGCGACCATTTATCTGAGTCGGTGCAGTTTCCGATTGGCTTAGGTTGGTGTCCTAAGTCGTGCCGTGAAAGGAGGCTGATGGGCATCTTCTGGGTCATGGTGATCTGCATTATACAGTATAAGTTGGGTCAACAGGAATTGTTCACCCACGTCGGGTACATACGTCCTTGGGCCACTCGAGGAGAAGTAACTGGAAATGCGTGGCCACGCTCGGAAATAGATCTATGGTAGATTTTCCGGTCAAACAGTTATTCTCCAGATCGAGAAAACCACTCTTATTATATTTAAATCACAAGTGCGACCTGAAAGACACCTTGTGATGAGTGGGAGGATGTGACATCAAGAGACAAGAGAATCGGTAGCGCACAACTTGTGTAGACAAGTGGGAGACATTGATGGAGTAGGAGTACTCCGCAATATAGTGGCTACATGCACAACTTGTATCGGACAAGTGGGAGATTGTTGGAGCGAGTGTCCTCCACAATAGTGCATTGATATATTAAATCTCATGGGCGGAATATACTTGGGATAATTAGTACATTGATACTCCACGTCAGTTGATTAACGTAAATCGGTAACGCTCAGCTGACTAGAGTTAGACGTTATTGTCGTATGACGGCGGTGATCAACTGATCCCTTTCGGTCACACCTATAGGATGAGACCCAAATAGAAGACTAATTATTTGTATCTGATACAGTTAATTAGCGCCTTGCGTATATATTTGATATATGTTTGGTAATGAGAGTTATTTATTGGAGATAGAGTTTAGAACTCTGTCCGATTAAGTTTATTAGTCTATTATACGATAATTGACTGAATAAATTTTACGTCTTATTTTAATACGATTAAATAAGACCTAATTTAGTATTTAAACGTTAATTACTAAATTAGTGGAGGTTTTGTATGCTTTTATGGGTTGTGGTAATTAGCCGTTAATATATTTACAAGGAGTTGTAAATTTAGCTAATTGATTATTATTATTATTATTATGGGACCTATTATATATAGATATAATAGTAATATACTACTTAAGAAGTTAAGTGTATATTATTTGATGTGATCAATTATGGAGATAATTGATCATGTCACACATTGCATTTGTATGACAAATGACAATAAATAAGGACCCATTTTTATGTACATGTGTGTGTGACACACTAGTAAATATAATGACAAATGTGGTTGTTCTTATTTTACTACATACAAAAATAATAGTAATAATGACACTAGACACTTGACATAAGCATGCAAATAAAATTAAAAGCTAATTGGTCTTCCCATGTGGGGTGGCCGGTTTTGGGGAGCTAAAAAGGGGACTATTTGTTCACTTATTTACTCTTTCCCATTTCATTCATGCATGTGCATTTTTGAGCTTTTACCTCATCTCTCAAAAACTCTCTCTAAATACTAGTATTCATCTTTTACTAGAGTAGTAATAGATTAATAATATTAGTATTGTTTTATCACTACTATTATCTAGTTAATAATACTAGTGATTATTTGGGTTGATTCTTGGTGCAACTTAAAGGAGATCTTCTACATTGGAGATTCAAGGTTTTGGAGGATCATCCATACTATTATTAGCTCAAGAACAATAAGAAAAGGAGTTTTCTTATTGTGCCCAATATTTCCTCATTGTTTATGTAAGGAAATCTCTTCTTATATCTAGTTTTTGTCATTTGATGTCATGCATGTAACTAGATCTTTATATACTAAATTAACAAGTAATTTAGTAACTAATTAGAGGAGTCTAATTAGTGGGTTATGAACCCTTCATATTTGTATTAACCTCTACCACTTTGTTTCAGGTCGCAGTTTCGTTGATGGAGCGCTTTTCTGCAGCTCAGCACTTTCTGGACGACCCGGAAGCCAGGCTTGCGTATCTTGACGACCTGTTGATGTCGTTCGAGCCCGTTCTCCCCCACTCGGGTGACCGCCCACCCCGATCCCAGGGGAAACGAGGTCGCCATTGACTGATTTGGATTTTATGTGTAATATGTTTATGTAATTTGTTTGGAGTGTTAGGGATTTCATGTTTTATTTGACTACTCGTTTCTTTCTACATTTCGGATGATTTGGACGTTCGTTTGTTCCTTATTAGTGATATTGGACTTTCGTTACGAGATTTGCAGTCGCCCCAACAACAGCAGCAGCGCGCATGCCTACTAAAATTTACAAATGAATACAGTACTGGTCTAAAATATGAACATAATACAACTGCTTACTATTCTAATATTTATACTACTCTACAATTTAAAAATAAACACACGACACAAATAAATTCTACTACACTACAAGGTGAAGGGGTTGTTCACACCACCTGGGTCGTTGGGATCAACCTGCGTACTCGGAAAGTACTCATTCCACTCCGCGACCCACCTGTCCTGACGTTCTCGGTAAATGTCAGGATAATGTACTGTAGTACCGTCATGCGAGCGGTGCCAAAGGCCATGTGTAGGAGGCATCGGGCAGTCGTCTAACATTCTCAACCTCATCCAGTGACCTCCCCCGCGTTCAATGTGCATTATCCACATTACGCCGAACGGGACATGGTTACCTGGCATGCCTCGCAATGGGTAGTAGGTACTGCATTCGAGGGCTTCAGATACTCAACATATAACCCAGTTGTTTATTGTGGCAAAACCGAATAAATCGCAATCTGCGAGATAATGCTCCTCGCCTACCGGGAGGGGGGTCGTCGTACCTACTCGGATTATGGCGTCTTCTCGACCGTCGTCCTCTAAGACGTACACGTTGTCGTACATGGGCGACTGGATGTGCTCCCACAATGCCCTTCTCTGGCGAGTAAAACTGGACTGGTCACCGTATACTGCATGAGCCATGACACGGAATCCGCAGTGACCGTCCCCAATAACATCTATCCAGTTCACGAGGTACGGACACATGAAACCGACAAGTTTGCTTATGTCCGGGAAGGGCCCCCCCATGTAGTTCACCTCCAGGGGGGCGTTCGGTAGCCCTTGCCATGTGCCCGTGGTGGACTAGCTGGCGGTCAGTGTGGGTGGTTCGGTCGACTGACTGCTCCCTGGCGTTGACGCACGCGTAGTCCTGGCCGACTTACTCGGGGTGGCTCTCGTGTCGGTGGTCCCATACCTCCTCCTCCCGTGTTCGACTCCGATAAGCATCCTCCCTGTCCCCTTAGATTTTCTGGGCTTCGGATTCGGGATAGGATCAAGTAGACCAGATTCCTCGGGACTTAATGCTGAATTCAGCACATCAATGTAATGTCCCCACATACTCGGATCGCTCTGACGTATTTCCTCAATCAACCCGTCAAGCTGAAATCTATCGCTGACGGGCATAGCTTCCTCCCCGGCAAAGTCAAGCGTCAACACATGAACGTCTGTCAACTGCACTATGGAATTCCGCGCCATCAACCCGGCAAGTTGACATGCACAAGGCAAGCCCTTGGACGTCCTCAATACACACTGGCAGTCATAAAAAACCCAATCTCCCAACTCTTGCATCCTAGTCAGTTCCCCGGTCAGCAAGTCCAACGCCTTACGACTTACCCGGAGTCTCAAGTTCATCAAAATGGGGGGTAGAGTAGTTCATCGCTTCCTGCGGGATGTCTCCAACTTCTTCCGCAGTTTCGACTGCTGACGACCGATTAGCCTGTCAATCCTATCGAACAACCGATCTAAGGACGCTGTCGACGTGCCAAGAGCCTTCTTCAAAGCCGCATGTGCAGATTCGACGATGGATGTGGTGGTGTTGCCGAAGTGGAGGTATCGGTTAGTGTACGCGTGATTCCATCGGTTGAAATTACCCCAGATGTCATGAATGTAAATAGGAATTCCCGACAGCCTCCACTTCAATTTCATCTTATTCCATTTTGTTTGGAGGTCCGCCATACTTGTAGCATACAGGAGAGGGTACCACACTCCATGCATGAAGGTTGCTACTCGGTCTTTCTCACCATGAAATTACTGTAGGGCACGTTTTTCCACAAAGTTAGATATGTGCCACGTGCAGAGCAGATTCTGGGTCTGCGGAGCCGAAAAGACCTTCGATACTGCCGCCGTCAACGCCTGAGCCTTATCCGTCACAATCACGTTCAGTGCCAGGTCCCCAATTAGCAGCTTCAACTTATCAAGCACCCAAGTATAGGACAACGTGTCCTCGTATCGAAGTAGAGCGTATGCTATCAGAAAAGGTTTCCCAACGGGTGTCACCCCGACCATCTCCACTAACTTCATATCGTACGTGTTCGTCTTGTAGGTCGCATCCATAGTGACTACGTACGGCAAGTACGAAACAGTTTCACGGACTCAGGGTGAGCCATGAATATACGTTCCACGACACTCGTAATCTCGTGCTCGAAGAAGAAGTGGACGTAGAGAGCCCGGCGCGCTAGTACCATCATCTGCTCGATGGCATTACGACCTTCCCTTGCCTCCGCCCTCAACTTTCCCCCGATATTGTATATCGTCTCGATCGAGGGTCGTGCTTTCTCCGGATTTCTCTGATGAAGGCCCTCGTGTATTTGGGCTGGTGTCAAGTGGTCCCGAATACCGTTCCGAACAAACTCTTTCTCGACCTCGTCAAGGGCGGCTAGACGTCTGTGCCCGTCAGCGTGAACCCGTAACGGGTGGTTGTGCGTGCCACATGGACCGATGGCTAAAATCCATCGTTCCCTGTCTAAGCTCTCGCACGCCTTCACCCAAAACTTACAACCGATCTTATGAGAATTCTCGATACCTACTGCCGGTTTTCCGTTAAGCTTGCATTTAAAGTAATTTTGACCAAGACGGTTCGTGTTCAGATTACTTTGCATTTTATTGCTCGCTTTCACCAAGGTGAACCCAAGAGCCAAAGCTATCTCATTAGCGTAGTTGAATGCCTCATTCGAACTACCGAACGCTGGCCCAAAAATAAAACAAACGCGATAGTCAATACCGTCGCCACCAAAGTCCTCCTGATACACCAATAAAAAATCACTGATTAGTTACAGAACAGACGATCAACATATTTACCTATTTTAAACTTACAAAGTAAAACGCAAAATGGATACGCATAGTCACGAAACAAATTGATACGCATATCGTAACGCATTTACGAAATTAAAATTTTATTTAATTTCATAATTTCGTATACAAACATCTGAACATTTAGTCATGATTTTGATAATAATAATACTAATAATATTCATAATAATTCTAATCATATAAACATCTCGTATAATTTCATAATAATAATTATAAATAACGACACCCGAGTCACGATATTAAAAAAAAAAAAAAAAAAAAAAAGATACGATATCGTAACGCATAATGTCAACCAAAAACTAAAAAAACCGAAAACAGGCCCAGGCGCCCAAAATTCGCGCCCAGGAGGCCCCTCGGACGCCGAAAATTCGCGCCTAAGAGGCCCCCCGGACGCACAAAATTCGCGCCCAGGAGGCCCCCCGGACGCCTAGAATTCGCACCCAGGTGGCCCCCCAGACGCCCAAATTTCGCGCCCAGGAGGCCCCCCAGACGCCCATATTTCGCGCCCAGGAGGCCACTCAGATGTTTCTTTCTCGCGCCTACGACCACTTTCGCCCACTCCGGCTCTATTTTAACCTCGATTTCTATTTCAACATCGATTTTCACAACAAATCGAGCACATAAACGACATGTTACACAGCAAAATGCGATTTCTTACGCTAAACTAACACACATTTCTCACAAATTTTAATCAAAAGAGAAAAAGACAAGGACGGATAATATAAACAAAAAGTGTACTAACCACAGGTCGATCCATTTCGGGCGGAGTCGGGTCTCTAGAAAAATCAGACTTCTCGAAAATAAAGACGGTTTTTTTTTAGTGAGAGGAGAGAAAATAATATTAAATGTTGTGAGTGGGGTGTTAGTGGAGTGTGAGTGGGGTGTAGTGTGAGTGTGAGTGTGAGTGTGAGTGTGAGTGCGAGTGTGAGTGCGAGTGTGAGTGGAGTATATAAAATAATCTAACTTCTAAAATTATAACATAATAACGGAACGGTTTGAAAAATTAAAAACCGCTTCGTTGACGAGTTTCATTAACTAATCTAACTTCATAACATTAGTTAACTAATCTAATTAAGGCAAGGGCAAGATCGTCTTTTACATTAAAAAGCGCCGACGACGTGGCTGAAATGCCGACGACGAAAAACAACACTCTGATTGAGTAACATGCAATTATGAAAAAGTAATTCCGTTATATTATTGTACAATTGTAACACCCCATCGAGTCATTTTTAAGGCGTTACTTTTCTATTTTTATTTAAATCGGGTTTTTAAGTTGGAAAAATATTTTCGATGTCTTATAAAAATTAAAGTGTTTTGGACCTTCTTATAATAAATCAATTTTTGGACTATTTTAAAAGTTGATCGTTATTTATAAACCAACTTGTGTTCGGGTTGGACTTTGACTCAAAAAAATAAAAAAAATAAAGGGAAATAAAACCTACACTAACTAAAACCCCCCGTTTTCCCTTTTATTCCCCCATCATCACATCACACCCCTGTTTTAATTTATGTCCGTCTTGCGGCATTACTCCTCCTTCCCTTCACTTGTTTCTCTGTTTCGAACTATCGATGATCGTCGGAAAATTTGCTTTTGATCTCACATCAACACGTATTTACGTTCTTCTTCATAAATTGTAAGTATTGATTTTATTAAACAAGCTTTATTCGTTTTCTTTCCTTTTAAATATATAAACCGAGTTTTTATATAAGTGGCCTAGGTCTTATGAGTTACTAAACCTAATTCAAATTTATGAGTGTTGTAAGTATTACTTGGGAGTAATTCTATGATTCTAATTGTCGATTTGTGGCAACAAGGGTTGTAATTATTGATAGTCGGGTTTTGATGTCCGCGGAGTGTTACCTACGGTGTTTGGTTGGGTGTCGGTTTCAGCTTTTTATGTTGGGGCATTGGCAATGTGTCCAGGAGAAGGATAATACAACGTAATAGGATGCTAGCTATGACGATCTGAAAGTGATAGTGGAGTAGAGTGTAAGGTGTGCTTAGAGTTGGAATTTTGATTGAAATTGGCTTTGCAATTTAGGATTAGATTTATGATTACGTTGATATAGATGTGTTGGTGTTGCACTATGGTATGTAATAAGTCTTTTGTTGACCTTCCAAGATGGTCTGTAGGTTGGAATTTTAGCTTTTCGAGTCATGGGACGGAACTATGGAGTATTAGGTTAGACTCGGTGTCCATTAATTAGATAATTATTGAATCAGCTTATATTATTTGTAGACTGTCGGTTTGAAAAGAATGAATTTTTGGACTAACGATAGCTGAGTTTGTCCGTCTTGAGAGGTAAGGACGTTTTACCCTTTTCACGTTTAAGTAAAGAGCATGTTCGGTTTAAATTGTATTTTAAAGTGGTTTATAAATTATTTTGTCAATGGTGAATTTTTATAATACTCGTAATGTTTGGATATTGAACTTTGTGACACGACTCACATATTGGTACTGTTTTTGGTAAAACTTTTGGTAACTTATAACAGACTCTGGGAGCTCTGTTGGTCTAGACGGTTTTAAGGTGCGTCTAAGACGTTCCTGGGACTTCGTCCCGAAACTATTTTTGAGTGAGGATTGTCCGGCCCTCACTCGCTAGGGAGTTAGACTTTCTCCTTTGGCAGTTTCATCCTACTGACTGTCCAAATGTGAGAGGTGCGCACTATTATAAGTCTAGCTAAGCACAGGTGGTTACCTCTAGACCGTGCAAGGGTAGGACCTTGGCACACAGGTGGTGAAAAATATTTTTTGGTTGATTTTGGTTTTAACTACTGTTTTTACAGTATTGTGGTTTGGTATCGAGACAATGACTTTTAACTCTGATTTCAATTTACTACAAAATATAATTATTGTGTACGTTTTTATTATAATATGCTTTACTCAGCTTTGCTGACGTCCTTTGTTTTGGGTCGTTCCTCCGCTGGAACCTGTACCTATTTGTGTTTGGGTACAGTTGATAGGTACATTTAATATGATGCATGGGTGCATTTTGGCTTCGGGATGCTGAGCGAGGAAGGATTTTATCATTTAACACTACCTCCGAACCATTTATATTTACATCGGATTATTGGTTGGCAATTGTTTTAAACCGTTTTGGATTTTGTAAAATTTAAGTTTTCCGCTGCAACGTTTTCATTTAATTAAGTATCGAAATTATACTTCGTTTCAATTATTTTTATCAAACGTGTTTTTCGGTTGATTTATATATTATTTTATTTGCCTTGCACTTGGCTTTGTGAGCTAATTGCGGAGTAACAGCTTTGAATTTTCCGTTTTCAGTTTATTATTTTGGTCGCAAAAATTTAGGGCTGTTACAGTTGGTATCAGAGCGTTAGGTTTCTCCGAAATGTTTTGCAAAATTTGAAATGGTTTAGAAAAAAATATTCATCTTTATATTTGAAATTATTATATAAAAAAAACCCTGCCTTTTGTATAAAAATTGAGTGTTGGGTGGATTGGGTGCATTGCATACGCATGAATTATTATGTTTTTTACGTATGAATTATTATGTTTATATTTATATTAGTCATGCTATATATTTGTCATGCTTTAGTATTATTACCCCTACTTTATTGAACTGCGATAGAGGTGAGCTTTACTTACGTTATTATTTGGGATAGAACCATCTTATGCCTAATTGTAATGAGATACTCCCTCTATCCATTTTTAATCTTCCAGCTTTCCTTTTTGGATTGTCCATCTTTAAACTTCCTACTTACAATATTTCCTTTTTTGGTTGATTTTTGTGGTTCATATCATTTCTGACCCCACATTTTCTCTCAACTTTCATTTTCCACCCCACACTACACTCCACCCTTAATTTTTGTGCCTACTCCCCCATGAAGTTTAAATTTGGATGGAGGGAGTATCATTTATTGGAATTTGAGAAGTTTTATGTCATGAATAAAGAGGATCGGAAATTGAGAATATAGAGATTGTTTTGGGTAATTTTCTAGTGACTCTCTTTCAGCCCATGTTTTGTTGATTGTGGTGCATCTCACTCTAGTGGACTATGTTTGTGGATGAAAGGAGCGTAGAACTTAGTGAAATTGTGGATATTTTGATTTTTGTCATGTCATTTGGGACTTAGTAAACCATAAATGGATGTATAAGGATGTGTGTGTGTTTATTGGTGATCATGATTTGGAAGTAGACTTGTTAGAATTCCTATTACATTACTTTGATGTGATTTTGAGGATGGATTGGCTAAAATTTCATTGGGCTAATATTGATTATGGACACAGGAAAAATTTCTTTGGAGGACCTAAAAATTTGAGAGTATCTTATAGGACATAGTTTATTTAGCTAGAGGAGCTTAGATGATTTTGTGTCATATAAGGGATTTGAGTGTTGAATATCTCGACTTTGAGGGTTGAATACCTTGACTTGAGTGAAATTTCTGTAGTGAGTGAGTTTGTTAATGTGTTACCTGGGGATATACCGCAAATGCCACATATTTAAAGAATTTGAGTTCAAGATCGATTTAGTATCAGGGGCGAGTCCAACGGCTAAATCACCACACCGTATGTCACCCTTATATATGCGAGAACTTAAGAAACAATTGGATGAACTGATGGAGAAAGAATATGTTTAGGCCTAGTGTGTTTCCTTGGGGTGCCCCATCTCATTTGTGAAAAAGAATGATGAAACTTTGAGATTGTGTATTGATTATCGAGAATTGAATTAAGTTATTATAGAATAGAAATCTCTTACCTGAAATTGATTATTTATTTAACCAGTTGAAGGGGGCCTATGTTTCTCTAAAATTGACTTGCGATTTGGGAACCCCCAATTGATTATATCGTTTGAGGATATACCTAAGACTAAAATTTCTACTAGATATGGCCCCTATAAGGTTATTGTGATGTCTTTTGGGTTGACTAGTGCACCTGCTGTCTATTATGGACTTGATGAACTGAACTTTGAGGACTTACCTAGATTTGTTGTGATATTCATTGATGACATAGTGATTTATTCAAAGAATGAAGAAGAGCATGAGGAACATTTACGAATTGTCTTAGGCATCTTGAGAGAAAAATAGTAATTGATAAATTTTCGAGGTGTGAGAGTTTTGGATGAATCAAGTAACTTTTCTTGGGCATAATATATATAAGGATGGAGTGTTAGTAGATCCTGCTAAGGTTAAAGCTGTTAAAGAGTGATCTAGATTGAAATTTGTGGCTGAAATTCATAGCTTTTGGGTTTAGCTGGTTAATATAAGAGATTTGTAAAGGGTCCCCCATAATAGATAGATTAATTACCACATTTATAAGGGAAGTCACAAAATTTTATTGGGATGAGAGGTGTAAGGAATCATTTCGAATTTTAAAGGAAAATTTGACCACTGCTTTGAGGTTGACCTTACCGGGTGGAAATGAAAATTATGGAGTTTATACATATGCATTTTAAGAATGGATTAGGTTATGTTTTTCAGCAGACTAAGAGAATGATTGCTTATGCGTTTAGGCAGTTGCACCTTTATGGAATTATCCTACTTATGATTTAAAGTTAGCAACCGTAGTTGTTACCTTGAAAATTTGGAGACATTATCTGTTTGGTGTACCCTTTAAGATTCTTATGATCACAAAGGTTTAAGATGTATATTTACCCACTAGGAGCTAATTAAACGTGAGATAGAGTAGGTGGTTGGATTTGATTAAGGATTATAAGATCGTGACTCAGTATCATGTAGGAAATGCCAATGCGGTGGCCGATGCTTTGAATAATTTTTTTTTCTTCTCATGCAATATTGTTAGTGATGCATTGTGATAAGCTGACGGAAGAATTTTTGACATTTGGGATCAAAGTGGTAAAATTAGCAACCATGTCTAGTGTGTTATCGGTTGAGAGAGAATTGATGAGCGTTATTAGAGAGTTACAAGGTGGTGATAAATTTTTCTAGGATAGGTTGGTTGGTGAATGAGTCTGCTGCTTTGTCAAGCGCGATGAGAATAGATTTATTAAGTGTTGAGATAGAATTTGCGTACCTAACCACAAGGAATTAAAGGAAAGATAGTATTATGTTTATTTGGGAGTTAATAAAATGCACGCGGATTTGGAATTAGGATTTTGATGGTCTAGTATTAAGAAACAAATTGCTGATTTTGTGGCTCGATACTTGATATTTTAGAAGTTTAATAGTGAATATAGGAGACCTCGGGGAAAGTTACAGCTTTTAGAAGTTCCCGAGTGGAAGTGAAGTTTAATCTTTATGGATTTTATAGTTGAACTGTTAAGGTCACAGAAAGATAATAATATGATTTGGGGTTATAATTAATAGGTTACCTGAAAGTGCATATTTTATTCCAATGAAAGATACATGAGAGTAGAAGCAACTTGTGGATGCTTATGTACATCATGTGGTAAGACTTCATGGAGTTTCAAAGAATATTTTATTATATAAGGATATAGATTTTTGGGAGAAGTTTCAGATGGCATTAGGAACCCAACTCAATATGAGCACAACACCAATTATTGACGGTCAAACTGAAAGGCCAAATCAAATACTTAAGGACACGTTGCGAGATTGTGCCTTATAATTTTAAGGAGGTTAAGAGGAGAAGTTAGATCTTATTGAGTTCTCATATAATAGTTACCAGACTACAAATCAGATGACACTATTTGAGACGTTTTTCGGACGTAAGTGTAAGATTCTGATGTGTTGGAGTGATATTAGCGAGTATATGGTTTTAGGAACCGAGATTATAATTGAAATGGTTGGCCAAGTTAGGATTATACAGGAGAGGATTAAATCGGCAAGACCGTAAGAAGAGTTATGCGGATAAAACTCGTAGGCATGTGGAATTTGAGATTGGCGAGAAAATCCTTTTGTGTGTCTCTCTTACTAAAGGAGTATTGAGGTTTGGTGAGGAGGGTAAATTGAGCCCAAAGTTTATTGGTCCATATGAAATTTTGGAGCGTTTTGGTGAGGTGGTTTACTAACATGATTTATTATTTGATGTAGAACAAGTTCATAATGTGTTCCATGTTTCTCAACTGAGGAAGTACAGTAGTGACCTCGTCACATGTGTTAGACCCCGAGACCCTTGAACTTGATAAGATTATGACTTGTGGAAAGACTTTTGGTTAGATTTTTGATAGTAAGGTGTGTAAAATCCGTAGAGGTGAAACAAGAATTGTGAAAGTTTTGTGGGACAATAATAATGTGAAGGAGGCTACTTAAGAAGTTGGGTCAATTATCATAAAAGACAAATAACCCATCTTTGTGTTTAAGTAATTTATCGTGCTTCGTGGACGAAGCTGTATTTTAAGGGGGATAGAAATATGCACGACTACTTTGCTTTTTGTGGTAAATTAACCTTGTTGTTGTTTGGTTTCATGCTATTCAGCATTTATTGGTTACAAATATGAATATGTTGGCTATTGTTGTTGTTTGATAAGCAAAATGTTGTTGGTTATTTGTTATTATTTGAAATATGACTTGTTTACACATGTTTGTGGTTTGTTTATGCTCAACATGTAGGGTTACAACCCTTAAACCCAAGGACCTATTACGAGTATTAATCGAAAAGACAAAAGTAGAGGGATAACAATTATACCTTATTTGCAGCGGAACAGCGTATTAATAAGAAGTATAATAAACCCATAAATATATACAATCTCCACGGACAGAATAAATAATCTTCACGGACAGAATAAATAATTCCCACGGACAGAATAAATAATCTTCACGGATAGAATAAAGCACCCCAAACATGATGCCTCCTTTGGTATCCACACGGGTACAGAACTGCGACGTATATGCTAGTATAAAGGTACGTGAGACCGTCTCACAACTTCTCTCTATATCTATCTTATAACTCTTTATAAGAAGAATACTCCGTATATATATTATGAGTCAATACTCTTAATTCCATATCTTGGTTCATCATATGAACCTCCTTATATAGGAGATGAGAAGGTAGAATTAGGTTATTTCCATAACTCTAATTACCATAATTAGATTATTAGTATAACTCTAATTACCATAACCCGACAACGCAGCTGGATCCGTATTACTACTGACCCGATATATTTAATATATCGATATATATTAATAATATCCCGTACATATTGTGTGTGACCCAATGGGCCCACTTAAGACTACCAGACACGTAACCTATTTACATGTCAACTCGACATCGACCTCTAGCAAGGCATATCGGATACATAGACTTAAGCGGGTTAATCCGTAGGACAGTGGACATAACTCCTTCAG
The DNA here is from genome assembly GCA_958450325.1 of Agrostemma githago. NCBI lineage: Eukaryota > Viridiplantae > Streptophyta > Magnoliopsida > Caryophyllales > Caryophyllaceae > Agrostemma > Agrostemma githago. Next base: position 52,063,811 of record OY288259.1, on the reverse strand, counting down.
TCTCCCACTTGTACATGTCCTCTCAGGAACGGCGTTAAGTCTCTTTGCTACTATTGTCTCCAATTGAGAATGAGGTAAGAAGAAGTGTCATCCTCACATATCTCAATCTTTTACTCGAATCTTTGAGTTGACTTGTTAAAAGAGCAGATAGATGACAATCATCCTATCTGAGCGCGGCCACGCATTTGCACAAGTCACACTCTTCGAGTGGCCAAGAAACAATAAATTCCCTTCAATAAAGGAAGAGCAAATCCTCTCTTGTCTTACCACATCCTATCACATGATCCATGCATGCCCAATAACCATCCATAGTCCCCTTTCACAGCTGACGGGGAATAGTATCAAAGCATACACATCACATGTACAGAATAGTCAAAGACTCAGGTCTAAAGACCGTACAAGTTCATAACTTGCAAAGAATTTTACTGACACTAAGCAAAATCTTAGTAAAATCTTTTTCGACGGGTCTGTCTAATGCATGTTCTTAACATACACCCATGTGCCTGATTTAGTATCTCAATACCTATGACTCAAGGAACTTAGTCATCAATCAACTCACATACTAGTCATTTAAGGGTATTCAAATGTCCCAGCATAATACCCTGACTAGAAACAAAATAATTACATCATCCAAATAGAGTTCCAAGACTAAGTCACGTACTTAGTGATCTATTTCATCAATGTAAATTATTTAGGGACAAAATTCGGTTACATTAACCAAATGACGATATGTCACACATATATCAATTATCGAAATAACTCCCACTAAACCAAACACCTCTAAAAGTACTAAGACCACTCGCCCATGCGTCTTATACCAATCATAACAATATGATCTTTATGTAGAGGAGGTTTCGGGACATACAACATTTGTATCGGTTATTTACAAACATATAATCAATCTACCTTCTCTCAATTAAGGTAAACTGTTAGTTTCATAAGCAACATTTGCTTCATAAACTTTAAAGTTGAGTGTGTACTTGATTCGTAATCAAACGTCTATTTGCTTCAAAAGCAATAGAACACTAACTTTAGTTATAATATTAGTCATAAATTTGTCCTTTGGAATCGTTATTCCAACACACAACTTCTTATCCAAAACAAAATTTACTGAGATTACAATCTCACGTCATCTTTGTCTATTTGGAAATATAAATCGTTGTAACTTGTTTACAATAATTCGCTTATCACATCATGCGCATCTCTTAAACAGTTCCTCATTCGCTTCTGAAGCGCAAAGGAACAATTCTTAGATATCATTCTAGTGACACTCACTAGGTTAGTATCTACTCATCACACGAGCACAAAATAAACACATTACTTGCAAAGCAATAATCAAATGTCGTTTAGTTAGAGAAATATGTCACATACATACCAAATCATTACGATAAATGCACTTCCACTAGCCTCTTGTACATATTGTCTTTCTTCGTCTCAAAGGAAAACAAACATCTTTGAATTACCACATTGAGAACGAAGATATTACTCCATACTCCAATCAAATTGGAATATTCACATTTGCCTAGCAATTTTAATAATATGAAATTCATACGATGAGTCGCACACACACCATATTACATCTCTTTCAAGAAATGTATTTCACATATATATGTCCAATACTCATCATATGAGTGATGACATTCAAAATGCTAAATCAATCATACTAGACTTAAGCATAATGTTGTAAAAAGATTTTTTCCGTAGTCACTACTATGAGATCAATCCTTAACTACCAACTATGCTTCATAGATACTCTTATATCAACTTATATCATCTTTATATTGAAGACAGTTCTTCATTATAAGACCCATTTAACCAAAGTCTATACTTGGTAGTTATGGTATATAGAATCTATTAGTTTATGTGAATTTTGGAGTCTTTGCCCATTATTGTTTCATCATAGGTCAAACCTATGTAGGGTAATATTTTACAGGTAAGATGATCATGACTTTTCATGGATGCATCAATATTATCCTCTTCAACAGTTGTAGAGAATTCCTGTTAATCTTGAACAATTCAAGGTCAATTCTACTCCCACTGTTTCTATTAGAAATCACATATTTTTAAAAGAAACATACCACTCCATTCAACAAAACAGTTTTGTTCTTTGGTTGGTTTGTAGAATTAACATAATACCCCTAATAAAACACATGCCATAATTGAGTCTAAGTTCTAGAAAACAATTTTCTTTAAACTTAACTTGATAATTAAGAAAAGACTTTTAAGAACATTTTCAATCCATATCTCATATGGTGTTTATTCTCCGACTTACATGGACAATCTCATCAACATTCGTACAAAGACTTTTATAGTGCATAACTTTCTAAACAGTCAATAAAATCTGCATAACTCATCATAGACCAAATCATATCAAATATGGTTCGATGTAGTTTGAAACACTTTTCACTACTTCTAAGATGATCACAATCTTTTAGTTCAATTCCTCCATGTTTCAATCATATCGAACAACTCGTACCAACTTATCAAGTTGATCTTGTACCTTGAACAATTCAAAGCATTCAGTTTCAAATTTCATCAAATGAACAAAACCATACGCGCTACCCATTTTTGCAACATCACTAGTTAAACTCACACGTATCTATATATGTGTGATCCAACAAGTCTAACTACCCTCCCACTACAAATAATAGGAGTCACTTCTAATGTCATTTATCCATCTAAACAAGATCCATTTACCTCAGTTGATCATTATCATTAAGGGGTTAATAATTTCATCATTATGAAACTTATTCTTATGTTTCTTGTCTAATGGATTAAGGACAATGCCATAATAGGTAAAACTCGTGTCGAGAGACTTGAACCTTTTGGTTGTTATGTTACAAATAAAAGCACTCACTACTAGGAATGTAAAGCTCAACAATCATGTTAGTCTTATTGTACCTCATATTCTTGCAAGGTATAGAGCAACAATTGTTCTACCTTTATCAAAACTTTTCATGCCCATACATGAAACAGAATCAATATTCTTGCTTATGACTAGTACAAGAATAACAATTATTCAATTCCAGTATTCAGCTTTATGGTAAAATTAAGTGATTTTCCTTTTGTATATGAAAAACAACAACGTTTGCCCATTTCAATCACAAAACACTTCACTTATATACCATCATTCTACCCTCTTTGAGCCATCACATCCGCAATGTAATAGTTGCATTTGGTATCTTTATACCAAATCAGTAGAATGAAAGTAACAATTACTTTAGTAACATATACACCTGAAGTCATACTTCAATTGATTTGCAGAATTTCTAGACACTTCTAGAAAGCTATCTACCAATGTCAAATATTTGTCATTACATTATAGACTAATAAAATCGTACCTAATCTAAATTTGGCAACAAGTTTGGGTATGATAACAATTATCCTTTCCTTACTTTAACCAACATCTTAGATTCATTAATCATTATCTCAAGCAATTTTCTTAATGTACTCCTAGAACATTAGTATTATTTGCCTTCTTGATACAATGTTCAATCGTCTTTTAACATCTCATGCTAAAAGGTGAGAAACCTTATTAAGTCACATGTTTATTCGTAATAAAGTGACCTAAACTTAGGACTAATTGAAACGATTTCAATTCCTAATTCTCTAGAAAGAAGCATCCAAAATTTCCCGATTATCAATATAATCACGTCATCGTATGACATGGATTAATTAGACCATCTTTAACATTTTCTCACTTTATTGAAACAATTGATTTTGGTACTTATAATCATCTTCATGACTCTAATTATATAGTCCATACTGTACATTAACATTGATAATAATTCGTCGGAATTATTCTTCACAAGGACGAAATTCGTATCTCTAATTTTGAGAACAATTCTCAAGATACCAATCGACAAGGTTGAACAATTCAAACTCATCTTTAATAAATGTGACAAAAGGGACTAAATTACAACTACAATTATATGCAAAGTAAAACGATAATTAATATTAATAATCTTAAACAATTTTAAGATAAAATCATGAAAACTACCCTCAAGTTCGCATAATATTCCAAGATCCTAAACCTTTTGTCGCTCAAGTGAACTTGGGCTCACTGCTCAAGCTCCAAAAGTAAAGGTAGACAACAACATTGTCAATTACATCAATATGTAATTCTTAGTTCGTCGGAATTAGTCATCATATGACACCAACTATTTGTCTCAAAGCCCAAGTCCGACTTGATAGCAATGTTAAGCAGACCAAACTGAACCTGTGGGTAACCGTTACCCACCTACTCAGTCCACACACATCGACAAAGCACCGCTTAGGCAGTCACTTCAACCAATGATATGAAATTGTTGTAGTGGTCAGTTCTGGAAAGACAATGCTTAATATTTGTGTGAGGGTTTAAATGAATATGGGTCCTAACCATGTCACTAGGTCAACTTACAAGGCGACCTATTAGTTCTAAGCACACAAGTCACAAGTCTAAACAATAAAATTGATGCACCATATGACATAATTATTCAATTTTTATTAGTGAATTGTGCATAAAACAAGTTAAAAGATCCCATATGTTGATTCGTAATCATATTATAATTCATAATTGCTATTTGGTTTGAACAATTTCACCAATATCTTTCAATTTTTCAAACTAGGAGAAACAATTTCCCACCCGGAAAAATTGAACGGATATACAAAACTCGATTCACAATCGATCTGCAACTTATAATTGTCATATAGGTGAACAATTCATCAAAATCAAATAAGACTTCGAGAAACACTTTTCCGATCTATTTATGATAATATAATAATTAAAATGCATAATATTATTTACCGATTTAGAAAACTAATTTTTCATTTATTCGAAAAATAAAAGTATAATCCATGCTTGATTCATAATCAGCACACAAACGCAAGAAAATGATTTTCTTAAAAGCGTCACCCGACCCGACACCATATCGTCCGAGTAAATATTGTGTCATCTAGGTCAAACCTTTTGTCGCCCGAGTCATCCCATTCTAACCGGGACATACCCGTGCCGACCGAGTCACGCTCGTGCCCTCCGAGTCGTACTCGTGCCAACCGGGTTGGTCTCTTTTCGTTCCGTCTCCACTATAATTAAAACGAGTCTTGTCCTAATCTTATTAGGCCTCATCGTCAACAATAAATTCTAATAATTTTATGTTCCAAATTTCAATCGAGTCTTGACCTAATCTAATTAGTCTCATCGTCAACAAAGAAATTTGGGGTTATAGTAGGTCAATTTAGGGTAAATTAAATTAAAAATAATCAATATTAGATCTTAAATTAATTTTAAGAGTCAATTTTAAAATTTACAATTTAAATTTAAAAATTTAGACAAACCCTAACAAACGATAATTATAGAGTAGTATAATACATGATTAAGTATGGGATATAACGAAGGAGTATCATTCTCCGGTGAAACAAAACATCATATGTTACGTTTAGAAAACAAATCCTCAAACATTACTATGCCCACCAATGTACATCATCATGAACATGTGATTCATGTAACTAAACAAAATATCTCAGACATTAATCATCACTAGCCACTACCACGAGAACAATTCCCACAAAAATACTATTATACGAAGTGAATAGATAAATCATTAACACGAGAACGATTCTCACTAAACGAAAAAATAATAATCAAATTAATACGCGGATGGAATCCCTCATAACCAATTTATGAGACATAGATTCACATCAATTAGATTAATACTACGTAACAGAGGCTCTGATACCACTGTAGGGTTACAACCCTTAAACCCAAGGACCTATTACGAGTATTAATCGAAAAGACAAAAGTAGAGGGATAACAATTATACCTTATTTGCAGCGGAACAGCGTATTAATAAGAAGTATAATAAACCCATAAATATATACAATCTCCACGGACAGAATAAATAATCTTCACGGACAGAATAAATAATTCCCATGGACAGAATAAATAATCTTCACGGATAGAATAAAGCACCCCAAACATGATGCCTCCTTTGGTATCCACACGGGTACAGAACTGCGACGTATATGCTAGTATAAAGGTACGTGAGACCGTCTCACAACTTCTCTCTATATCTATCTTATAACTCTTTATAAGAAGAATACTCCGTATATATATTATGAGTCAATACTCTTAATTCCATATCTTGGTTCATCATATGAACCTCCTTATATAGGAGATGAGAAGGTAGAATTAGGTTATTTCCATAACTCTAATTACCATAATTAGATTATTAGTATAACTCTAATTACCATAACCCGACAACGCAGCTGGGTCCGTATTACTACTGACCCGATATATTTAATATATCGATATATATTAATAATATCCCGTACATATTGTGTGTGACCCAATGGGCCCACTTAAGACTACCAGACACGTAACCTATTTACATGTCAACCCGACATCGACCTCTAGCAAGGCATATCGGATACATAGACTTAAGCGGGTTAATCCGTAGGACAGTGGACATAACTCCTTCACAACACACATGTTTGTGGTTTGTTTGTGATCAACGCACATATTGGTGGTTTGTGCTCAACGCACATATTGTTGGTTTGGTAGTGCTAACCGCACATATTTGATTGATTTTGTGTATTACGCACTTGTAAATGGTGAAACTTGTGAATTTTGAAATTTTGAAATAATTTAAATGTCTTTTGTCCAACATGCTCTTAACTTGGCAAGTGATACTTTTACCTTAGAGTATGAGAATTTCGGTGGTTTCGAACTTTGGTATTATCTTATGGAATTAGGTGATCTTATCTTGTGGATTTAGGTGGTAGTGAAGTTGTATACTATGGAATTGAGGAATCGGGTGATTTTTTAAATTTTTTGAGGAATTTAGAAATCTGAGATTATTTGAGGAATTAGGTGATTTTGGAATTTTTGGAGAATTTAGAAAGGTGAGATATCTTAAAAGTTACGTACCTGTTTTGACGGATTTTGGATATATGGAGTAAACGGTTTATTTTGGATATATATGAAGAATTTTAGTGGGTTTTGGATATATGGAGTGAGCATGTCATTTTGGACACTTATGATAAATGTGAGACTTTATTTTGAGGAGGAGTTTAAACTTCGAGGACGAAGTTTTGTTTTAAGGAGGGAAGTCTGTAACACCCCATTATTTTCCGAGTCATTTATAAGGCGTTACTTTTCTATTTTTATTTAAATCGGGTTTTTAAGTTGGAAAAATATTTTCGATGTCTTATAAAAATTTTTGGACTATTTTAAAAGTTGATCGTTATTTATAAACCAACTTGTGTTCGGGTTGGACTTTGACTCAAAAAAACAAAAAAAACAAAGGGAAATAAAACCTACACTAACTAAAACCCCCCGGTTTCCCTTTTATTCCCCCATCATCACATCACACCCCTGTTTTAATTTATGTCCGTCCTGCGGCATTACTCCTCCTTCCCTTCACTTGTTTCTCTGTTTCGAACTATCGACGATCGTCGGAAAATTTGCTTTTGATCTCACATCAACACGTATTTACGTTCTTCTTCATAAATTGTAAGTATTGATTTTATTAAACAAGCTTTATTCGTTTTCTTTCCTTTTAAATATATAAACCGAGTTTTTATATAAGTGGCCTGGGTCTTATGAGTTACTAAACCTAATTCAAATTTATGAGTGTTGTAAGTATTACTTGGGAGTAATTCTATGATTCTAATTGTCGATTTGTGGCGAAAACAAGGGTTGTAATAGTCGGGTTTTGATGTCCGCGGAGTGTTACGTTAGTTGGATTGCTCGTTTGAGGGAATAAGTAGAAAGCTAGAACGGAAAGGGAAGACCCGGTGAAATATGGTTTGCCGGTACAGAATCCGTTGCTATTCACCTACGGTGTTTGGTTGGGTGTCGGTTTCAGCTTTTTATGTTGGGGCATTGGCAGTGTGTCCAGGAGAAGGATAATACAACGTAATAGGATGCTAGCTATGACGATCTGAAAGTGATAGTGGAGTAGAGTGTAAGGTGTGCTTAGAGTTGGAATTTTGATTGAAATTGGCTTTGCAATTTAGGATTAGATTTATGATTACGTTGATATAGATGTGTTGGTGTTGCACTATGGTATGTAATAAGTCTTTTGTTGACCTTCCAAGATGGTCTGTAGGTTGGAATTTTAGCTTTTCGAGTCATGGGACGGAACTATGGAGTATTAGGTTAGACTCGGTGTCCATTAATTAGATAATTATTGAATCAGTTTATATTATTTGTAGACTGTCGGTTTGAAGAGAACGAATTTTTGGACTAACGATAGCTGAGTTTGTCCGTCTTGAGAGGTAAGGACGTTTTACCCTTTTCACGTTTAAGTAAAGAGCATGTTCGGTTTAAATTGTATTTTAAAGTGGTTTATAAATTATTTTGTCAATGGTGAATTTTTATAATACTCGTAATGTTTGGATATTGAACTTTGTGACACGACTCACATATTGGTACTGTTTTTGGTAAAACTTTTGGTAACTTATAAAAGACTCTGGGAGCTCTGTTGGTCTAGACGGTTTTAAGGTACGTCTAAGACGTTCCTGGGACTTCGTCCCGAAACTATTTTTGAGTGAGGATTGTCCGGCCCTCACTCGCTAGGGAGTTAGACTTTCTCCTTTGACAGTTTCATCCTACTGACTGTCCAAATGTGAGAGGTGCGCACTATTATGAGTCTAGCTAAGCACAGGTGGTTACCTCTAGACCGTGCAAGGGTAGGACCTTGGCACACAGTTGGTGAAAAATATTTTTTGGTTGATTTTGGTTTTAACTACTGTTTTTACAGTATTGTGGTTTGGTATCGAGACAATGACTTTTAACTCTGATTTCAATTTACTACAAAATATAATTATTGTGTACGTTTTTATTATAATATGCTTTACTCAGCTTTGCTGACGTCCTTTGTTTTGGGTCGTTCCCCCGCTGGAACCTGTACCTATTTGTGTTTGGGTACAGTTGATAGGTACATTTAATATGTTGCATGGGTGCATTTTGGCTTCGGGATGCTGAGCGAGGAAGGATTTTATTATTTAACACTACCTCCGAACCATTTATATTTACATCGGATTATTGGTTGGCAATTGTTTTAAACCGTTTTGGATTTTGTAAAATTTAAGTCTTCCGCTGCAACGTTTTCATTTAATTAAGTATCGAAATTATACTTCGTTTCAATTATTTTTATCAAACGTGTTTTTCGGTTGATTTATATATTGTTTTATTTGCCTTGCACTTGGCTTTGTGAGCTAAGTGCGGAGTAACAGCTTTGAATTTTCCGTTTTCAGTTTATTATTTTGGTCGCAAAAATTTAGGGCTGTTACAACAATATAATTCCATCACTAAATCTGCGATTACACTACGATTACACAATTTGAACAAATGGGTCAAGTGGAATATAGGTCCATCACCAATAAACCAAACCACGGCCCATTTGAAACTTATCTCATACCCAATGTCACCAATCCACTAATCTCATTACACCAGCCCTAAATCTAACACTCAAAAGAGGCCCAAAAAATTAAAACCCTAAATGGACCGAGATATTGAGGAGTATGGTATATAACACTCACATCTCAATCATTACATTAACCCTAGTTTTCATCTGCCTCAATCTTCATCTCACTCAAACAGTCATTGTTTCTCTCTCATCACACTCTCTTTTCTCACTGTAACACTCACAAAGCAAAAAAAAACCGAAGGAACACCAACGTCCATCCGTCGATGCTCAAGAACAAAATCCATAGAAACCATATTTCCCTCAATCATAATCATATTTTCGATCAGAAATGAAGATCTTTATTTTTGCAAACAACACATCAACACGTTTTTTTTTTTTGCAAGCATATTTCCGATCTGAATCCGAATTCAAGATCTACAAAGCTGTACACGAAAATGGTGAGATTTTTTTTGTGTGTGTTATTTCGAAATCTTAATTATGTCAACAATGTTTCATCACTGATCCTTTTTTTCCATGTTGTACAGATTTTTAAAGTAATTGTGAGAAAATATGTGAGAAATATTTGTGAAGATTAAAAGTTGTGTATCCATTCAACGTAATCAATGAATTATATACAGCATAGACTACCTAAAGTTTAGGAAAATCAAACAAAATTTCCTAAACTACATCCTGAAAATATGTACCAAATATTACATAATATCATCCTATGATTTGGTCAATTATACATAATATTACGCTAACACCCCCCTCAAGTTGGAGCATGTAAGCTCGAAATGCCCAACTTGCCCAACAAACAATGAAATTGAGGTCCCCCAAGAACCTTCGTAAGAATATCAGCTAGTTGAGAGGTGGTGTTGACGTAAGACGGAGCAATAGTACCTCGCACAATCTCATCTCGAATAAAATGACAGTCTATTTCAATGTGTTTAGTTCACTCATGAAACACGGGATTATTAGCGATATGCATAGCCTCTTGGCTATCACAATGAAGGGAGACAGCCGAGGAATGTTCAATACCGAAGCTTCGAAGCAAACCTTTCAGCCAAATAATCTCACACGTAGCGGAAGCCATTGCACGATATTCTGCTTCAGCAGAAGAACATGACACAGTAGTCTGCTTCTTAGTTTTCCAAGAAATCGGCGAGCCTCTAAGAAAGACAAAATATGTTGTGAGGGAACGACGACTTATTGGACAACTTGCCCAATCAGCATCACAGTAAGCCTCCAGCACCATAGGAGCATTAGCTCGTAAAAAAATACCTTCACCAGGATTGCCTTTTAAATAACGAACTGCTCGTAAAACAGCGTCCCAATGACCTTGAGATGGAGCTTGCATAAATTGTGCAAGGATGTGTACCGAATAACTAATCTCAGGACGAGTAAGGGTGAGGTAAATTAATTTTCCCAGCAAACGACGATACTTCGAGGGTTCAGTAAGTAACGGCTCCAAAGAGTGTGCTAAACGATGATTCTCCTCAATAAGTACATTAGCAGACTTCGAACCAAGAAGTCCCGTCTCCGTTAATAAATCAAGGGTTTATTTCCGTTGACAGAGAAAAATACCACGGGAATGACGTGCTACTTGAAGACCCAAAAAATATTTTAACTTGCCTAAATCTTTCATACGAAAGCATTGACTTAGGTAGATTTTAAAATCAGAGATAGCAGCACCATTATTCCCAGCAATCACCAAACCATCAACATATACAAGAATATTAAAAACAATATCATCCTTACGATAGACAAATAAAGAGTGATCAGACGGACTATGAGAAAATCCATATGAACACAAAGCAGTGGCGAGTTTAGCATACCAGCATCGTGGAGCTTGACGAAGCCCATACAATGATTTACGGAGCCTACAAACTTTTCCTTCCAACCCATGGCTGAAACCGGGTGGAAGTCGCATACTCGCATATACACTTCTTCAGATAAATCTCCATGAAGAAACGCAATGTGTACATCCATTTGGTGTAATTCCCAATTATTTATTGCAGCGATAGTGAGAAACATTCTAACAGTAACCATTTTGACGGTAGGAGCAAAAGTTTCGACAAAATCAATTCCTTCCCCTTGATGATTGCCAAAAACCACTAGTCGTGCTTTATATCGTTCAACCGTCCCATCCGACTTCCGTTTAATCTTGTAAACCCACATACATCCAATAGCCGTTTTAGTTGGTGGTAAGTCTTCTACCGACCAAGTATTATTGGCTTCTAATGCATCAATTTCTTCTTCCATTTCTTTCTTCCACTTTGGGTCACGGATAGCATCCTTAAAAGATGTAGGCTCGGTCTCGGTAGTAATAGCTGCAAGAAACTTCTGATGGGCAGGAGAAAATATTTTACAATTAACATAATTAGCAATAGGATACGGAGTACCTGCTGTGACGGAATTTGGTGCGGGTGACTGAGCTAAAGGAAACAATGTCGTGTTAATATGTTCGGTAATCTTGTCCCAGCGCACATAATCTTTGTGTCGACTATTATCAAACTTTTCCCGTCTACCACGACCCATTTCTTCACCCATAGTCACGTGACTTGTATATCCATCAACTTCTTCAGAAACATCATAAGATCATTACCATCGCTATCACCTCTTGCGATATCATGATCAGCAACTGTAGTGCCATGAGGTAGCAAGTTGCCGGGCTGCTCACTCGTTTCCTCGGGTGTACTCGAAGGAATCATATCATTAGTAATAATTGTTTCTACGGAACCATGAGCAACCTCCCCCTCGACACCACGGGGTGAACTAATCGTAGGAACGATAGAGTCACCGAAAACAAGATTCTCGGTTTGATCAATAATCATATCAGACGAAACAGGAGAGCCATCATCCACAGCAAAAGGAAATTGATCGTCAATAAAGTGAACATCACGAGACTGAAAGTAGACACCCGTTTCAAGATCATATAAATGCCACCCTTTCTTACCAAATGGATAACCAAGAAAAACGCAACGACGACTTCTAGAATCAAATTTATCACTAGGATGAATATTTTTAGCATAACATAAACATCTGAAGACTGTAATTAGACTTAAATTGGGCGTCTGTTGAAAAAGTAATTCAATTGGTGTTTTATTTTGCAAAATACGAGTGGGAGTGCGATTAATTAAATATGTCTCTGTCAAAACACATTCCCCCCAAAAATCAAGAGGTAAAGAACTTTGAAATCGTAAAGCACGTGCTACATTCAAAATGTGTCGATGTTTCCGTTCAACCCGGGCATTTTGTTGAGGAGTTCTTACCATGGAAGTTTGATGTATTATTCCATCTTCACGAAAATACGGAAGAAGCCCGCGAAGTTCCGTCCATCACTCCGTAAAATTTTCACATGACAATTAAACTAACGAGCGATAAGGGAAAAAAATCACGAAGAAGCCGAGGGACTTCATCCTTGGTTTTCATCAAATAAACCCAAACACACCTCGAATAATCATCAACAATAGACAAAAAATAGCGAGAATCACACGCACGATTGGGTTGATACGGCCCTCAAACATCACAATGAATTAAATCAAACAAATATTCAGCTTTATTATCACTTAACGGGAAAGTACGTGTCTGTTTTGCTCGAAAACAAATGTCACACGGGGAAAGAATGAAATTACGATTAAAACGAGAGAGAGAGAGATGGAAGGTGCTCCATTGCCCGAAGTGAGGGATGTCCTATCCGTTGGTGCCACAACTCAACACTTTCTGTTCCAGTCACGACATTAACACGAATTGGTTCCTCCATGGTCCGGTAAAAGAGCTCACCTGAAAGCTCACCTACACCAATCCAATTTCTCATCAACAGATCAATAATATTTTATTTTTATTTTTATTGATATAAATACTCTTCTTCCTCTTGAATAAACCTCATATTCTTTTTTGAACCATTTTTTGGGTTAGCCCCATTTCTCAATAAGTTGAAATTCTAAAAATAATTGACTGATTTCTCATATTCATCTTACCTTCACTCATTTAACTACACTTAATCTACAAATCTTTTTTCTTTAAAAGATATCAAATGCCCTTACCTTTTTCCATTTCCTTATTATTCGTGCCCAAACCCAATGTGACTATTCAAGAAAAATGAGGGAGTATCACTCAGAGGCGAATCTATGTGGTAGCGGCCACCCCAAGCCCAATAATTGTAGTTAGAATGATTCATTCTTGCTACCCCAAATAATACTATTGAAGGTATAATAAATAACATTTGATACTTAAAATAGACATAAAATTAGTGGTGGTGTATTGGTAAAACTACATGCCCATCACCTTATTGACCAGGGCTTGACTCTTGTATAGGACAAATTGGTTTTGTTTATTTTGCTTCTATTATCCCACCATGCAATTAGACGGAACAAGTATCTTCCTTATCTTCTTACTTTTTATTTATTTATTTAAAGCACAGCGCCTACTTCGCAATGAGTTGTAGAATGGGTACGAGCTTTAGCACACTTCGCACCTTCTTGGTTGATCAATCCAAAAGACTTCATACTCCTCTGAAGGAAAAAGTAACAATAACAAGCTGCACTTACGCCACAAGGACGTAGAAAGGAAACGGGAAAAAACAGGTCAAAAGATCAGTCCCAGATGGAGATGAAACTCCTGCATCTTAGAGATTGAACCAGCCAAACACAAGACCATTGATCCAAAAGAAGAAGCCAACCAACCAGCGGAAGTGAGGACCACCCCTCACCCATATTCGTACCCTTAGCAACCAAAGAGTAGGACTCCAAAGTGAAACCAACGCAAATCTGATCTAGAGTCTTCATTATTATTAGGGTAAATTGATATTTTATACCTCAAATAACTTTTATTTTCAAACTTTATACCTTAGATAATTTTCTTTCAAAACTTATACCTACTTGTTCTAATAACTAGCTGTGATGCCCGTGCGATGCACGGTAACAATAACGACGTTACTAAATCAACTCATTTGGAACATTGAGCCTATCTGTGTCTTTTGTTCTCTAAGCATTTGACTTTTGCATTGAATATATTTGTATGTATGTCATCATCTCGCTCTAAATTTGATCTAACCCACCTGACACGTTTTTAGAGGCATGAGCCCGTTTTTTTACTCGCAACCCGTTTAACCCGAATCCTAAATGACCCGATTTTGGGTCATGATCTAGCCCGACCTATTCAACTCGTTGGAAAGAAGAGACCACAAAACTTTAGTCAAAAAGCCAATTTCTACTCATATATTTCTTTGTTTGGATTTTGCTAAAACTCAAATTTTAACATACAGAGTAGTACTCCATCTGTCTGTAGAACAGTCACTCTTTCCTTGTTGGGTTGTCTCTCTAAAAGTCACTTTTTGCTTTATTCTTATTTTGTCTGATTTTTGTGGTTAACCTTGATTCTAATCTCATTTATTTTTCATCTTTCATTTTTCACCACATATTTCTATACACCTTCATTCTCACCAAGAGGGTGGGTTGACTCTTTTAGTGAGATTGAGGGAGTATTAGTTATGCGACGGAGTGATTATGATTATTTTAAATCATTGTCATTTCGAAGATTTGACACTGCTTATCATTTATCTTAAGGAGACGACACCGAGAGAAATCAAGAAGTGAGACAAGCTAAGAAATTTTGGATTATTTTTTTAAATATAAAAATTATAATTTAAAGAAAATAATATTAATATATTAAAATAAATAAAAATTAGGCGCTTGAAACTATTTATGTCTCGTATTTTTGACCATAACCCTATACGGGATCAGTATTTGACCTGACTCACTCGACAGTTTTAGTGTCTACATTAGTTACCTGAGTGAAACAAATTACACCCATCAAAATACCAGGTCTTGCGCCTGTGAGCAATATTAATATGTCTGTGAGACCATGACAACTCATCTGCGAACATTAAGTTTATCCATGTATTTTACTCGCTAACCATTTGATTCTACTACATCTAATATATTTGCATGTATGCAACCATCTCGCTTTAAATTCGACCTAACCCGCAAACCCTTCCCACCTAAACTGTTGTTTTTTGGGTCATGAACCCAGTTTTTTTACCCAACTCCTAAACTACCTATTAGTTTAGGCACATGACATGGCCCGACCTGCTCAACCCGTTGGAAAGAAGAGACTACAAAACCTAAAGCACAATTCCAGTCAATCTATTCCTATGCGTGCCTAGATTTTGTTAAAACTCTAATTTTAACCTATTAGCAATTCGATATATAATCCCTCCAATTTTTTATTTAGCCTCATTTTATTTTGAGGATTTTTTTTGAGTTAGCCCCATTTCTTCATATGGAAATTTATTAATTAGTATTTTCTCTCATCACATGCACTATATCACCAATTTCCTCTTTACTTTTTCTCTTTTTCTTAAAATTTGTACCAAACTCAAATGGGGTTAATCAAAAAAAAATTGGAGGGAGAAAGTAATTATTACTCCGTATATATTATTCTTTTATGTGAATATAATTTTATGTTAATCTTAACTTAAATCATATAGCATTTTTAGTAACTTGCTCTCCTGTACAGTTGCACGAGACAAAAATTGTGTTCTCGTGTTAATAATATTCAACATTACTATAAGACAAAACCTGACTCGACATGCCCAACTCGTTTTTTCGTAGGTCAATAGTCAAGATCTCTAAATCTTGATCTATCACTCGATATTTTAATTAAAAATATACTCATAGCAAATTAATATTCAATTTAATTTTTTATCTTTTAACTATAAAAGAAATTTAAAAATTTATTGAAATATAAAATCCGCGCGATGAATATTAGCTTAAATAATTGAAATATAACATCATAATTAAGAAGTATAAAAATAATACGAAGTACTATTAAAATAAATAAAAAGAGGTAAAAAATTGACATTCGAAACTATCCGTATTCTGAGCATAACCCGTTTCGGATCCATATAACACGACCCATAATTAAATTGACCCGTATTCAGTATTTTGACCCGACATGTTTAAAGTTATTTAAAAAAATTATGTATATTAATAAAAGTCCGTCTCAATATAATGATAATCATCTTTATGTGTTACATAATTAATCAATTTTAAGCTCATGCATTCTTGTTATTGTTATATACTCCGTATAATACTGCGTATGACATATTACCCATGTTACGTATATAGTACGGAGTAGTAATTATCGTAATGTAATTAGTAATTAGTAGACTTGTGTTGTTTATAAAAAAGTTCTACTTTCACTCAAAATCCATATAATGAGAAAATAGGGCGATCTTTTTAGGACGGATGTAGTATTATACCTAACAAAACTTGTGTTGAGTTGACTCATAAACCTAACCCGTCCAACCTGTTTTTTCGTTGGTTAACACCTATAAATCTTGATCCGCGACTTGACTGTCATGATCCCGGTAATTTAGGGTCGTGACTGAACCCGACCTGTCCGTAAAAAATATTTAATTTATATGATTGTTGTATTAATATTTATATATGAATTGTGAAATAATATTTTCATAAGGTATCTATTCTAGTACTTTAAACGATAAATACAATAAAAAAAATTATAAATGTAATGCTACCTCTTTTTAAAATTTCTTATTTATAAGTATTTCTATATGACTATTATAATTAATGAATATAAATAAAATATTACAATATAATATTAAATAAAATAAAACTCCTAAAGCATATTTTTATTAATATTATAAAAGGTAAAAAAGTCGAAAAAATTATTTATTGTAATTTTATCTAATAGTATTCCGTGCTAAAAATTATAGGAACAATAATTTGTTTGTTTAAACGAAATGTAATGGTTTTACATGAAATTGTAATTTCTCACAACTTCAACTATAATTCTATTAGGATAATTTAGTTGCTCTATATATTTTAATATATCTACTTAAATTAGGATAATAATTTTATTTTGTTAATAATTATTTAAGAAATTCAAATTTTATATTTTATATTTTTTAGAGGTTCTAATATTTTTTAGAATGTGAATAAATAAATATTAATATTAAAAAGTTATCAAACCGAACTGAATAGTTCCACGCGGTGTCTATTCAAATTTCGTTGTTTTCTTGGGTGATAATTGACGGTTTATATAATGGTAATTCTTTAGGGTCCTAGGATTATTTTGTCTACTACTAAAATTCAAAGAAGTAATTATCTAATACTAAGACAAATGGGTATCATTTATCATATCCACTTTTAATACAAATAATATTTAAATTCTTAGTGTTTTACAAAAGTTGGATTCCTCGAAAGAAAAAACTTCATTTAATTATATATATTGATTTCGTAATCCATACCTTTATACTATTTCCGTCAAAAAAAATTAACCAAATGAGGTGAAAGTCTCGTTTGCCCTTGTTTAATGGAGTGATTCAATTCTCTTCTTCAAAAAATAATACTCCACCGAAGATGTCTTAGCCTAGTGGTTATGACTAGGTGCTCTGGGACAGTAGGTCTCAGATTCTATTGTAATGTAATGCGACTAAGTGCGCTCTTCGATGGACCAAAAAAAAAAAAAAATACTCCGTACTTCGTAATTCAATTCTCAGGCTCATTGCTTCTCCTTCTTCGTTCATATCAGAAAGATTGAGTAAATCAAATTACACAAATACAAACCCTAATTAAAATCCCCAAATTGAATCATAATCCAATGATTTCAACCAAATCTTCTACTACCTACAACAATCCGCGCATAATATTAGCAATTTTGATTGAGTTTCTTCTTTGAATATACCAAAAGCTCTAATCTTTCTTACGATTTCAATTCAAATATACCCAAGTAAAACTCCAGCACTGTGACGTTCCTACAGAATCAGCAAAAGAAGAGAAATCGAGTTCATCTCATCTCTTAACAAGCTGGTAAAAGAAGAAATTAAAGTTACCTATATTATTTATCAATGGTAAAAACTCTAATTGGAACCAATTTTAATTGCATAGAGAACAAAAAAACCAAAATGGAAAACTCAATATTTTTTAATTGAAAATTGGAAAATCCAATTTTTTTGAATTAAAGTTGAAAAAATACGAATTTGCGATTAAATTCTTGAAAATCAGTAACTACAGAACCACTAAGTAGATGAATATTGATTGATGCACTAATTTGTGATTTACAATCGAAATCGAGAAGAATAAAGAATGAAGAAGAAAATGATGAAGATGAAAGCTAAGGATTTGATCAATGACTTATTGTGGTGAGGGGTATATTTGGAAAAGAAAAAACGAAAATTGTAAATTAAATATTTAAGGTGATGGTTTCCGTTAACTTTTAGACGGAAATAAGATGAAGGTATCGATTACGGAATTATTAGAGGAAGGAGGTATAAGTTTTGAAAAAAAATTATGTAAGGTATAAAGTTTGAAAATGAGAGTTATTGAAGGTATAAAATATCAGTTCACCCTTATTATTATTATTATTATTATTATTATTATTATTATTATTATTATTATTATCATAAATCTAAAAAAATTCATGGAAATGGATGAAAGCTCACCACCACACCCAAACCACACTAACACCTAATCCATCCTAACTACAAGTCAACCTAATACCGATCAGTCTACACCAATGAACGACCAAACCAAGAAGCAATCACACTGATCACATGCATTGCGATCCAGTCACCACCCACCACAAGAAAAAGACAAAGGACGAGAAACATAAAAGCTCAATCCAAAACCACCCGAAAAGGACGAAAAGGACGACCGTCGGACACAACCCACCAACAACGGACCTGACCAAAATCCGACCCCCTCATCACCCTAGACCTAAAACGACCCATAAATCCAGACTGTCTTACATAGAGCTACGGTGGGGAATGGGGAAGGGGGCGAGGGAAGGGGGGGACACCTAGCCAGCCATGCAAGACAAAACGGGACCAAAGATAAGAAGACAAACTGAAAAAAAAAATCCACAACTTACTAGAGATGGGGGACGGGGGAACATCTCTAGACATTGAAGAAAAACCACATACAAGGGCAAACAATGGCCTTACAACTTAAAAAAGAAGATTGAATTGAAATTTTTGATAAAGATTTGAAGAAAGATTTTCCTTTTCTTTATCTTTCCTATCCTTTTAATCAAACACTTTTTTTTTTGAATTGAAATTAAAAAGACAATCAAACAACAGACAAACTGTACAACAAAACAACATCATCGGCGGACGATCAGAGGCCGATGATGACGGCCAGCGGGTGAACAAACGAAGGACAACGACCAAGAGAAGGAGGGCGGAGCAAGACAGGACGCAAAAGACGACGATCGAGGGGATCGAACGAGACTAAACGCCAACCAAGACACAGAAAAAACAAAGGATCGATAGGCGAGGAGCGGATCCAACGCACGGTAACAGTGAGAAATCATTGGAAGAAAAGTCGATCAAAGGTGTAAACTGATCGAGTGGCCGGAGATGGAGCTAATAAAAACCCCATCTCCGGCAAAGATTGAAAGATAGGAAGGGAAGAGGGTGGTGGCGGCTGTGATGGTGGTCAATTAGGGTACTGTTTTTTGGGTTTTTTTTGTAGAGAGAGGAGGGAGCTTTTTTAGTGAGAGAAAAGTTACTTGGGCATCCAATAAAATATTGTTGCTCTTAAATTCCAAGTTTCATTTATGCAATTCTGATTTTAGTTTTTATATGTCATGTCTAATCAATAAAAGTCATAAACTTCGTTCAACACCTCGACTCTCGAATCTCATGCCCCTGTAACAGCAGCATAACACGCCTTCTTCTGCAGTCCGGTTCCTTTTGGCCTCACAGACAACAAATCAGTCCCCATTTTTATCCCCAACCAGTCTTCAATCAGCTGCAGAATCCTCCTGCTGTACAAGCATCCAAAGAAGAGATGCGCCGTAGTTTCAGGCGCAGCATCACACAAGCAGAACTGTCCGTTGTACTGACTCCATGGCGCAGCAACCTGGACTTGGTATTTAACGCATCTCTATAGCCAAGCCAAGAGATGAACTGGTGCTTTGGCAAAGCCCACTTATTCCAAACCAGGCGTGACCATCCCACAGTAGGCATTTTCTTCCTCACAGGTATGGACTACATCTTCTCACCATTCTGCCAAGTACCCCTACTGAACTGATCCTTGTGCGCCTCTTTAAGCCCACAAATCTTCTTCCAGCCCCAGGATGCCGACACTCCAGGAGTATAATCCTTCCATTCTTGCCCTTTCAAATAGAAATGGTGCACCCACATAGTCTACCCTTCTGCTCAAATATCCAAGATACCAACTTCAAAATTGCAGCCTCATTCCAATGCATAAGCTGACGTAACCCCGGGCCCCCTTCATCTTTAGGATAGCAAACCCTTTAGGAGTTGTATCAGCGGGTGCCTCTAGTGTCTTGGGAGAAGGTTTGGATGCCTGTACAATAGGATTCTGCAGCTGATTGAAGACTGGTTGGGGATAAAAATGGGGACTGATTTGTTGTCTGTGAGGCCAAAAGGAACCGGACTGCAGAAGAAGGCGTGTTATGCTGCTGTTACAGCAGGGGTGTACCATGTGTGGTCTCAACGAAATAAAGCAAGATTAGAAGGCACAATAGCTCGACCTCATATTGTTTTCAATTGTATTAAATCAGAATTAGTTACCCGGTTAGAATGGCTCCCAAAAGGCCAACCATCTCTGAGGGAGACGGATTGGATTCTTAAGCTAAGGTTTGCTTAGCTCTGTACATGATATAATTGAAATATAATACTTATATTTTACCAAAAAAAAAAAAAAGACAAACATGACGAAAGTACTGCAGATCAGATGAGATGGTACACGTCACTCTGCTGTGTCGGCTGTTTAGCTGAAGTGTAGAGACGTTAAGGGCTAACGTGTTGAAGAATGTGTACACCAAGCTCCTGGAGTTACTTCGATCAACTCTTTAGCAACTTCAAAACATCTCCCACTAGATGCAAAGATCCCGTCACAAGGACCTGGAAAGTCAACTTCTTTAGCTAATGTATGTGATAACCATAAAATCAAACTTTAAGAGCTCGTTTAGAAAGGGGTACTTATTAGGGAAGTAATGGAACTTAGAATGAGAAGAAAATGAAGAAGATTGGTGGTTAGTGATAATAGTGTAAGGTGAGAAAGGGATGTGAAGGAGGAACTATTAACCCATGCATTACTTAGGGGAGGACTCATAAAAGAGAAGAAAAAAGGCAAACTAAACATTTGCCCTCATCGTTCTCATTACTTATGTGACTGCTGGACCTACCATCATTACACTCTAACCTAGAAATCATAAATATCTCGACCTAGACCCTCGAGTCAAATATGGGACAGGTTATTTTGAGTATTCTGGTCATTTAGGATTCAGCTCAATAAAGATATTTGCAGGTGTAGCAGTATCGAGTCATTCCAGGGCATGAGTTAGTTTGGGACCATTTCTGTTTGGGTCGGGTCAATTATGGTTCAAGGCCACATTTGGGTTATTCAGTAGTGTCAGGTCTACCTCTAAAACCTTGAGCCACTTCCACGTGCATGCAAAGGAAAAAATGATTCAGAATCAAACGTAAACATATGGATGAAACAAAGGGAGTAGTGCAAGACCAGTAAGCAAATATGCTTTGATTACTTCCTGATTCTATATGTAAGTTCTTTGACAAACGCAAAGCTTCAAGGAAAGCTTACAAGTTGTAATAATATTTGCATCCTAAATCTAATCGCCATCGAAAAGTGGAAATAATCCTCACCTGAAGTCTAAGAGAAGGATTTTCTCGGACACAATCTCTCAGCCATTTTATTGTCAGCGGCAATGAAGGAAGAACTGCACTTCTTGGACTGTAACCACAAGGAATCTCATGGGGGTACTTCTTGTTTAGAAACTGCAACAGTGTCGAGTAATCACTTATCTCAGCCTTTGAAAATTCCATCATGCTACTTCTAGCTACATCAGCATCTGCATTGGCATACACAGACAGTCAGAACATGGAAAAAGGATGCTCATACAGAGTACTCAAGTCTTCCATTCATTTGAATTTGAATGCATATGGAATGCATTTATTTATTTTTTGAGCCAATCAGCCACCAATTGACTAGATGTAGGATCTTCGATAAATGTACGCCGTTATAAGCAAAAGTTTTGGGTTTCCAATGTCGCACACTCCCATGTCCCACCCACTTGCTTTTTACTTACACTCTCCGGTCATGACTCATGAGAGATATACCCTTTCCAATCGTCCTACTCCTGAAATTTGTATCACATGGAAATGCAGTGAATTCAAATGAATAAAGGTAGTACATCATCATTATTAAAGCCTCCTTGGTTTTTATTTCCTTCTTGAACGGAAAATAAAATAAAAGGTAGACAGTAATGAGAAATGTATAAAGCCCTGACCGCAAATTAGAGTACAAAAGAATGTAAGAGTAGATATGAAAATGTGATAAATTTTCAAGTTGTAATCACATGCTTTAAGACCTCAATTTGTAACCTCTGCACAAAGCTTACCTTCTGCCTTCATCATCTTCTCCCATATTCTCTGCAGATTAAATTGCCAAGATAAATCCCTGGCAGGAACGTCTAAGGAACTAAATGTAGACCCAGAGATAACTTTGTTGTATGACGACATGCTTGGAACAAATAAGGCTCTAGAGAAAGCAACACCTGCAGATAGCAAATTCACATGTCAAAAATAATACTCATAAGACAAATTTTTACATCATATGATTTCCATGATAAAGCATCAAAATTCACAGAGCAGTCAAAGAGGCGTGACTGACTAAATGACATCTTATTTCATTACTTGAACAATTTTGCATGTCGTTGTAGTTGATGACTAGACATTTCAACTATCACCTCACCATACAAGCACAGATTAGATAAGTTTGAGAGTAAATTAATCGTCAAAAAATAGTGAATTAAATAGCAATATTGCCCAGAGTTTTAATGGGCAAAGGCACAAAGCCAAAGAAAACAGGCTAGATATCCGATGAGTTAAGTACTCGATACCTAGGAGGTGAGGTGAATTAGGTGTTTCCTTTTTAAATTTTTAATTTAACTGACTGGAAAGAGCTGGAAAAAAAACTAGAGAACAAATGAATTTGTGTTTAACTATCAAGTTCAAGTGTATTCAAAAACAGGACAGATCAAATCAACAGTTAGCAAAGAACTGTGTCATGAAACAAAGAATGAAGAAGCAAAGCACAAAAGTAAAATGCAGCTACAAAACGAAGAACTAATGAAATAAACAACGCAAGATTTTGAATTGGTTCAACCTACACTCTATAGCCTTACGTCCAATTTTTTCTTCTTGATGTTCAATAATTTACTCAAAGTCTCAAGCTATGTAACCCCTGCAACAAGAGAAACAATACAATCTACTCTGATTGCACTCTTACTTAAAGATTTGTTCTAATCTCATAAGCTACCAGATCAAGTATCTCTACTTATTCACACAGTGAACTAATGAGATACTCCAACTTAAGCTCTAGCAAAAGATATGTGAACTTGAAAGATGCTAAAGTGTAGTGAACTGATCCATGCCAACTTAAAAGATTTTTGCAAAAAACCGACTCTTAAAATTGATGAACACTTGAAACAGTTTCGTAAAAGACAATTTTCTCAATAAATGCTCTGATAGTCTTGGCAATATAAGAAGAAGTGAGGAGCTAATTATAGGCCAAAAGAGTTCGAAAATCTTAAGAAAAAGGTTATTCTTTTGTCGAAAAGAAGGAAAGATGATGTTCTTTAAGAAAGCTTCTAAAACTCCTTCAAAATCTGATCGCTGGGTTCATTCATGGAGTGATTTTCCTGACTGATTTTCAAAATGAGTAGTTTGTGGAAGAAGTTTTTCATGGTTGAAGTCAATTTTGCTTAAAAAAAATAAAAGTATAAGGCTCATAAAATAAAAGTTATCAATTTGACAAGACGCGGTACAACCCCATTTGATAAAATAATGTTTTTAGAGAAAAGGTTTGGATTTTCTTATATGACAACCTTTTCAAAACAGTGAGTTTTCAGTTTGAAACGGTTTTCACAACTAAAACTTTTCGAACTTGTAAGGAACAAGAATTAGAAACCACTTTTGTTTTGCTGGGACTTGATACATTTTCAGATTCGCATATTCTAAGTACAACACAAAGTAAATACAACAAGCTTCATTCTTGATCAATCTTCATTCCTCATTTTTGACAAGGAGATACAAAACTACACGTTTTGGACATAAGAAATACACATCAAATAGCAGAAAGGGATTTGTCATCATCAAAATCACAAACGAATCCTAACAATATCTGGACCAAGTTTCATCTTTCACAAGTACTTAAAATTGTAAAAAAGTTATTGAAAGTGAATTGAGAATTTCATTAACATGAGCACAATATTTATACAGGCTAGAAACCTAATACAGTTAAGGAAAGAGTAAACCTAGTATCTAACTAGAATCCTAGGAATAGCAAAGTTACCGTATTTGACAATAATACAAAGATTACAAAATATAGCAGATTATAAAGACTAGAAGATATTCCTAAATAATATCTTTAACTAATATCTTCAATACGCTCCCGCAAGTCGGACGTTCCAAAGGAAAGGCCGAACTTGAGTAATAACGAGTAAAACCGTGCCTTAGGAAGAGGTTTGGTTAGCGCATCTGCAAGTTCGTCGGAAGTGGATATGTGTTGAACACGTAGTGTCCCATTTTGAACATGTTCTCGAACAAAATAGAACGCAAGGGCTACATGTTTCATTCGTGAGTGAAAAACTGGATTTGCTGCATAATGAGTAGCACCAAGATTATCACAGTAGATCACTGGAGGAGACTTAATGGTGAAGCAAAGTTCGGAGAGAAGAGAGCGGAGCCAAATCAGTTCGGTTGTGGTTGAAGCCACTGCCCGAAATTCAGCTTCCGTAGTAGAGAGCGCTAGTGCTCGTTGTTTCCGAGAAGACCAAGCAATTGGGTTCCGGCCAAGGTAGATAATAAATCCGGTAGTAGAAATATATTTGTTGCCATCACTTGCCCAGTCTGCATCACAAAAAGCATGAAGAGAAAGAGGAGTATCGCGAAATAAATTAATACCAACCGTTAGAGTGCCTTTTAGGTAACGAAGCATCCGCTTCAAGGCTAGCCAATGAGACTCTTGAGGATCCTGCAAAAACTGTGCAAGCTTGTTGACACCAAATGCGATATCGGGACGGGTGAGGGAAAGATATAAGAGGCTACCAACAATAGCGCGGTAGTCGGTGGGATTGGGGATGGGTTTGCCCGTAGTAGCCTTGAGTGGCGGGTAGGCGACGATGGGGGTGGGGGTAGGTTTACAGTCAAGCATGTTGTAACGGGAGAGAATGTCATAGGTATATTTAGTTTGTGTGAGGGCTAGGCCTGTTTTAGTAGGAGTAACCTCAACACCAAGAAAATATGACGGAAAACCAAGATCTTTAAGAGAAAAGTGACGAGAAAAAGAAACGAAGAAGGATTGAAGTTCCTTCGTCGGTGGACCGGTGACAATAATGTCATCAACATAAACAAGAAGAAAAATAGGATTAGTCATAACTTTGTGAATAAAAAGGGAGGGGTCAGAAATTGATTGTTTAAAACCATAAGAGAGTAAATAGGATTTAAGTTCATTGTACCAAGCCCTAGGAGCTTGTTTGAGACCATAAATAGCTTTAGATAATTTGCAAACAAAAGAAGGAGAATTTGCATTAATAAAACCAGGAGGTTGAGACATAAAAATAGTTTCAGTAAGAGTACCTTGAAGAAAAGCGTTGTTGATATCAAGTTGTCGCAAAGACCAACCACGGGAGAGAGCAAGTGCTAAGACGAGACGAACTGTTACCGGCTTAACAACAGGACTAAAAGTTTCAGAGTAATCTACTCCGGGACGTTGAAGAAAACCTTTAGCAACTAATCGTGCTTTATATTTTTGAATTGAGTTGTCGGGATTATATTTAATACGAAAAACCCACTTGCAATCAATTACATTGTAGGATGGATTAGGAGGAACAAGTTCCCATGTGTTATTTTTAACTAAGGCTTGGTATTCATCTACCATGGCTGAGTGCCAATTTGGGTCAGCTAGGGCAGATTTGACCGTAGTAGGAGGGAGGGAAGGAGATACAACGGAGGCTAGAGAGGCATACTTAGGGTTAGGGACTCTAATATTGTGCATAGCACGAGTCACAGGTCGGTTCGAGGGAGGAGGAGGGGAAGGGGGGGACGGTTCAGTAAGTGGAACCGAGGAAGAGGAAGACTCAGGCGAGGAGGAGGGGGACGACGAGGGAGAGGCAGCGGAGGAGGGTGAGGAGGCAGCGGAAGACGGGGGGAGGGTGGGACGACGGGAGGGGTCCGTGGGGGGCGGGTCTTGCGTGTGTAGACACGCAGGGGGTGGCCGGGTCGGGACGCGGTTGTACCGGGGAGGGAGGGACCGGGTCGGGCTGATTTGGGACCGGGTCGGGATTTGGGGTAGGGACTATCATAAAAAGTGGGTCCGATAGCCATTGGGACGGGGTGACCGGGGAAGGAGCGTCGGGTAAGAGGGAGGGAAAAGGGAAGACCGACTCACAAAATTTTACGTGTCGTGAAGTATAAATTTTATTTGACACGGGTTCTAAACAGTAATAAGCACTTTGAGTGGAGGAATAACCAACAAAGATACACGGTTTAGAACGTGGATCAAGTTTGTGAGACGTATAAGGACGTAACCAAGGATAACAAAGACAACCAAAGCTACGAAGTTTATTATAATTTGGAATAGAACCAAATAACCTAAGAAAAGGAGAGTCATTGTGTAGGACGGGTGTGGGCATGCGATTTATTAAGTAAACCGTAGTGACAAAGGCATACGACCAATACGTGGTAAGGTATGTGAGCATGGGTGAGGAGGGAGAGCCCGGTTTCGACAATATGACGATGACGTCTCTCAGAGATACCATTGTGTTCAGGGGTGTGGGGAGGAGAGGTGAGATGGGTTATACCATCGGAGGTGACGGAGGGGGTGAGTTTTAAATATTCACCCCCGTTGTCGGAAATTTTTTGAATTATGGGTCGATTAAAAAAAAATTTGACTAAGGCACGAAAACGATTAAAGACCGAGGACGTATCAGATTTACGTTTTAAGGGATATAACCAAGTGTATCTAGTAAAGTGATCGACAAACACGACATAATATTTAAAATTATCTACGGAGTAAAGAGGAGATGTCCATACATCCGAGAAAACTAATTCTAGGGGGTGAGAAGAAGATAAAGAAGAAGTAGAAAAAGGAAGTTTATGACTTTTATTAATATTGCATGCATGACACGGGTTGGACGAGACCGGTGTGGTTTTTATTTTAGCTAAACTAGTAATAGAGCTATGTATAGATAAGGATGGATGACCAAGTTTGTGATGCCATGGGTCCGGAGGGATTGAGGTGGTATAGGCCGAGAAGGGTGAGGCGGCGGGCGGAGGAGTCCATATGTATAATCCGGATTTAAGTTGTCCCGTTAGTAGCACCTGTCCCGTTAGTCGGTCCTGCAACACACAAGATTTAGAAGAAAATTTAGCAATAGCATTGTTGTCATGACAAAATTGTGAGACAGAAATAATATTTTTGGAAATTTTAGGAGCATGTAAAACATGATTAAATTTAATTAGATGAGAGGAAGGAGATTTTATAGAAAAGGAACCAATATTATTTATGGTAAGAGGAGAGCCATCGCCAATTAGGAGATCGTCGTTTCCGTCATATGGTGCATGGAGAGCAAGGTTATTGAGATCATGAGTGATGTGATGAGATGCACCACTATCGATGATCCAATTTGGGGAGTAGGTATCGGGAAGGTTAACGGTGTTGGCTTGAGGGTTGGCGAGAATTGATGCGGAACCGGCCATCTCGCATTTTTTTTTTTTTTTTATGTGGGTCGACGTGAAGGAGGGAGAAAGGAAGCGATTTTCTAGATATTATGAAAGAATTAATTGTGAATTGCATGATTAATATTGATGTACAAGGGTCCTATTTATGGATTACATGGTAACACAGTTTGGGCAGTATACAAAAACTAAAATATTCTAAGAGATACAAATTTCCTAAACTAAAGATTCTAAGAGATTACATGGTAACACAGTTTGGGCAGTATACAAAAACTAAAATATTCTAAGAGATACAAATTTCCTAAACTAAAGATTCTAAGAGATATAATTAACTAAACTAAATTATATCACAATACAATAATATATTCTAGAGATATTATATTAATATCTCTAATATGCTCCCGCAAGATGGACGGCGGAACGGAAAGTCCAATCTTGGAGAAAATAAGAGGAACGAATATCGGGTGCGTAAACTCGCCAGTCTAGGTTGTCGGAACATATCATCAGGTGCGTAATTCGCCAATCTATGGTGCATAAACTCGCCAGTCGCGGGTGCGTAATCGCCAATCTATGGTGCGTAAACTCGCCAGTCTAGGGTGTCGGAACATATGATCAGGGTGCGTAAACTCGCCAGTCTCGGGTGCGTAACTCGCCAGTCTAGGGTGCGTAAACTCGCCAGTAATTTGGAAGGGACCAAGAAATTTATGGTTAAATTGAATTTGAATTTGAGAGAGGGTAGAAAATTTAATCACGGATTTGATTAAAGAGGAGAAGATTAAACCACAAAATTGGGTTTGAGAGGTAAAAGATTAGATTTAGTGAGGGTGAAGGAAAGTTTATGAGATGAGGAAGAAGGGAGAAATATTTTGATGCAATTCGGCGGTAGGGTAGGGCAGCGGAAGACGGGTAGGTACAGGCTGATTATGTAGATCTAGGCTCTGATACCATGTAAAAAAGTTATTGAGAGTGAATTGAGAATTTCATTAACATGAGCACAATATTTATACAGACTAGAAACCTAATACAGTTAAGGAAAGAGTAAACCTAGTATCTAACTAGAATCCTAGGAATAGGAAAGTTACCGTATTTGACAATAATACAAAGATTACAAAATATAGCAGATTATAAAGACTAGAAGATATTCCTAAATAATATCTTTAACTAATATCTTCAATAAAAATAAATACAACAATATCTGGACCAAGTTTCATCTTTCACAAGCATTATTCACCCATTCTACCGGAGGTCTAGAGGCGTTTCCTTCAATTAGTGTGTGGTACAACCTGGAATTATTATTGGCACTACCTTTATAGTGGCGCTATATTATAGTGGGATCATAATCAATTCGGCTTGTGAGTTTACCTTCGTCTTGGAGGGTTTTTCCTAGCTTCTGAACCTAAAAACCGTCTCATACGTTATTGCTTGCAGTTATATAATAAATTTTACAGTTTACTTGTCGAATGATTGTTTCTATTGGAGTTATCAAGGTGAATACTTCAACAACAAAAAGAGGACTACTTTATGTTTCAATTAGCGAAACCTTGAGGCACCAAAGTGGAATTAGCACAAACCTCAAGACACTAAAATGGATATCCTTCTTAAAATGCGAAATGAGTAACATCTTCATTTGGCACAAAGACCAATTGTGGAATTAAGACACACATTGATTTAAGAGTCACAGTTGTCAACTAATCTGAAAGCATGCCAAACATCAATCATACCCGAGGATGCACAAGTCTCAACCAGCTTTGAAAGCAATATTTGTGGGTTTCTCACCTCCATGCAATTGAACAAAAGAACCTACAAAATAAAGCCTAGCAAGTAAGAAGTGGACTACCTAAAATATTTTAGAAGTTTCATAACTGAGCAGAGGTTAGCTCACTTAAAGCAGCCCAAATACCTGTTTAATATTTTTGTCATTATTTTCCCTATTGCGATTGATGGGGACATTATGTTTCATTCCCTGTTCAAGTCCATCCGTAAAAGATGAATCTAAAGAGGGCAATAATTTTGAACCCTCGCTCCCTTTCACAGCCTCTGAAAACCATCTAGCACAAGCATCAATGCTTTCAGGACTATGGGCTCCATCCAGATAAAAGGTCAAATCTCCGAAGATATGTAGGAAGATTTGGGAATGGTGTCATGAACAATCTGGGCCCTTCCAGAAAGACGTGCTGCTGCAAGGCCTCTCAGAAAAACATCTGGTACATTTCCTTTGTTGTCATCCTAAGTAACAAATTAATATGTCAAAGCAGCTAGAGAAAAAAATAAGGAAAGTTGGAGGTTAGTTGCTGAAGGGTAAACAAAGAAAATATTGCAGCAAATTTGCCAAAGATTAAAATAAGCAAGGGTATTTTAAAACATGATCTATAGTCTGTACCAGAAATGAACTTCGGACAAACAAATGGAAATTTTTATACTAAAATACATACTAACACCAATTTGAGAAAGAGCCAAGGATCTTATCAAGTAGTAATTCTTAAAAAAAAAATATCGACTATGATGATCTCGCTCTCAGTTGCCATATTTTTAGTCCAAATAGATGTTTACTACTTGTGCTATATGAAACGGATTGCAAATCTACCGATTTCCAATTGTTAATTGATTGTGGCCAAATCATAGAAATGTGTTAGATTCAGTGATAATTTGAAGTGCATCGTTAAATAATTGGCATAGAGAATACGATTATCTATGTGACTGAAATTTTGTGCAAGTGGGCCGAATAAGAAAAGCAGTCAACGAACATTGAAGGCAAGAATTCTGGAGTTCCCTGTGAGTTGAAGCCAAGCTTTACAGAGAGACACAGCAAGGCCAGCATTCACAAATTGATGATCACCTGCCAAACTTAACTGTAATCCATTCAGATCTTCGTAGCTAAGTGGTGACGCCATACCTAGTGGGACCTGCATTCAATGAAAGCAGATTAGACAGGTGAAAAACTAGTGAACATGTGTATCATATGGCTTGAAGAATCCATTCTGTCATAAAGGCAAAGCCATCACTCTACTTTTGCCACTTCAAGTAAGTTTATGTGTGAGCAGTTTGCAACAGCAGCAGAGTCTTAAAACAAAAGTATTTGCGGTAGCTAACATGACAGAAATATGTGAAGCCACAAAAAAAAAGTTAAAGCTTTTGGTAAAAGATGGATAGATTCAAGTGATACAATGACTTAATAGTCCTGTTGCAAGAAAAAATATGTTAGCTGTAGAGAATCACGTGAGCAATGGGATGGTATGACTTTCTACGTTCCTTTTTTATTTATTTTCCTTGAGAAAGTGTTTTACATACATCACATGCTCCAACTGAGCTACATAATGCCCTGATATAAATTGTATATACCAATTCTTAAGCAGTCCTACTTAATGAGGTGCAAATATGAGTGCCACCTATTAGTCTTGATTGATTTTGTTCAACTTTTCTTTCAACCTTAACTATGAAGTGGAAGATTAGTGACCAAGAAATTTTTTAGTGTCGCCAAGTTGAAACATGTCAACTAAGTGCTTACCTTCAACTCATGAGCCCTTTCCTTGATGACGGTCATTGCTTCAGGAGGTTGGTTTACTGTGAATGCTGGTATATTAGGCTTCAAATGCAGAGAGATATCATGAATAATACAATTTAGGTGATAGACCAAATATAAACTAAGATTGAGGTCCATTGGAAGGCTTTTGTACCTTGAAAATACCAGCCTTATGTGTGGCAATTTTTGCCAGAGTATCTCCTGTGGGAATATTGTTTAAATGCTATCAGAGGGCATATATAGTCTAAGGCATGTAATTATGATAACATGATTATAAAAAAATAAAAATAAAATATATTGGTCATCTGAAAGCAGTATCTTTGTACCTTCAACACAAGGGTAGGCAGGAGCTATTAAGGCATTTGGGTAACCTTCTTATCAAGTACTCCATATAAACATTGAGGACTAGAAAACATTGAAGGGCAGAAAAACAGGACAATTTTCCAATTCTACTGATGGATAAGTGAAAAAGAGCTCCTATGTACAAACATGTATCCATTTTTCAGGCATAACCAAAGCAGAATGAAGAAACATCAATGAGAACCCATTTTGGGGTGGTTGAGAGAGACGGGTGGGAATCTATATAGTTAGAGGGTTAGCATAAAATCATCCGGCATGCAAAAGTATACACTACATCAATGGTTAAGTCAATCAAGTAGTTCCTTCCAAGGAAGTTTGATCAAGTACACCTCCAACCTTTTTATTTCATTCATGCTCAGTTACTCATTCAATTGAACACAAATTTGGATAAAGTGTGGTCTTGGCCAAAAAATCTACGGCTATTTCCAGCTCACAACCTAAAGTGCATGGTTGCATGCACGCATCATGACGTTGAACCTTCAAAACCTCTGGATGCTAACCTTGGTCAGCCAACATTGACTCTAGTTCACTTACCCAAGTCTCGCATATTGATTGTCAAATACTACAAGTTTCTGTCAGCCTCAATGCTCAACGAGAATTATAACAGGCTGCCAGCATAGAATTGCAACGGTCGAAAGTACAAAACCCGATATTTTTCAAAATTACACATCAGAACCATTTGGCATGAAGTGTTGCTTTTTCAAATTATATTCACATGAACTCAGGAAGTACTCACACTAATCTCAGTGTTAATGAATGGAAACCAATCTCAATTCAACTGGACAGGATAATACCTAATGTCTCCATATGATCCATTCCCAGTGAAGCGACTCCACAAACAACAGGTTCTCTGATCTGCACAATCATGGAGACTAAGGGTTGTACTTTTACCATAATAAGGATTCCATCTGTTATCTAATGTTCTACTCCATACAAGTTATGAAGGACATAATACCACAGGTTTTTATTTCAACAGAAACAAAAGATTCTACACGTCCATTTATTTTACTAGGACATAATGTGCAGTGAACTGTTGCTGGGTTCTATTCTGTTGGGAGAGTGTAACACTTGCTCATTACAAGGTTGATTAATTCAATGTGAATACGTAACATCCAATGCGCAATACTCTCTTAATGGACTGTTTCTAATACAGACTTTAAGCAAGTGACATAGAATATGCTGAAACTGATTTGTGATTCATTCAAGATTGAGAAAACTTAGTAACCCTTAGGTTCATTATATTCGTTAACATTTCTAAAAGAAAGGAATGCCACTACTGTCGCTTAAGAACAGTAGCAAGCAAGAGCAACTATTTTGCTTTTTTCATATCAGGGAATAGCTTAACTACGTTTCTTTATTTTTATTTTATTTTTCAAAAATATCTCCCACCTCCTTTTTCCTCCTCACTCATAACGTTTCCCCTAACTTCCTCGCCTTCACTCATTCATTGGGGCAACAACTTTTGTTGATGCTCTTCTTCATGATTTTGTAGATGAAGGACCGCTTCTTCGGTTCAAATCGAGAGCAACTTGAGATCGAAAATGGATGAACCAAGGCATGGGTCATTGAGCTTGAGATCGAAATATTTACAGGAAGATCAACTTGCTATCAACACAACCAAGGCATCCCTAATTTCCTCTCCATTCCTCATTTCCCATTTTCCATGACTCCTAACTTCTCCAATTCGATTCCAAACTTTTCCCGCTTCCTAATCATATTGTTTGGCGGCCAGAAACAGTGAGGCCGGTATTGAAGTTGTCTTCTAGAGGTGGAGGAGAGGAATCGCAGTGGTGCTAATTTTGATAATTTATCATATTTGGTATGTTGGTTGATTTTTGCTTGTGTAGAGATGTGATTGTTTGATCGTAGTTTGCTTACTCTTTCAATAGATGATTGTTACTCCATATTTGTTTGGTACTTTTGTGGACTGTTATTATTTGTTTCTACTAGGTATGTGTTTTAAGGAAGAGATTGGGATTTTTTTTCTTAGCGCGGTTATTTGAGATGTACTTATTCCTAGTTGTTATTTTTGTTTAATTCTCTGGGTAGAATTGGTTTTTTGTGTTTTATTAGATGTCAAAGTCAGTTTTGCTAGCGTACTTGAGATTAATTTGTTGATAATTTGAAGTGGGTTTAGTCCTAGGTATTAGGTAAGAATGCCAAATTTTAGTGTACACCTTGTTTTATAATAAGGGGTTAACTAAGCCTTTTTATTGTGTTTGAGACTAATTTTCGGCAACTGCATCTACAATTTTTGTTTCCAGAACAGTCGCCCGCCTCCCAAGGAATTTAAGTACCGTGCTTGTTTCGAAAAATTCAATTTTTCTATGGCCATACTAAGCGCTTGCAAATGAATGGTGTGTAGGTGTGACTTGTGAGTATCGTTTGTTTTTTGGGTTTACAAATAGTTCTAACGGTACGTTTTTACAAAGTTTAAGGTCGTCCCGAAGGAGATTTACAGGCTATCTTTATTTGGAGAATGAACTTATGAGTAAGGGAGATTGAGGCATAAGAAGATGACCATGTCGAAGTCAATGAACATATAGAGAGGGATGGTGTGGAGATGATTGATAAGACTGAAGAGGGAAAAGGGAAAAGGTGGAGGAAGATGATGTTGAAGAATTTGGAGAATAATTCATATAAAGGGTTGAAGAGTGTAAGGGCGGAGTTGATTCGGATGTTTTTGAGAATGAAGTTTATTGAGCAAAATAGAAGGGTGGTGTAGATAATAGTCATTCCCGGGAGGTTGCTAGCGATTCCCAGTTTTCTACTTGCGCTCAAACCTTTACTGATGTAGTTCTTACACTTATTTCATGGTATCTTCAAGTATGGATTCCTGAATCCGTTAAGTTTGTCGTTAGTTGTTCTCAAACAATTCAGCGTTCCTCATGAGTTTTATAAAGTTTGTCACACTAAATTATACTCCCTCCCATTCTTTGGAAACCTACCATTTTCCTTTTTCGGCTCATTCATTCAATATCTGCCATTTCTAAAAGTAACAAAAATAAACCCAAAAAATGTTTTTTTACCCTCATTATATTACCAAGTACCAACAGAGACGAGAGGGTATTTTGGTAAACATCTACTTTTGTACCACTATTCTTAATAATGGGCCCATTTGTAAATGGTAGGTTCCCATAGAATGGGAGGGAGTATTTCCAAACTCGCCAAGTTCATCTTTTATTGGCCCCCTGTTTCAAATAACAACCATGGTTATACATTGCCCATCAATTACTAGAACTGCTTCTCTTTTTTGCAGTCGCTTTCCAGGCTTTGTATTAAAATTTCATGTGGTTAATTATTGGTTTCTTTATCTTTGATATATCTACCGTGTTGATTGTAGATTGGAGTTTTAGGGGAAACAAGAGCATAAGTACTATCATTTGTAATTGTACTTCAAAAACGCTATCATGGATACAAGGCTCCTTATCAGTCCATGAATACGAAATTGTGGAATAGTTCATGAATATCACTTCACGCATAACAATTAGAACCAGTTCCATTAGTGAGATAGCATACGATTTCCTGTCCTTAGAGCATCCCCATCCATCATCCATTCTCCATTCTTGGAGGAGAATGGAAAAAAAATGGTTCCTCCATCCATGGAGAAATCAAATCATTCTTCATGGAGAATATGGAGTGGAGAATGAAAATCGTGGGTCCCATGATAAAAATATTAATATTAAAATAAATTAAAGAGATGTGTAAATGAGTGATTAGAGTAATGAAATATGTTGGGACCCACTGGAGAATAAAAACTTCATTCTTGGATGGAGCAGTTCTTTTACGATGGAAAAAGTAAGATAAAAGTAATGAAGTGGATAAGGTGGGTCCCATCTAAGAATGAAAAAATCATTCTTGGATGAGGATGCTCTACCTCTTTTTCATTCTTACAACTATGTTTTTTTACCACAACAAAGGTGTTTCTTGAATTCTTTCTACCACTGACCTACAAAATCACCACCACTAAATCATCCTCATCCATCCTCCATTCTCCCTTCTTGGAGGAGAATGGAGAAAAATGGTTCCTCCATTCATGGGGAAACCATTCTTCATGGAGAATAGAAGATATTCATCTTTTGCAAGAATGAAATGTAGGATGAAAATCGTGGGTCCCCGTAATAAAAATATTAATAT
Source organism: Agrostemma githago (assembly GCA_958450325.1). NCBI lineage: Eukaryota > Viridiplantae > Streptophyta > Magnoliopsida > Caryophyllales > Caryophyllaceae > Agrostemma > Agrostemma githago. The sequence goes on along the minus strand of OY288259.1, from coordinate 52,027,648 downwards.
TAAAATAAATTAAAGAGATGTGTAAATGAATGAGTGGAGTAATGAAATGTGTTGGGACACATTGGAGAATAGAAATTTCATTCTTGGGTGGAGCAGTTCTTTTAGGATGGAAAAAGTAGGGTAAAAGTAATGAGGTGGATGAGGTGGGTCTCATTCAAGAATGAAAAAATCATTCTTGGATGAGGATGCTCTACCTCTTTTTCATTCTTACAACTATGTTTTTTTACTGATTTCCTTGCTTTAATTTTTATGCCTATGCGGTGGATTTAAATGCAATTTGAGTATGATTTGGTTGGTTTGTACTTTGTAGTAAAGAAGAGAACGATATGTTTGATCCAACGGCTATGTAAACAAAAAAGAACACGGGAAATTTGGGGTGAGAATTCAAGAACATCACTATCCTAAAATAAAAAATAAAAATCGAGAATTTCAGGTAATTAATTTTTCATATATTTATCTTAGGTCTTCACGATATTATTTTGTTGTGGTAGTTGGTTTTATTTGAAGCGCAAGGGTGTTTTTTTGTTCTCGTTTTGGTTGCCGTATAATTCATTTGGATAATCTCATTGCATACTTATTTTGATAGATTATGTTATAAGATGGTTAAATTTAGACTTAATTTTGGAGTTGGTTAGGGAAGATGTGATCCATTTAGGTTAAAATGACTATTTTTTTAGTTCTGATGCACCTTCTCAGATTAGTGTTAGATGTGTAATTGGGTTGAGTACTAATTCATGTGAGTTGGAATTATTGGAAGTGTGGTAGATTTTACTTACATTTTGAAATGTGTATTATGACGTGTATGAGTTGGAAGCGTCAATATGTATTTCTCCGATGACAGGTTTTTGTTTGGATAGTTATCACAAGAGATCGTGTTGTCAACAACGACAATATAAGGTGGTGTGTACGCATTCCTTGGTAATGGGTGAGAGGAGGAGTGTCAAATGGGGCTTGGTGAGAAAAGGATATAGGCAAACGCTCCAAGCCTCCAACCATCGGTCTAGTTGTCGTCGTGGTTGCCCGCCATAACCATTGTTTACCCTAACTTCATTTAGTTGTCTCTCGTGCTGAGATTTGTGATTGACCATGTACATTAGGAAAGTATGTACAATCATTTTAGCAAAAAAAAAAAAAAAAAAAAAAAAAAAAAAAAAAACACCTTTGTTGTGTTCTAAGGTTGTTTGGGAGAATTTTAGAGGTTAGGGAAATTGAAACTTTCATAAATCTATGTAACTATCCGATTTTCTTGCTTAAACATCAGGATGAAATATTCTATGTATTTGTCTTACTTTCTTGCCTAAACATTAGGATGCGATTTTCAGTGTTATGGTTGGGAAAATTTCAGAGGTTTGGAGACACATAGTCGGTCTTCGAATTTGGGCATTCTTTCCTAAACATTAGGAAGCACTTTACAGTATGCCTTCTATGTTCACCTAAAATCTTGCTCGTCATTCCTAGAACTGTGCCAAACTATCGAGCTAATTATTGCTGTAACCAAAGCCCATGGCTAAACCACTGATGTAAGTAAATAAATAAGGTACGTTTTAAAAGTTGACTAGGCAACTTTGATTTACGAGTATTTAGGAAGACTAACACAAGGTAATAGAGTAGTTCAAAATTTACATACCACATTCGTTGAATCATTCCTCCCTCCAAGACCAACTTCCAAAATTCCAACATCAACCTAATCAAAAAATGTTTCACAAAAAATGTTTAAAAAAAACAATTACAGAATGAAAATTTCAAGTCACCATTTGCAGATATATACAACCATGGACACAGAAATCAGGTCCTGTTTTGTGACTGAAGGGAGCTTGACTGAATTGAAGCGAAATATGGGCTTTAAATTGAAGAACTGAATAGGCTTTAACTCAACTGAGCACAATAGGAGACAAGCTGAATGGGGCTGACTGAACTAACAACTAACCTAAATTGAACTGAATGGGACTGAACTAAAATGAACTAGAATGAACTGACTTGGATTGAATAAAGTTTAACTTAGGGCCTTGGTACTACAAGTATCAAAATGTTATGCACAATTTAATTCGTTGACATTGAGCCACAAAGTTTGTATTCCGTACTTTAGCTCCTTAGACCTACAAATTATTAATATGGAACATCACATGAGAATTATCTGCACGTGGTTTCGTACACCATGAGGAGAATTAGTGACACCGGGTGGCAAGTCAAACTAATCCTCCATACTAAGAAGCTATCAGACAATAGAAGGTAACAGGTCACATCTATCTTCTAATTCACGAGGCACAACAACGTTTCAAACTAGAAAGGAAGTAACAAACTGACATTATCACCTTGGTTGGCTAGCAAAACTGGAGGGGAAAAGAGGGAAGGGAGAATGGAGGATAGTAGTTTCCCCTATGTTAGAGAGGAAATAATTTGCCTTGAGCGAGAGAAATGGAGGGATCCGATTTCCCTCTCCTCCAAAGCTTTTTGCAGCTTCATTCCCTTTCACCACTTCCAAGAATGGCATTACCCTTAATCCTTCTAAAATGATTTCCTCACCCCTCTAGGGTATCCCATTCCCTCACCCTACTAACCAAACTCACCATTACATGCACCACCTACATACACCCTAGAAACCACGAGCCCCCATCTCCCACCGCCAACACCATGGACCACATCATCTCACATTTAACCAAAAGATACAGCTCATTAAACATCACATGAGAAGCTCATTAATAGAATGTAAATATGTAATGCCTTGCCATTCATTCATTCAGTAAACATGTTTTCATACAAGATCACATATACTAGTTACAATCAAATACTAGTGTAACAGTATCTACAAACTACAAAGTAGGAAACTATATCTCTATGACTCTACCATATCATAATACAACTAACTAGAATATTGATGTATTCTAATAAAAAGTTCAATGAGTACGATGATCTGACCTTCTCATGTATAAAAATTTTGAATGCCATAAGAGTCAAAAACTGAAATAGAGGAGGCATTGGCAACTCCTCTGTCACTTTATCCTGCAATGTAATTCACTAATCAAACATACAGTTTTCTTTTTGTCGAAATTAGAGAAGACTCGTCTAAACATCAGCTACATTAACAATTTTCAGACAGGAACAATATCTAAAGTTCTGCATGCCAATAAAGAGATGGCTCTCTAGTATGAGGTTAAACTTGCAACATGCAGATCACAAGTTCAAAACTCTGTAGAGAACTCGTAATCTCACCCCCTCTCTTCGAAAGGGGTTGTGTTGGTCCAGATGGATCCAGAGTCCACACTATATAAGGAAACTATTTCAAAAATTTCTTTTAGTTATAGGGCAGAACACATAACTTCAGCTGCCTGCGAACTACTGAGTCAAAATCAATGGAAGCTTGTATTTGGAACTTCAAGAAATTGGTTTTGATGCTAGATCCTACTGATCAGTTTGACATATTATTGATATAAGGTACTAGCATTGGTAATGATACTACAGGTTTAGAGGCAGTAAAAGTAAAAATCATTTATTAGAGACCAATTAGATAAGCCTTCCAACAAACAGTTCAGATAAATGATTCACCAATATGATCAATGTCATACAAATGATTCACAGTGTAGCATGTTTGCAAATAAGAGAATTTCAGGAGGAGACATAAGTGCATTGAATGACGTATCAATAGAGTGTTATGTCAATTTACCATCAAGCTAATACTAGTTTTGATGAACGGCAATTTCTAGGGTGCAGAAATACAAGTTATGTCACGTTTCAAAAAGGATGACAGAGCATAGATTAGAATATAAAGTTCAACTTACAACTGGGAAACAACAATATTCATGCAGAGTTGTATGTGTACAAGAAATTATACCCTTAGCTGGTCCCAGCAGTCCCAGAAATATCGAAGGAATGCCTCCTACGAGATATCAAGCCTAGGCAAGAGCAAGGTGCATATCAGCTGTATGAAGGGCTAAATTCGATTTAAAACAACAATAATGAAAAGAATTAATCACAAGAGAACTCAAAATGAATACATTCATGAAGAAAAGCAGGACATCCCTCATCCACCCAGCCACTTTAAAAAAATACAGGTATCATTTCATGCTTGGCCAAGTCTAGTGAAACCCTTTGTCGAGAGAGTTTAAGAAAAACCTTTAGTCAAGTACATCAGATCATTCAAACAATTGCTACTTTGTACAAGAAGAGAATGATCTCATAAGAAGCAGTGGAAAAGAAAGGTCACACGACCACACTAACCCATCAATTCGAAATCTCTCTCTCACATCAATTAAATGAGGTGATGTAAAAAGGCCAGTATGGAAACCACACTCACGTAAAATTGCCTCTGAGAAAGCACATGTCGACCCCTGTCCACGAAAAAAAATTAGAAACAATAAAACACAAGGTAAAGATGTATGCCTATAACAGACCTTTCCCACACATGGCCATATCTCATATCGAATGTATCTTGCAATAAGAATCTCGCGTGCTCCAAAAGATTTCCTACAAAATTTTAATGCTCTTCCTCTATCCAACCTTGTTACCTTGGCCGTACAAAGGGAGAACATCCTACCAAATCTGAACATCCATTTATTTCCACATTATGACCTCAATTTTAACTGTTTGACACCCATCAGCTGAAGCACTTGTGCTTTACCCAATTTTTCCTTTATCCTCCTCGTTAAAAGACGATGAGAAAAACACAAAATTGGAAGAGTATAGCTAGCAAAGTAATTTACTTAAAATTTCTGTACAAGAAAACCAATAATAATCTATCACATAAGTTGTAAATGCAAAGACAAATGAAAAATGGAGGAAGAAGAGTACCTTTCCTTTCGTTCCAGCAACATGGATTATCTTAAGTCCTGCTATCTTTTCCTCCAAACCTAATATCTGAGACAACATAAAGGAAAAAGAGAAAGAGACCTGTTTATATGTGTCGGGTTTGGGTTGAAGGATTCATGACCCGTTTATATGTGACACAAACCCAGACCCACTTTTGGCTCATTGAGCACCTAAAGTGTGACACAACCATTTTTGCACGTTATCCCCGCGGAAACCAAACAAGCACCAGGCTCGTCTGAATAGTAGGCAGGCACAAGGCCTTCATTACAAGTTCCAAAAACCGACATCCTTTACAAGAGGCATTTAAACAAATCCTTGAATCTTAATCAAATAAAATGCACACTGGGAAGAATTTTATGGTCATGGACCTGAATTCTCTTATCAAGATACAGGAACAATGGGTTCAAATGTTGGCATTATAAACATTAACAACAGGCTATGAGTTGATACCTTAAGATACATCCCCATTCGTTCAAGCTTGGTGTATTTGCCACCAACTGTAGACTTATCTCCACGTTTCCGGCCATGAATGAGAGAAGAAAGTGCTTCCATGGCAGTCTCATAAGAGCGTGAGTGAGATAAGTTTGACGAGAGTTCCTCAGAAACTTTATTGTTTCTTATTTTTTCTAAAATTTGGGATGGCGGTGAGGATAACATCCTTGACTGTATACCTGCCACATTAGTCGGAACAAGTTGGTGAGGAAAGGTCATCCATTACTGGCTCAAACAGTCACAGCTAAGAGTCTAAGACAAGTGATAAATATGGCAAAAATATTAGGCATCCAACAGTTTAAGTAAAAAGCCATCTATACAAAAGGATAACACTAGTGCTTTGCCCTTAAAAAGCAAGGATAGGACTTACTTAAGGAAGCAGGACCGGATCCATCCAAGCAAGGAGGACAACTTGGAATCCTGGAAGCTGGAATAATAGATAGGCATCGTCCTCTATCACAAAAACGTGAAACGCCAATAACTTCTCGCCTGATAAAGCCATTTGATAGACTCTGCATCATATCCCACAAACCCTGCAAAATTAGCAACTCCTTATCACAGCATGCCTTTACTCCACAAACACATGTGTTTAGACTTTAGGTTTGGGTGATTTCCAGATACAATGGTTATCGGGTCGTATCCAGTTAGGTTTGGAATGGGATAAAATAGGGAATTGCCAGGTTTGTGTTTCAAATTGGGAGTGATGCATGTTCTGTGTACATTCAAAGCTAACACCCACACCACACCTTCCCTCCCGGCTAGCTATTAGCTATTTGTGGTTGATTCTAGTCCCTGAGCAACACCGTGTTACCCAGTCCCAGGGTTAATGTTAGTCGTAGTCAGTAGAAGCTGAAGTATCAACATTTGCTGCCAACCTCTGATGATTACATTACATTACATGTGCAGGTGCAGCAGCAAACATTCATTCGTACAATAACACTTACTGGTAAAATCAAACATACATGCATGGACAGAGAGAAGAAGATGAAGATGAATAATAATAATAATAATAATAATAATAACAGAGGGAAGTTGAGATAAAGCGTTACCCAGAAATGGAATGAAGGTGAAATAATCCTAAGATTCTGCGTATAAGCTAAGTAGACACTAGATACTACTCAGTACTGACCATAGAGTGTAGTGTTGTGTTGTGTTGACCAAGGAATATTGAATAATGCTTCTTCTTAACTGCACTGCTCTGCTGTGGTCACTCATTCATTCCATTCTGTCATGGATTGGCGGCGTTTTAAATATCAACTCCTCTCCTCTCCTCTCCTCTCCTCTCTTGCTTTTTCCTCGCCTCTCCACTCCTGATTCTTTGGGTGCTTCTCGGACACTCTCACACACACTCACACTCTATTGTTTTTGGGACTCCAACTCCCTCCCTCCAATTTTAGTGGCACGGAGATAATAATATTATTATTATTATTATTATTATTATTATTATTATTAATATTAATCGACTATTCATACTTACATTTTTGTACTCCCTACATTCAACATCAACCTTCTTGATGTTTTTAACATAAATATATTTATTAATTAAGGTATAAAAATATATTAAATGTAAGGTAAATGCTTGTGCAATTATAATTTTTGTAAATATGTAAAATTTAAAGTATTTGTTTAACATTAAAACAATGATTAAAATTGAAATAGGAAAGTTGGAATTGAACGAATAAGGAAAGATTCGTCTTCAACGGACGAAGTATCTGCTACTCCCCTTTCTCCCTCCCAACCTAAATTTCTAGAGAGAATTGGACCGGAGGAAGAAAAAAAAAATCCCGAATTTCATCTTCCTTAACCACCAAGTCGGTCTTTTTTTTAAGATTATTAATATTACTCCATTATTTTATCAAGAAACTTGTTTGGAAGCATGATTTATTTTATGTTTTATTTCATATTAATATCATAATTTTTTTTTAATTTTTAGTATTAGTATTATTACTGTTTATTGTGTTGTTCTTATTACTATTAATTAATTTCAATTTTATTATTATTATATCATTTAGTTGTATATATGTATATAGTCAAGAATTACATTAATTATGGAGTAATCAACAAAGTGATTTTTTTTGTAATTCATTGGTTTGAGCCTATATTAGAGTGATTTTGTTCTTCCGAAGGTTTTGTTAAGGTAAAGACTTACTCGCATATCTTGAGAAATGTAGACATCAAGAAAATATCAACACACACCAACAATCAAGTGCAAGGAAAATTTACATTTGTGTTAGTATGCTAAACTGCTAATGCTCCCAAATACAAGGATGTTGAACTTGGTGGCTACCAAGGGATTCTGAAGCAAAAATAAAAATCCAGTTTGTAGCCGTATGATCGATCTAAAATGAAGGAGCGGGCGCAGTAGAACATTCCACATCTCAAAGAGACTCTGCAAACTGGGGGGCATCCAAGTCAAGCTCTTGCTTCATTATACAGTTCATAAACCAGTCACTACTATATGTCCGAATCCCGCTTTTCACAGCTACCAATGCTTCCTCCATATCTTCTTCGCTTGCTATAAAAATAGTTCTCGATTTTTCAACTACTTTCCCCAAGCCAATGTTGACCTGAATGTAGAACACAGGCATACTTCTGAAGTGGATATAGCATTACAGATTTCCAGCGTAAAAAGTAAACAAAAGAACATTTTGAGGAAAAACCCTTTTGCTAACAGTGTTTGGAGGTAGAAATGAATCAATTAAAGCTACTACTCTAGTCCTTTTCTTAAGATGGTTAAGAGTATTAGAGATCAACAAAATCTTTCAAAATTAGAATCGTCAGGTTGATAATACAAAAACAGTTGGAGCTTTAGTTGCCAAGTTCCATGTTGTGATATTTGACATCCGACTCAACAACACCATACCACGCAAATTACTTTCAAGGTTAGCCGTATTTGTTGGTTGTCTTTCTGTGTTAGGGCTCTAGATATTATAGTGAATTAGTAGGGCGGGGGAATTGATGGTAAAATCTCAATCAAAATTAAAATGCCTCACACAAAAACCAAGTAGATTACAATCAATTGTCTCAAAATCAGGAATATACTTACATTGCCGCCAGCAGATCTAATGATGTCAGATAGCATTTTAATTGGTGGATAGATCTGAGTTGTGAGGTAGATATTGTAACCATCGAGTAAAGCTCGAGGATTTTTTCTGGCTCTAAACACAGCATCTTTTAAATCAACCCTGAATTTCGTTAGGTACTCCTCATCCTTTAAAATAAAGGATACTTCATCTGAAAATTTTAGCATTGAACGTGTTAGAAAAATTGGGAAGTACAAACGAAAGACTATACAGTGTACTACATCCATCTGGGAGAAAGTAAGCCTGACTAACCGAAACAAATAACAGAGGAAAGGGCAATAACTTGGATAAGATGGTCCCTAACAGTAGGACCAGGCGAGTTAAGATTTTCAGGTAAGCTATTAACTTGGTTTGGAACCTTACAAGCTCACTGCCTCACCCTAAACTACTATAGCCCTGTAGGACCGCGTCGACTGTCTTACCCGAGACTTGCTGGAGACACATATAAATGAGTTTCCACAGAAAGACTTACCTACAAATCTGCCTACTTTGCAACTTTCTTTAAGCCAATGAGGTGAGAGTATCCAAGCCCTACAAAATGGAAAAACCCTTAAATGATGTAAATGGTATTCATCTAATGCTAATGGTATCTTTTACTCAATTAGCACGAAACAGTATTAATGCTCTTTAGAATCAACAATATGAATAACAGAGGCAGCAATTAGTTCAACTAACCCAGCACACAAAGCAGTACAGAAGTTCAAAGTTCTTCTAGCTTTTCTTGTGAGGACATGTGTACACACGCTCCCATCAGCAGCAACAGATCCACCAAGGTCCACTATCGTCTGCAACCATAAAATAAATGCAAATTACTTGGACTAGTAGTTTATTAGACTTAACTTGGAGAGATGCAACTCAAAATATAACAATCATTAAACAATTACTAGTATCCACGCTCGTTAAAGAGTATTTTGGCATAACTAGCAAACTTTGGATTGCTTACAGCGTAATTTTTTAGGGTACCAGCTTTAGGGCTTCAATATAAAATGTAGCTTAATTCAACCCCAACAAATACATCACCATGTAAGAGTCCACTTTTGAGCAAGATCTCGGGACTGGGTGGTCCATTGTCCAAAAGTGTATGCAGTCCCAACAAATAGTTGGTAGTGGACCGTTTCCATAAATCCCAACTAATATGTACTTAAGGAAATAAAAATGTTGAGGCTCAAACGAAGATAAACCTTAACAAGATATGCCTTTTTAGGTCCATCAGCAATGTCCATTAGCATGATCTGCACATTTTTCCTTTTAGACTGGGATTCAGCACAAGCCATAAGAGCATCCACTTGCTTGCTGTTCATCATAATGATATTTTCTTCTATTCCGAGAAGGTTTTGGTTGGACACAGAATCATATAGTTGGTCCTTGTTTAAATCGGCAACAGAGTCGGGATGTGATTGATAATCACAAGAAAAAGTAGCTTTTACTCTTTTGGAGTTTAAAGAACATGAAGAAACTTCCCAAATATTTCGCTTTGCTTTTCCTTTCTTAGTTGCAGAAATCTGTTTCACGGGTACTCTGGTCGATATTTCATCACCAGACATATCAGCATTTATTTTATCAAGAGTAACAATCTTATGTAAGTTCTGTGTTCCATTGCTCTCTAAAAAAGCTGCAACCAAACAACAAAACAAAAGATAATTAACAAATATCATCAAAAAGCACCTATTAAAGCAGAATGCTCGAGAATCCAGCTTGTAGTAATCTTAATATTGCATTGTCATACAATCCCTAAAATATACTCCCTCTATGACATTCAATTTTATATATTTGATTAAAATATACCTCGCATATATTATTCAAATGTATAGAATCAAGTGGTATGGAGGGAGTAATCATATAGTCGGTCACTGTGTGTTTCCTTTAAATCCATCCTCAAAAACTTCTATCATAAATTTTGTTGAGCATAATCCAAAGGGAAAAGTAACTTTAAGATATCTACAATAAATAGAGGCAGACAACCCAGCCTTTAACATTTAGTCATGTATCCCTCAAAGTGTTGACCAATGACTTCAATCAAGGAACCGGGACAAGTATGCCTCTATACGAAAAGTATGCAGAGCATTTTTCTATATACCCACCACTTAACTCAAGCGGCATATTCTGTTGGCCTGGAGATCTCTCAGCCACTGATGTTTGTAAAGCAGCAGCCTCTCTGGTACCAGCAAGGTAGAACATATCTGATGAGGTTGTCTTTTCAGACGGCTCCAGCCTCAGCTTTATGGAGTGAGAATCAACACCATGGAGGTTCTTATTTAGATAAGAAATCATGAGGGTAGAACCCCCCGGGAAACATAGAGCACGACGGATATCAGCCTTGATAGGTAATCTACGAGCTCTACCTTTAGTGCCCACTTCAGCTATTGATACGAAACCCTGCATCAGAGGCACCACAATGACCATTGCGATTAAATGAATGCACGTAACATAGATTAACGGCTTTCAATTTCCTTTTCTTGAGTAGGAGCTACCAAAAGCAATCAATGTCTACTAATCAACTACATCATCAAACCATCAGTGCACAAGACAAGCAAATTGAGGTAAAATTTTACACCATTCACGTTGAATTTATTAAACAAGGATGGCAGGATGTACCAAAGATTTACCTGCTTCTGCCAAAAGCCTTCAGATTCCTTGTCTCCCCAACACAATATTGTCCCAATGCCAACATCCTGAAGTCTCTTTCTCAATTCCATGTACAAGAGGTGACCTACTCCCTGCATACACACTCTTTAAATAATAAGAAGGGTATCTACAGGGGTAAAAAAGAAAGCAGGGTACATAATCATTGGGAGAATAGAAACAAAAAGGGAGAAAAAGAATAGTGAAGCAAGAACAATCAATAAAATCAGGAAAAAAAAAACATAAAATTTCGGAATATCATGTGGAATCGATCTGAAAAAATAGTTCCCCTTACTCTTTCGCAAGGAAAGACTGCCAAATGAAAAAAAAAAATAAAAAAAAAAAAACAAAAAAAAACTACTGCTAGTTATTACAGTAATATTTACGAAATGGACAATGTCGAGAAAATAACAGGTGTACTGAAAACTAAACCACGTTACTGAAATAAAACATAACCAGTTCCTTAAACCCTAGTGACACATTACGAGGTCGTAGACTCGTAGTTCTATCGAATGGCACGTAGAAGTTGCTTCTATAGATGACCCATTATGAAAGTTGCATAACGATTTGCATAGACCAATTGCTGCATTGTGGAAACATTTAGAGAAAGAAACACAGAAGAAATAATACAAAAGCAAACATGAAACTGATACCTTGTGCTGGTATTTTGAGCTAACCGCAGCGAGTGGAATTTCAGCATTTTGTGTGTCAGCTGGAATTATTTGGTAGGTAATAGCTGCAATAACCTGCATTGACAAGTGAAAATACAAAACATGATGGATACACAGGCTCTTTTTTAACATATACAAAGTGCAAGTTCTCAAAAGGGAAATGTTTGTCAAGCCATCAAAATTGATATCACAGTCCCTTGCAAAGTTTCGGTAAACAAAAAAATAAGCTCCACAATCAACTAAACACCAGGAACTATCATGATCAGCGGAGATGAATCATGATAGTGCAACAACATGAAAAACAACAGCCTAATCCCAGTGCAACACCACATAGGGGTTGTTTTGAGACAAGCCCTTGTGAAATTTGGTGGATAATTGCATTGAATGACCGTTATTTACAATAAACAAAAGCACACATTTAAGCGAGTTATTTTGCTTATTTCCCTATAATCTAAAGCCAAAGGTAGGCTACACATGACTCCATTAAAATAGAAAATAGGAGAATGTCAGAGTGAAGTATATTAGCGGTAGATGGTGTATCATTACCAGCTTCATTTACAGACTGAAAAAAGGAATAAAGAGATAGCAAACACAATGCAGATATGGTTGGTCCACTAGAACGAAGAGGTGATGGAGATATTACCTACATTATAGATAGCTCATCAATCTTTAAAAATGCAAGATAATGTTCTGACCGGGTTTACCTTAAACGATGTTCCCACAGACTTCTCACTTAGAAGCAAAGTGCAAAACTTCCTGGATAAGACCAAATTACAGTGTTACACTGAATGAAACATGAGAAGTTGAAGCAGCCTTTTACCAGGAGTTTCTTAAAGTGAATGAGACATGAGGTAATGAACAATCAGGTATATATAAAATTAAGGAAAGACAAGTGTTTGTCAAGGTCAAACAATAATAAACTTGCATGACAAAAAAACAGTTGCTGATAGTAAAATTGACACTTGAAAAGACAGGAAAAGATGTAGGAGCTACTGACGAGATCTTACCCACTTGAAACACATCTTTGAAGAAACGACGATTGTTTTCCCGTGTTTGCAGCATAATTCATACCAGGCAGCTCTTTCATGTATAAACTCAGGATTTCCTGTAAATTAATGAGGTTACTCTAAATAAGTGTTGACACTTGAGTACAATAAATAACCAGATGTGATATTCACTTGCTAATGAATTAAATTGCATTGAGCACCTCAAACGAAAACACTAGGAGTATATTTGCAGAAGGGGGGAATCAATATAACAATATAAGATATTATGGGAGAGTAAATCTCATACGGAAACCAAACTTTGCCCACTCAGTGCTTAAGCTAAACACAATTCCAAGACAGGCTTCAAGATCTCAACATGGCACTTGTAATGAATTGAATGGGTGTACTGCAAATGTTAATTGCGTCATCATTTTCAAGAATTAGGATTTGCGTGGAATCTTACACCATTACCGTCCAAAGCTCTCCTACCTTTTTTTTTTCTTTTTTGTTAAATTCACTTCCATTTGTGATCAAACTAGGGCCTTTACATTACCATGTAAACGTTATCAAGCTTAGGCTCAAACTATAAGCTTCCTCGGCTAAAATGAGCTGGATTCTTAGCATAACTACTACTCCCTCCGATTTTTTATTATCTTCCCCTTTGGTTTTTGGGAAGAAAATAAGGTGTAGGAATGTGTGCTTCAAAATAAAAGAAGGAAGAGAGAGAAATGTAAGGGTGATTCTAGACCACATGTTGATGGCCCAAAATGGAAATAGGGAAGAAAGGGTGTTTCAGCCCAATAAGGAAATAGGAAAGATAATAAAAAATTGGAGGGAGTATTAAATATGGGAATTTTTGGCACTAATCTTAAACATGGATTAAGTTGATGAGATGTACCTGAAGCAAAGAGTTGGTGAGACTATCAGGGTCCTTAGGGTTGATAAGCATGAACTGACAATCAACATGAGAAACGGCTCCGTCTTCTACACAATTGATAAATACATTGCATAAGCATATCACAGGATCATAATCACTCCTGTTTACTTTTCTTAATCATACAATCAAAGGTCGGCAGATGATTGGGATGGAGGGGTAGAATTACCAGTTTCCCCCAATTTCACGCTATCGAGACCGTGACTTTTACTTCCGTTCATTTGTTCCATCACTTCATCAACCAAAAACATTAAAATTAAAATCAAAGATTGAACCAGAAAAACAGCATTAGTAAGCATAATGTTCAGCTATTGTTTCGAAATCGAACCTGAGATTCGGATGTTAGTGGGTGCGGAAGCGGAAATTTGCAGAGAATTATCTTTGGATTCGCATTTAAAGCTTTTGGCTTCTCCTTGGACAGATACCTCGCAGTTTCCTGAAACAATTGAAATCAATAAGAAAAAGTGGAAATGAGGTTGATCAATTGCGTGAATTGGTGAAAGTGAGTGTGAATATCAAAAGTTAGGGTTTAAGGGACGAAGAGGTGGAGCTTACCAATGGGGATATTGGAGAGATTAGTGGAAGGTTGAGAGGAGTTCATTTTCTCCGCGCCATTACCAGTGTTTTGCCGGTACTTTTGTTTCAAAATGGCTTTGCTCTTTTTAAAGATTTTTTTTTTTTTTTTTTTTTTTCACGTGTCAAATAATATTCACTTCGTTAGATAAAAATAAATAATTTGTCCGGCCTTACCCAATCTGATGTATTATTTGATCCGACATCGATTTGTGATGAATACATTCGTCACAAAATAAACTTACTCTTTTTTTTAAGAGCGAAGGAAACCGCAAAGTTTCAAAACTAGCTCAAAATTTATGAGAGTTACTATTCCATAAAATAACACAAACAATTAATCTTCACATATAAAATAAAAAGTAGATAAATGATGAGATGGAAATAGAATAGTTGTATAATTACTATAATAACTAACATAGAACCAATGTAATTATGCAAGCAAGGAAGACATGGGAGAGAATGGCGATGAAGACGATGATAGTCTAATCTTTAATGATTGAGAAAGAGTAACAAGTGAAATGTATACCAAAAGATAGGTTAAAACGAACGCATAAATCGCTTTGCACAACGGGTTATTGTCGAAGCCCCATTGTAATTAGTTTCTACAAGGGCAAGACTTATACACAAAATCTAGAAAGATATTTTGTGTCTTATTCTTATCTATTTTATTGCGGAGTATTAGATGTACCTCTAAAAGTCTAAATGATCATTTTGTTTTATACTTGTTTTTATAACAAGCGTACCCCTTTTATATTTGTATAATGTTAAGTGTATCTATTTTTTTGGTAATACTTTTTTTGTACTCGAATTTTACTCAATCATACTTCAAAATTAATACATATCCTTCTCATTTCTCCCTCGCCACCAAATTAAGTTTCTAGAGAGAAAAAAATTCCACAATTCAATTGCCTCAATTAGGGTTCTTTGAAAGAGTCCTAATTTGCGATGAATCAAGTACAAATTAGGGTTATTTAACAGGAATAATACCAACTTTGGTTGGTATTCCATCAATAAAACCAACTTCAATTAATATGGGAATAAAACCAAGTATGAGATATATTATACGAGAATGAAATTGACTCTTAAATGACCGGGTGATGTCGATTTTTGTGGGTCCCATACTAATAATTAACATCTATCTTCATCTTTTTCATTGCCCTAAATCAAATTCTCTCTCCTAAACTATCATTTCTCCAAATCCATGGTAGCCCATCAATTTCATGTTTAAGGCCACAAGTCTCTCTTGATCAAATTACATTTTCAATCAAACCAATTATAAAAAAAAACACTAATTGGACACTTAAACCCCGAATTAAACCCACAAAATTTGAAACCCCCAAATTAAACCCAGAAAAATCGGAACCCCCAAATTAAACCCAGAAAAATCGAAAACCTAAGTTAAACCCAGAAAAATTGATTTAGGGGAAATGAAAACAACACTCACTGTCGACATTACCGAACCACAAGATTGAGGAATGAACTTGACAATACCACTGAAAATTGATTTTCGACAAAATTTATGATAAATACCTTCGACGAAGTTTGACAAAAGTTCGAGAAAGATAAACAAATAAAAGTTTCGTAAAAAATTACCTTCGACGAAGTGAATGATGAATTGATGAAGAAGACGTTTTGAATTGATGAAGCGAGAAGATGAAGTTTAGAGTTTGGGAATTAATGAAAAGTTAAAAGTGAATGTCAGGGTGTCAGTAAACTTGTTAGTGGTAATATATTAACGGGGGTAGGCGGTAGCAGGTAAGCGTATTTCATTCGCGTATAATATGTCTCATACTTGGTTTTATTCCCGTATTGATTGAAGTTGGTTTTATTAATGGAATACCACCCAAAGTTGGTATTATTCCTGTTAAATAACCCTACAAATTAAGGTCAGAAATTTCAAATTCAATTGCACTGATTAGAGTTCTTCGAAAAAATCTTCATTTGTGATGATACGAGTAGAAAATGAGGTTAGGAAATTGAAATCAATTGCACCAATGATGGTTCTTAGGAAAAGTCCTAATTTGCAATGAACTTGAAATCAACGTGTGCTTAACTTTACTCCACAGAGTTTCCCTACACAATAAAGTCATCATGTACCCCGGATCATCGATTATGATTAAAAGTCGATGCCATGATTATGCTGGTTAGAAATAGTGATATTTCATAAACGTGATAAGGCTCACATTGGCCGAGTAACGATCTTTTCTTCTGACTCAAGCATATTCCCAATATGTTTCAACATGAGTCAATTACTTATATATATGTTTGTTTTGCAATGTACAATAAACTTGAGTAACCACCGTCTTTATCGCATGCACGTTGCCTCTAACTTCCATGACCAATATTTAGTCATGGACAACTTTAAGTTGCAATTTTGAGGGTTACAAATAAGAAATGCTTGAACATCCTACTTTTTTGGTTATAAAGAAGAGTGCACCACATCGAAGCTGAAAATCGAACCTTCAACCTCTCGATCGAGGTAAGAGAGCTCTCTTACCACTTGAGCTTACACCTTTTTTCTCTTTGAAGATCCTAATACGTGACAATGGAAACTGTGTTTCTAATACTACGTGATCCAATGTAATTTCACAATTTATTTATTTTAACAGTCATATCCATCACAAATGTGTGACGGGTCAAGTAGTGCGACAAAAAGGCATAGTGCATAGGAAATGCCATGTGATTACCAATCAGGTAGCCAATATTTGGCACGTCATATCCTTGTGACGGATATACCCATCAGAAGGGAGACTTATTGATGTAATTTACAAAAAAGAAATCAAGTTGTAGACACCCACATTTGGCCGTTAGGTGTCCATGGCAGTTTCAAAAAAACACCTGATGATGATCGGACGCAAACATGCTTTAACGTACTCGAATATGGGCTCGAAATCATTAGCATTTGGCTTGGGCTTTTTAAGGAGTACAAATCTCACAAAACCAACCTCAAATTCAGGCCCGGTGGGTCATTTCGAGTCAGATAAGACTAATTTGGGTCGGATCTGATACCAGGGGCAAAACCGTCTTTTAGCGACCGAGTCAAAACCCGGTCAAAGATATTTTCCAAGACGTAGAAACCAGCCATGTCACCCCACGAGTCCGGTTTGAGCTTAAACACTACAAAAATCAGGTACAAAAATATTAAACAATTCCGTTAAAGATAGAATTCGATCTCCAAGAGGAATTCTACCCGAGCACTCGACCGAGTACCAAGCATACTCGGCCGAGCACCCCAATTCCAGCCGGGTTCGTGCCTTTCTCGCTAAGAAACGGAATTCTCATTCCTCTCGACTTCTTACTTTTCCTATCCTAACCGGTATTTCTTATCACCCAAGCAAGATTACCGCTCCTAGCTTCAATCGAGGACCTCTCCTATAAATAGGACCCTCTCACACATCGATAGACATCATCAACAATTCCCGACAACATTCAATAAACCTCGAGATTCATACACATCTACATCTCATATAGCAATAATACACACATAGCATCGAATAACCGATATTACAACCCGAAAAACCGGCCACCTCTACCCGACATACCCCACACGGCAAAACCACCATAACTCACCAATATTACCTCGACGCTCCCGTGTTTAAGCCACGTTCCGACGAGCCCCGTTTCGAGTATACAAAGCATGTAGGTTGAGGGTGTAAAATCAAACCCGTTTTCTCCTTTCTCTTTCTTCTTCTCTCGTCGTTTTCTTCGTCGTTGCGTCGTCGGTCCGTTTTTTTTATGGGTCATCGTCACGTTTTTTTCTAATATCGATACTACAATCTATTTTCATACAAAACAAACGTTCTTAAAATACGATACTGACTCTATAGTCAAATACTGTATCTAAAAAGAACTAAATCAATCTCGTTGATGCTAAAAAATCGTCACATGGTCTAGAAAACAAAATACAACGATTTTAACGCGGAGAGAATCAACATCGTTTTTTTAGTCCAATTTTTACAATTTTTTTTTATCCTTTCTAAAAAATCATTCCGAATATTGGATATCGATTTCATAATCGAATATCAAATATAACGAATATCGAAAATTTAAGTCGAGTATAAATTATATTATATTTGTACGCGATTTAGCAAAATCATTAATTTTTCGAAAAATAACCTCGAGATCAGGCTGCCATGCGAGTCGCACGAGTCCTGTGCGAGTCGCATGGCCACGCGAGTCGCGCCTCTCTCGCGCGGGTCGCGTAGGCTCCTGAAAACCGTAATACAAAAGAGATATTCCATCTTATTTCTTCAAACGTCTTTTCTTTAATAAAACGATGGGCTTTTCGGTATATTTCAGGTTTCGATAAATATTTTCTTGACCTCGGTCAACGCGTGTTTAATCCATCACGCGAGTTATCTTTTCAAAATCATGCATCGCATCATATTTACATTGTTTATTCGATTTACAAACCGTTACTAACCCGTTTGTTCTTTGTCTTAAGCATAAATTTATTTTCATTGTTTGTTTTATTATACTAAAACGAACCTCGCATGCTAAATACAACTTTGACGTTAATTTTAGATGCATTAAATCGACTTAGCAACCCATTCAATTATTCGCATGTTTAGTCAAAACAATGTTTGCATATCATTCATCGAATTACTAACACGCGTATTCAAAAATCAAACGATATCTTAGTAGAGGCCGCTAATGTGCGGGCGGGGTTGGGTGTTCTTTGTGAACTTCCCAACACGTACCCTCACCCCTTACTCAGAACTGTGGTTTCCGGATGTCTGAAACCATTGGCACACGAGAGTCATTCAATACACGGTATCCGATAACGTCGGTATCGATATCAAATGCAAAGGGACGAACCCAATAAACTCTGTCATCGGAATGGGCCGTATTTTGTGCACGGCCCACTACGACATAGGGTGGGTTCGAACGGGCCCGAACTCCCACAAAGTTCGGTGGCGACTCCACTTCGATTTAAATTTCAATTCGATCCATTCTCATATGGAGATTCATTCGCCTCCCCAAACCCGCGCGTGGCCGCGTCGGGGTGGACCTATGTCATGTCCACAATTTGGCGACTCCGCTGGGGATTAACTGATGCGTGACTTACCATCGGCATCCTTAGGGTGAGACTCGAATATAAATCGTTTGACTAGTACAATACGCGTTTTAGTTTTACGGTTCATGCATAACCCATATTTTCCCGGGCCGGTACTGGTGACCGACGTCCCACTATACTATTGATGTAATCCAAATTGGATATGTCAAAGGTGTCTATAGTCGATTCGTATGGGTTTTACGGCATGTTCTAAGCTCAACTCGACTTAGGAAGTCCGCCCCGATTCTCGGATAGGCTATGTACACTGGTATAGACCCCTTATAGACCGACCGAGACTTAGTTTAAGAGCATACATGGTGTCGTTATACTGCTTCCATGACTACATGCTACTTGATCTACATCTTTTTTTTTCAAAAACCGCCATTTTCAAAAATTGCATCCTTTTCAAAACATCCAATTTCAAAACCCGGGACATATACCGAATTTAGGATTTACGGTTTTACTCAAAATAGCCTATGTCTAGCCGGTATTCTGCCCATTTCAAAATTCGAAAATATTTTCGAACTTTCAAAACCGTCACCCGGCTCGCCTTTCCGTTTTTTTCGAAAAGCCAGGCTCTCCCTCCCCGAATTTTTTTCGGGCTTTCAAAAAAATCCTATTTCAAAAACTTCCTCTTCTTAGGACTTCCCGTATTTAGCAGTGTCGGGTCGTGTCATAATTCATCGAGGTCCTTAGCGTCGAAACTCCGTCGATCTTATATCACGGGTTTCTCCCTATCCCAGTCCACCTTATTCGACTAAGGCAAGGCCCACCTACGTAGGACATACTCCTACAAAGGAGGGCCCGTTTACACAATTGAGTCCAAAGTTTGGGGAATGTCTCACGTGAACCTCCTTCCAAACAGGACCCGACCCACATAACCGGATCCTAAAAGAGGCCCATATCTCACAAGTCACCCGTCTAGGAGTATTTTCCGAGTCATTTCCTTCCTAGTCTCCTTTACCCTTGCTCGGGATGTACTTTTGTTCTAGGATTCGGGTTTAGTTGCTGACTACGCGGTATTCTTACAGACAGGCTGCCCTTCACCCGAACCATGACAAAAGAAGCCATTGACGAGTTGACCGCCTCGTTGGTCAAGCTAGCTAGAGGATCAATTGAGAAAAATGAGGGAGGACCAGATCGTCATCCTCACTCGGGTAAGCGCCGTAGAACAAGGAACTCCTCTCGGTGGAGTCGAGAGTACTGGGCCGTTAGCTGAACTGGCCAGCGCGGTCCGTAAGCTGCAGGAACAGGTCCACACGACGACCAACAATACCATCCATACGGAGAACGCTCGGGCTTATTCGCCTCTAACCGATGAGTTGCCCGCTAATCTCAACTTAACGGGCCTGCCAATGTTCGATGGGACTGAAGACCCGGTGCTACACATCCGGGCTTTCAAAGAGTTCATGGCTGTCAAAGGGGTTAAGTCGTCCATGTTCAAGCATCTTTTTGCTTCTTCCCTGGAGAAGCACCCAAAAGCCTGGTACTACAGGCTTGATTCCAAGAAATACAAAACTTGGAACGACGTGGCAACAGAATTTGTTCGGAACTATGTCGACAACACTGAGATCCAGACTACGATGCGTACTCTGGAAGTTATGGCCCAAGAGCCCAAAGAGGGGTTCACCAAATACCTTCAAAGGTGGAGGGCCGAAAGTGTAAAGCTGGCTGAAAAGCCCAGCGAGAAAGTCCTGGTGGAGGCCTTTGTCAAGAACCTCCTCCCTTCTTACCGGTTCCATCTCCGGTACGCCGTCATACCTAATTTCGCCACCTTAACCGAAATGGGTACAAGAATTGAAGATGACTTAAGGCTAGAGAACCTTACTAAGGCCTCTACCAAAGGGTATCAAGGGGCCAGCTCGTCCACCAGCAAGCCCACAACAGCAGCTGCAACCCGCAGCATCTTTGACGAGGTCAACTCACTAGACACCTCATCCAAAAAGAATACTCCAACTCGGGTATTCACTGATATAGGGACCACCTATACTTATGCCTTACAAAGGCTGTTTTCAAAAGGCCTAATCTAACCGATAGGCCCAACTCCGGAAGTT
Source organism: Agrostemma githago (assembly GCA_958450325.1). Taxonomy (NCBI): domain Eukaryota; kingdom Viridiplantae; phylum Streptophyta; class Magnoliopsida; order Caryophyllales; family Caryophyllaceae; genus Agrostemma; species Agrostemma githago. The sequence goes on along the minus strand of OY288259.1, from coordinate 52,006,374 downwards.
CCGGTCGAAAAACGATCCAAGAGCTATAACATTCAGGCCTACTGCCAGTATCACCGAGGTAATGGGCACGACACTGAAAAATGCTGGAAATTGAAGCATCTCATTCATGATCTAATCAAAAGTGGGAAGATACCGCTTCCCAGTGACAAACCAAGTAACAAAGATAACCCCTTTAGTACTCACGCCATTCTTACTGGAGAAGTAGTAGACTGTTCTCATCTCATTTCCCCTTTCATCCCATAAATTAACGGGATATGGAATGATGATGAAGAGGAAGTTTATCTAGCCGAGGGGGAAGCTGTCCCCATCACCATCGAAGAAATCCGGAAGGCTAAAACCAAAGCCTTGACCAGCACTCATGTCATCACGGCCGACCTTTCTACCCCGGAAACCGTCACTGAACCTGCCAGGACGGAACCTACGCTCGAGGAACCAAACACTGACACGACCTTAGTCAAACAACTAAAGAGGGTCCGAACCGATCTTACTATATGGCAGCTTTTGGTTAGTTCACAAGAGCATCGGGCATCACTCACTAAGGCTCTCGATGAAATCAAGGTTAACTCGTTGGTTACCCCCACTGAAATGGCAGCCACTATTTTGCCCCACCTTAAAGGCAAATCCAAGGAAGAAGGCCCACTTATCACCTTCTCCGAATCCGACCTCCCACCGTTCGGGGCCACCCATAACTTGGCCTTATACATCACGATGATTTGCCGGGGAAAAGATCTCCCCATGACCCTGATTGATGACGGGTCCGCTGTAAATGTCCTTCCCTTAAGCACTGCTAAGGCCCTCGACATTACCGAGGCTGATTACCTTCCGACCGCACAAACTATCCAGGCTTTCGACGGAAGCCCAAAATCAGTTGTTGGTGCTGTTAAACTAACGATCATAACAGGCCCGATCGAGAAAGAGCTAGAATGCCAGGTGATTGATGTCACCTCATCCTTCAACCTGCTACTTGGAAGGCTCTGGATCCACGCGGTCAAAGCCGTATCCTCCACCCTCCACAGGAAGGTCAAGTTACCTCTACAAGACGGGGTCATCACTCTCGAAGCTACCCCCATAACTGTGGCAAGTTGCAACACCGCGGGCCAGACCGACCCACGAGGTTTCAATTTCGTGGGAATGATCGAGGAAGAATATCTTTTCCGGCCCTATTTCACTACTAGCATCGACACGATGCTGCAAAATTTGGGCTACCTACCGGGGGCTACTTCGAGGCCCGACCTCCCGGCTGGCAAGATCGTCGAGGTCCTAAGCAATGAGGAGTCAAAATTCGGCTTGGGGTATGCTATAACCCCGGAAAACGTACTTCGGGCCGTTAATCAGAAGGCCACCAACATCTTCAAGGGTACCTACTTGGACCCTTACAGCCCAAGACTGACTGATTACTTTGTCACTCCAGTGTTCGGGGCCGTTCAAGTGGGCCTTTACCAACCCACTATCACATATCGGGAATGTAACTATATCCCCGATGACATATTTGCCCTCGTTCAAGCTGAATCTAAAGAAGGCACTGACGGTACTGAGCCCATGTTGGGGCTCCTATTCGGGGAGGACAAGGTCGTCCCGACCCCCAAAGGAGAGCTAGTGAACCTGATCCTCCGTAGTAGCAGGTTTGATCCAACCAAGCTGATCTCCGAAGTTGGTACTGACACAGGAAAAAGGGCTTGGAGAAAGACTATCAAGTGGACCGACAGCCAGGGTCGAGTCTACAAGCTGACTACCGGTGAAGGAGATATGTCGGATATTGAGTCTGAGTCCGGGTCTGAGTCAGAGTCAGAGTCGGAATCTGAGTCCAAGTCTAGAGGGTCCAGTACTAGAATCGAGTCTGTAACCCCCCTTCCTTTAGTCACACCTATGGGAGTCTCGGAGTCTGTCCCGAGAGCACTCCCTATCCCGCCTCTGACCAACGATCAGATGGCTGCTCTCTTTGAGCTATTTTCAAATTTCACTATCAATAATAACGATAACCGTTCTGCTTACGACTTGTCTTATTTTCAAAACATTTTCAAAAATTTTACTTGCAATGACATTGAGAAATCCGACGAACAAGTACCATTACCTCCGCATCTAATCGAGCAACTCGAACAAAGGGAATCCCGAGATCCGGTAATTGAGGAAACCGATTCCATCAATGTAGGAACCCCTTTAGAGCCTCAGATGCTTAAGTTAGGTTTATCCTTAGATCCCGAGGAGAGACAACAATTCACGGATCTCCTCCAAGAATTCAAAGACGTCTTTGCATGGTCCTACAAGGACATGCCGGGAATAGATCGGGAAATAGCTGAACACCGTATACCCATCAAAGACGGGTATAAGCCGGTAAAGCAAAAACTCTGAAGGATGAGGCCCGAATGGTCTCTCAAAGTCAAAGAAGAAGTCGACAAGCAATTCAAAGCGGGCTTTATACAAGTGTCTGAATATCCAGATTGGGTTGCGAACATCGTGCCGGTACCCAAGAAAGACGTCAAAGTACGGGTATGTGTAGACTTCCGGGACCTTAATAAGGCCAGTCCAAAAGACGATTTCCCGTTACCACACATTGATATACTGGTGGATAACACGGCCGATCATGCCTTTCTATCATTCATGGACGGGTATGCCGGGTACAACCAAATCAAGATGGCGGAAGAAGATATGAGTAAGACTACCTTCACTACACCTTGGGGTACTTACTGTTACACCGTCATGCCTTTTGAGCTTATCAATGCCGGGGCCACTTATCAACGAACCGCCACTACCTTATTACACGATATGATGCATAAGGAAGTAGAGGTTTACGTGGATGACATGATCGTTAAGCTTGATGTGTGTTTGTGTGTTTTCATGTTCGGTTGTATCCACAGTTTTGTCGCAAGACCTCACTTGTCTTACGGAGAGCACTTTTCCTCTAAGTGTTCTCGCATGAGTTGAAAGGGCGTAGGGTGCGCTAATACCCGCTCGGTTAGTAGTCTAGTTTCTTTTAGTTATTAGTTAGTTTGTGCTTACTCGAGGGCGAGTAAGGGTTGAGTGTGGGAGAGTTGATAAGTGTGTTATGTAGTGCTTATTCCTTGTGTTTGGTCCCGGTTTCTCTTGTGGAATCGCTCTTTGGAGCGGTTTTGAGGCTACTTACGCTTCTTCTAGCTTGTTTTAGGTTCCTAGGGCCAATCTTGGAGAAATGGAGCGATTCCGACTCGTTTCCGACACATATGGAGCCAACGAAGAGAAGCGACGATCACTCGGTGGCTTAGACTCGATCCCGAGCCCTTGAGACCCATTCTCGAGCACCGAGAATCGATAAGAAGCCTATGAAGAGCAAGAAGGGACCTATGAGATCATATTTGAAGCCTACATGACCCATCCCAGTCGGGAAGCATCCATCACGACCGAGATGAGAAGCAACAACAAACGGACGCTTCTGACAGGTGATCCCGGCCGGGACCACTTCTTCCCGGTCGGGATGACCCTCTTCCCGGTCGGGAAGGGCCCAGTTCAGGGGTTCTGTCATTCTTTCAACTCCTTTGCTCGTGAAACCCTATATATACCCTTCTCTTGTATTGTTTTAAGGACACTACATTATTCTAAACCCTAGATAAAGATCCTTCATCATTAGCTTAGTTTATCCTTAATCTTTCCTTAATATTTTGTTATTCTTAGCTTAATCTAGATAGTTACTCTTGTATTAAGGGAATTCTTGAATACTCTACCAAGATAGACAACCTTGGGAGATTTATTTGGGTTTTCTTCTTTATACAAGTTTGAATCTTTTCATCTCCTTATTAGTTGGGTATAATCTTTCTCTACTCTTTTCCTTTAATCTTTGTTTATCATTCAAGTTTCAATCTTTATCATTTGTTTGTTGTTCTTGCTAGTGTCATCTTCATAATGAATGTTTTGGTTCTTTTGATGTTTTCTCTTGTTTGTGTTAGTTTTCAACTTGAATATGTGTGAGTAGATTATTGTGGGATTAGTAGGGGATTAGGTGTTGATTATGGGTGATTAGGGATTGATTGTGGGTAAAGGTTGAATCTTTGTTGCTAGTCACTCATTCTTGCATGCCTTGTGTTTGATGAAATGCTTGTTAGAGAAGTAGTGGCCAATGCTCATCTTGCTTGTTTCCTCCTTCTCATTGTATGTTTGATGGGTGATTGATTTCTCTTGTTTGAGTAATATCTTGCATGAGTTTTCGGGTTTGTCTTTGACGCGAGAGCGCGACCTTACCTTAATGACTAAGTGAAACCTTGTGGACATGACATAGGTCCACCCCGACGCGGCCACGCGCGGGTTTGTGGAGGCGAATGAATCTCCATATGAGATGGTCAAATTGAAATTTAAATCGAAGTAGGAGTCGCCACCGAACTTTGTGGGAGTTCGGGCCCGTTCGAACCCACTCTATGTCTTAGTGGGCCGTATACAAAATACGGTCCATTTCCGATGTCAGAGCTTATTGGGTTCGTCCCTTTGCATTGTGATACCGATACCGACATTATCGAATACCGTGTATTGAATGACTCACGTTGCCAATGGATTCAGACATCCGGAAACCATGGTTCTAAGTAAGGGGTGAGGGTACGTGTTGGGAAGTTCACTAAGAACACCCAACCCCGCCCGCACTTAGCGGCCTTTAATAAGATATCGTTCGTTTTTGGTGTACACGCGTTAGTTCGACGGTTGAATGATATGCAAACATTAATTTTCCTAAGCATGTGAGAAAAATTAAATGGGTTGCTAAGTCGTTTAATGCATCTTAAGCTAATAACATCAAAGTTGTATTTAGCATGTGAAGTTCGTTTTAGTCTAATAAAACAAAAGAAAGAAATAAACTGCTACAAACACGAGAAAACGAGTTAGTAATGATTGAATGAATTAAATAAAGACGTAAATACGATGCTCGAAAAAAAAGAAAAAAAAAGAACGACATTGTATCGCTATTCCCGAGGGTCGCGCGACTCGCCTGGGATGCCGGCGGGTCGCGTGAGGGGCTGCCTCGGGGTCGGTTTTTTGAAAAAAATCGATAATTTTATTAAACCGCGTACGAATATTGTGTAATTCGTATTCGACTTAATTTAGCGATATTCGTTATATTCGATATTCGACTATGAAATCGATATCAAATATTCGGAATAATTTTAGAAAAGTTGAAAAGAAAGGATTTTGAGAAAATCATTTTGTAGAATTAAAAGAAACGATGTTAAAAAGAATAGCGAAAACAACAAAAAAGGGTGCGGGTTTCAGCCCTCCCGCGCGAGTCGCCTGTGAGGGTCGCAACTCGCGTGGGCTGCTGTCCCGGTTCGTTTATTTTCGAAAATCGGTAATTTTTTCTATAAATCGCGTACAAATATGGATTAATTTATACTCGATTTATATTTTCGATATTCGTCGTATTCGATATTCGATTATGAAATCGATATCGAATAGTTAGAATGATTTCTTTAGAAAAAAGTTTTATGAAAATATTTTTGAAATATCGTTTATTAGAAAAAAAAAAAAAAAAAATGCGACAACGACCCATATTAAAAAACGGACCGACCACACGACACAAAAAGGAAAAAAAAAAGACGAGAAAGAGGAAGAGAAAAGGAGAGAATCGGGTTTGATTTACACCCTCAACCTACATGCTTTATTTTCTCAGAATAAGGCTCGTCGGAAAGTGGCTTAGGCACGGGAGCGTCGAGACGATGTGGATGAGTTAGGATGGTGTGTTTGGACGTGTAGGCTTAGCGGGTTCGGCCGGCTTTTTTGGTTGGACTCGTCGGGATTTACTTTGAATTGTTTTGTGAAACGTCAATGATGTATGAATGTAGATGTCGATGGTAGATAATTCTGTGTTTTTTGCTTGATAATTGATGAGAAGAGTTGATAGATGTATTTGATATAGCTTTAATGTGTGACCGGAGGGTCCTATTTATAGGTGAGGTCCTTGATAGGAACTAGGAGAGGTATCTCGTTTAGGTGATGAGAAATACCGGTTTGGATAGGAGATGTAGGAAGCTGAAAGGAACGAGAAGTCCGTTACTTGGCGAGGAAGTCACGGAATCTTGGCTAAAAGGGGCTGTTTTGGCCGAGTGTTTGATGCTCGGTCGATAAATTGATTTGGTTTTCGGATAGAATTCCTACTTGAGATCGAATTCTATCCTTGAATGGATTTATTTAATATTTTCGAGGCTAATTTTTTGTGGTATTTGAGTCCAAACCGGATGTGTGAGATGTCACGGCTGGTCCGTGTGTCTCGGAAAAATATCCTTGACCGGGTTCGACCCGGTTGCTAAAAGACGGTTTTGCCCCTGGTGTCGGATTCGACCCAAATTAGTCTTATTTGACTCGAAACGACCTACTGGGCCTGGATTTGAGGTTGGTTTTGTAATATTTGTACTCCGTAATAAGCCCAAGCCAAATGCCAATGATTTTGAGCCCGTTTTCGAGTATACTAAAGCACGTTTGCGTCCGATCATCACGGGTGTTTGGCGGGAACTACTATAGACACCTGGCAGTCAAAATGTGGGTGTCTACAAACCTACACCCTCGATTTCTCCACTAGCCTTGTACACCTATGAACCCGACCTAACCCTACTCTTTCTTTATTTGATTTCTTCATCTTCTTAGCTATTATTCCTCTAGTTTGTTGTTTCATTCTAGTTCTAGTTCAATCATTTAGTTTGTCATCTTTAGTCCATTCACAATCTTAGCTTTCTTCCTCTCATTGTTTTTGTTTGTTTACTCTTGTTTGTTAGCCTAGTGACCTAGTTAGTAATCAATTCTTTTTATTTCTTCTCTTCTATCGTTCCTTTGTGACCTAGTCTTGTATTTAGGTAAACCCTTGTATAGACAACTCTTACCGTCTCCGTGGATCAATCCGACTTCCCTAACTACTTGTTAGGAATAGTTGGTTTTATTTGTTGGTAGGATTGACGGCAAATACCTCCCATCACCCACTATCCAATTGTTGCAGCCAAAGCAGCCTTGGTATTGCTCCCGGTCTTTAGGCGACGTGATTACGCCATTCACCTTTTGAAAAATCCAAATTTTAATCAATTTTCCTCAAATTTTTCTTAATCCGGGCTAGGTGTCGTGACTACACCTACGCCCACTTTTTTTTTCTGCCTTTCATTTTTAGTTTCTTTTCTTTTATTTCATTTTCGATTTCTTAGCCACTTGGCTGGGGTCTAGGTGATGTGATTGCACCTAGGCCCGCCACCCTTTTATCGTTTTCTTTTTGTTATTTTCTTTTCCTTTTCTCTTCGAAATTTTTGAAAAATCCAAAAACATTTGAAAAATTATAAAAATCCAAAAAGATCTTTCTCATTTTTCTTTTCCGTCTTTTTCGATCTTCCCCTACTTGTCCATTGAGGACAATGTACAGTTTTAGTGTGGGGGAGAAATCTACTACTCCCTCCGGTCACTATTTTTCGCCCCACTCCATTAAAATACTCCTCACATATATTCATGAAGTGGGGCGAAAAATAATGACCGGAGGGAGTATCTTTTATTTTTCAAAAATATCTCCAAAACCCATACAAATTGAAAATTTTTAAAAAAAATCAAAAATATTTTTCTTTTCTTTTTCTTTTCCATTCTCGTTTTCGTTATGTTTCCGTGTCCCGTGTATGGTCTTGTTCTCTACTCTTACAAGTAACCACCACCTTGATAGCACATTTTGAAGAGATTATGGAAGCAACCCGCTAGGTAACTTCCTTCCTTTTCGCTTCCTTCTTTACTTTTGTAAAGGGGATAGGTTGTTGCTATTGGAGGCTCTCGAAGTTTAGCATTTTGGGTGTTGTGGTTGATTGTGCGCTTGTATGTTGATGGAGTATGGAGTACATGGCTTTACTTGTGTTTTCTTTTATTTAATTTTTCCTTTTCGTGTGTTCCTTTTGCTTTTGTATAGTGTGTCTAGGATTAAAACTTTTCGAAAACCCAATTACAAACTTATTACAAAAGTTTACATTCCATTGTAGATAACCCATTGTAGATTTTGGACCTTAATCTAGTATAATGACTCTAAGGCAATGAACTTGTTGATCTTTTAGCTTGAGTCCACCTTTTCTACTAGAGGTTTACTTCGGGGTTTGCATTTGACCACCCATGGAGGAGTTAGGCCTTGGTTCCCGCATCCCGTTTTCTAGGTGACCTTGCTCGAATGACCATTATTGCACCTTTAGTCCAAATTCTTTCCGTCTTTTTGTGAGTTATCCGGGAATGGCACGCGTTCTCGATTACCTATTTTTCCTCCACCTATACATCACCACAATAAGTTTACACAAAAATAACCTCCAAACTTAGTTTCGAACCAATCAAAAAGCCAAAAAGGGCAAACCAAAGCAAGAGAAAAGGGCACAAAAATATGAAAAATAAAGGAGAGAAAATGAGCTTCAAATGAAAATCGTATCATCAAAAAATCTCCACCTTTTATCATAAAAAAAAGCCCTTTGATTTACTTTTCACTGTGAAGTGCCAACTAGAGGACCGAATCCCGAGGTAGGAAGATAGCGGTGATTAGTCGATCCATCCCAATAATTGTAAATACTCCACCTTTTTATTTGGGCTAATTTAGGAAATTTGAGTTTGGAACGACCATCTTGGCTTAGCCAAAGATAGCGGGATTGCACCTACCTACAGTGTCGAACGAATCCATGGTTCACTTATTCCACTCCGTTAACACCCCGTCGTACCCCTTTAGAAGACTAGGAGGACCTAGCTAAGTTATCAACATCTTTATTGCTTAATTGCCATAGTATTAGGCTTTGGTCCTTATTTATGTGGGTGATTTATCTTGGAAGTTTATTGTTATTTTGGGTAAGTAATCGGTGTCTTCCCCGCCGTCTCGATGAGGGATTCGGTGTTTTTTTGCTTTGGATGCGTCTATTCTTTCATGTTATGTGTTTTTGTGTGTTTAGTCGCATCCACCATTTTGAGCAAGCCCCAACTTGGCTTTCATGGGAGTACTCTACCTCATGGGTATTTCGATGTGAGTTGAAGGGACGGAGCGGGCCCGTTAATTGCCCCGTATCGGCTTAGCATAGTCTAGCTAGTAGTAGTAGTTTGTAATTTCTTTATGGGTCTTTGCTCGAGGACGAGCAACAGTTTAGTGTGGGGGAATTGTTATGTGCTAAATTTAGACCCTTTTTCCTCCCATTTAGATCTGTTTTTCCCTCGTTTTGCGAGTTTAGGTGCGATTATCGCTATATTTTGAGTACTTCTCGCATTAGCGTCCCTCTTATGTGTTTTACGTGTTTTTGGTAGTTTTTCTATCAATTTTGATAGGATTTGGCACCGAAATCACGATCGAGCTTCCATGAGCACAAGAGAAGAGAATACTGTCCAAAGAGCAAAGCACACAACTTAAAGTTCAAAGCCATCCAATCATACGACGAAGAATGAGACAAGATAAGAGGCCATAAAAATGACGGGTGAAATTTCACCCGATGAAACACCACCGGGCGAACTTTCGTTCGACGGTAAATTTGCCTCCCCGAAGATTTTCCGAGAATTCTCCACTGGGCGAAATGACCGGGCGAAATTTGGCCCACCGGGTGAAATTTTGCCCGATGGCGAAAGCGTCCAAAAACCGCAAAACTGAAAGAAGTTCATCGGGTGAAACCACCGGGTGAAGTTTCACCCGACGGTGTTAGTCCATGCACGATAGGGTGAAGTTCCACCTCATGAAGATTAATCGGTGATTGTCTCACAAATGGAGCAAAAAGTTGGATTTGGGCTTTAGGTTAAGAGACCCATTAAGGCATTACTATATATATATATATATATATATATATATATATATATATATATATGTCTACCCTAGTTTGTTGCACAAGGCATCCCACCATTAGTGTAGTCATATTCCATTACACCATCACATTACCATCCTTTTAGTAGAGTAATTTAGTAGTATTCTAGTAGTAATTCTCTAAAAATCTAGTAGTTTACATAGTAATTTAGTAGTAGATCTTCCTAATTTTCATCAACAATTCTCTAGATTTCCATGCAAGTTTGTAGAAGATTATTGTTTCAAGTTTTATTTGAAGATTTTTGGGGTTTATCAAGGGATTAGTGACAAATCTCTTTATTCTTCTCATCAAGATTCAACCTTTATTTATGTAATCTTCTTATTTATTGTAGATCTTCATAGTTGGTATATTTCTCTTCCACTCTCTAATCTCTAGTTAGATTAATCTTGTTCTTTCATTATTATTTTGTTTAGATCATCTTTGTTTATGTTGTTTTAGATTATTTTATGTTTTAGTTTTGTTGATTGTTATTTTGATCATCTTTGTGTTGTTAGTATCTCTAGATTTTATTTGTGTTGTTCTAGATTATTCTCTAAGTTTATTTTGTTAGATTGCAATTTCTTTCATGGTTTAGTGGTTAATTGTTAGATTGTAGTTTTCTTATTGCTTTGTTGTTAGTTTCTTTAGATCTAGTTATCATGCATGTTTTAGTTGTTTCCTCCTTAGTTAATGTTTTGTTGTTTTCCATTATGAGTAGTGAGTAGATTTCTTGTTGGGGGGGTTTAGGGATGAGGACTTGGATTATTTGAATTGAGGGATGTTGGTGGGTTGCTTGCTTGTTGGTTTATCTTGTTTATGGTTGTTGTGTCATTGTTGTTTTATTCCGGCCAACTAGACCGACTTTGACTCATTTCTATCAATATGGAGAAACTCGGGGTATAAATTACCTTAACTTGAGACTTACCCTTTTTCGCCGCGAAAGCGGGTTTTTAGGTGAGTTGGTTGAAGAAATCGAAAGGTGGCATTCTCCCTTTATCAATGTTGCGACTAAAACCCGATTCCGAGATTCTTAGACTCCGATTTCCGAATCCTGACTTCCCCCTAACACCTTTTCCTAGATTGATCATCTCTAGTTATTTCTATTGTTATTTTTCTAGTGTAGACTCGACCCTTAGAAACCCCCCTCTAGATTCCAAACACGTCGCTTTTAACCCGATACTACGTTCTGTTCCCTGTGGACCAATCTCGACTTACCACAATTACTCTAGTAGTTTTTGTGTTATTACGAGTCTATAAATATTGTTTGACCCCCCATCCTTCGCTAAAAGACCGATCCGATTTGGGGAGCCGTCACATAATTGACTTGGGATGAGCTAAAAATAGATGAGTTAAGTGACCATTCTTATCACACTTATAATTGTAAAGAAATTTTGACTTGTCGAACTCTTCAAAAAGTGCCTGAATCGTAGATCTACCATCTAACTTTTCATTACAAATTTTTGTCTTCATATTGTACAATGTTCTAGCTACGGCTTGAATGTTCGGATTTTTCAATCGAAGCGAAGAAAGAATATGACGAGGTTGAATACCAGCGGTACTCACTGTTTCGACATCTAACATTTCTCCATTTGTTAGTCGACGACAAGAAGGGTGACCAGACATATTCTTAGACGCATCATGATTATGAGAAATTTGTATCACCTCAAGTTTAAATGGGCAATTAAGAAGGCGAGTACCTGTTTCTCTTTTTCGACTCAATATCAAATATTTACACCTATCACGATAAACACCACCTCTATCACAACCAAAAGTAACATACTCATCTTTTTTAGAAATTTTTATAACAATAGCATACCATTTTGCTGCAAAAAAAGCTTTGACGTACTCGTAAAGCTCTTCTCAGGTCCCAAACCTTTTGGCAATGTAGTTTTTTTTTTTGAATTCCCAAACACAGGATTACATACTACCATGAAAATCACAACGTACAAGAGCGTCAATATAACCCGGAAGCGTAGACGACCATATCTTCCTTGTGTTCGTACCCAAGAAGACATGAGCAAATTCATGCGCAACACAATTACCACTCCGAGCAATAAACGACCAAGTAACCGAACGGAAAGAGGTAGCCAGCATCCGCAGCTCGTCGATCAAAAGGAAGATAGGGCTCCGTCCGGTCAACCCCTCCTTAATCCACCTCACAATTTCTTGGCAATCACTTTCCATCACAACATCGGTACAACCTCTCCTCGATGCTTCTTTTAGGCCGACTAACAACGCCTCCGCCTCCATATCTCGACTCGTCCTCATCACCGTACTTCCCTCTGCAATAGCCCAACAAGCTCGTCCATCCTCCCCTCTACATATCACTCCAATCCCGACCTCTTTCCCTCCTTCACACCCGCGTCACAATTTATCTTAACCACACCTTGCCCCGGTCTCTCCCATTTTTGTCTACCCCCATCCCCCACCCTTCTTCCCCTATCCTCCAGCCGTGTGTCATCAGCCCCACTACTCACCATCACTATCTCCCCCCTCAAATCAGTAACGCGTCGAATGACCCCCTCCCCCTCATGACTCTGTCCTTCGAACATCACTTTATTTCTAGCCTCCCATATCGCCCAACACCCAAGCATAACCACCCCTCGCTCCTCTTCCCCCATCTCCCTCCACACATCCTCCACCCACTCCCTCACCCTCTCATGCTCAACTTCCTTCTTGATCTCCACCCCCAACCCAACCCAAATCCCCCCTACCCACCCACACCCTTTTATAAGGTGAAGACAAGTCTCCACATCACATTCACATATGGGACAAGTAGCATCGAAAGAACGGATGTCTCGAAATATTACCTTTTGTCGGGATAGCTTCATTGCAAAGTTGCCAAAAGAACATCTTAACGCGGGGAAGAACGTTACATCGCCAAATCAATCTCCAAAGGGTCATTTCTTTATCACGGATAGCTTCATTTTTTTGGCAATGTAGTTGAATGACATCCTCTTCAACATTATTTGGATTTTGTGCTTCCATGAATGCTATTAAGAAAGAATAAATAACAAATTTCATAAGAAAGAATTTTTTCCCTGAAGAATAAGTGAAATTCACATTAATGTCAATTATGAACTCAAACTGCAAATTTAATAAGACTTTTTTTCATATGACACACTTTCGTTCTTTTTTCTGTCAAATAAAGAGAATTTGTTCTTTTCTATCACCATGAAAACAAAGTAAAACCTGACTGAAATATATCAACTAACACTCTACAAAATCATCTCATCTTAAATTTTTTGACACAAATATATACAAATAATCTCTCAATCAACGATTAAAAATTAGGTCAAATTTGGGGATAATTCAAGTTTCTATGTGTAGACACCCACATTTTGACCGCCAGGTGTCTATAGCAGTTCCGACAAACACCCGATGATGATCGGACGCAAACATGCTTTAAATACTCAGAAACGGGCTCAAAATCATTGGCATTTGGCTTGGGCTCATTATAGAGTACATATCTCACAAAACCAACCTCAAAATCAGGCCCAGTGAGTCGTTTCGAGTCAAATAAGACTAATTTGGGTCGATTCCGACACCAGGGGTAAAATCGTCTTTTTACGACGGAGTCAAAACCCGTCAAAATTATTTCCGAGGCACGTGAGTCAGCCGTGACACCTCACACGGCTGATTCGAACTCTAATCCTACGAAAAATCAGCTACATAAAATATTAAACAAATCCGTTTAAGGATGGAATTCGATCTCAAGTAGGAATCCTATCCGAAAACCGATTCAGACACCCGACCGAGTGCAAATACTCCGCCGAGCAGCATATTCCAGCCGTGTTCCCTTTCTTCCTTGACAAGAAAGCGGAATTCTCATGCCTTACAGCTTCCTATATTTCCTATCTCTAGCGGTAGTTCAAACTCTCCTAGCCAAGGTCGGGAATTCCCTATAAATAGCCCCTTGCACACACACTTTTACACATCAATTAACATCTACATTCATAATCAATCATCCATCATCAACTTTTTATCACACATCTACGATTTAGAAATATATACTTAGCATCGAGAAACCGATAGTATATCCGAGATCCGACGAAACTGGCCACCTCTTACCCTGTACACGTCCAAACCAAAAAACCACCATAACTCACCGACATTAACTCGACGCTCCCGTGCCTAAGCCACATTCCGACGAGCCCCGTTTCGAGTACACAAAGCATGTAGGTTGAGGGTGTAAAATCAAACCCGTTTCTCTCCTTTCTCTTCCTCTTCCTCTCGTCTTTTCCTTTTTTTTTGCGTCGTCGGTCGATTTCTTTTTACGGGTCATCATCGTATTTTTTATTATTTCTAATATTGATACTACAAAACTATTTTTATAAAACAAACGTTCTTAAAAATACGATATCGATTCTCTATAATCGAATATCGTATCAAAAAGAACTAAATTAATCTCGTTGATGCTAAAAAATCGTTACATAATTTTCTTAAAACAAAATACAACGATTTTAACGCGGAGAGAGTCAAACATCGTTTTTTTAGTTTAATTTTTAAAACGATTTACAAAAACCTTTTACCTTTTCTAAAAAAATCATTCCGAATATTTAATATTGATTTCATAGTCGAATATTGAATATAACGAATATCGCAAAATTAAGTCGAGTATAAATTATGCAATATTTATACGCGATTTAATAAAGCTAAAATTTTCCGAAAATCAATTTCGAAAACAGCCCAGGACGCGAGTCGCGTGCGTCCCGGGCGAGGCGCGCGGTTCCCTGAAAACGCGACACAAAAATCGATTTCGCTCTATTTTTTACTATTCTTCGAACATCATTTTTTAGACAAAACAGCGGGTTTTAGGCATATTTCAGATCTCGATATTTTTTTCCTTGACCTCGGTCAACACGTGTTAATCCATCACGTGTCATAAAACTTTTCAAAATCATGCATATTATTGTATTCATATTTTTTATTCAATCGTTACTAACACGTTTGTTCATCTTTTTAGCAATTTCCTTTTATCGTTTGTTTTATTATACTAAAACGAATCTCACATGCTAAATTCAACTTTGACGTTAAATTTTCATGCATTAAACCGACCTAGCAACCCATTCAATTCCTCGCATGTTTAGTAAAACAATGTTTGCATATCATTCATCGTATTACTAACGCGCGTATTCAAAAATCAAACGATATCTTAGTAGAGGCCGCTAATGTGCGGGCGGGGTTGGGTGTTCTTTGTGAACTTCCCAACACGTACCCTCACCCCTTACTCAGAACCTCGGTTTCCGTATGTCCGAATCCATTGGCAACGAGAGTCATTCAATATACGATTAACCGATCAAGTCGGCATCGGTATCGAACTGCAAAGGGACGAGCCCAATAAACTCTGACATCGGAAATGGGCAGTATTTTGTATACGGCCCACTACGACATAGAGTGAGCTCGAACGGTTCCGAATAACCATAAAATTCGGTGGCGACTCCAACTTCGATTTAAATTTCAATTTGACCATCTCATATGGAGATTCATTCGCCTCCCCAAACCCGCGCGTGGCCGCGTCGGGGTAGACCTATGTCATGTCCACACTATGATTCTCAATATACAGAAAAAAAGTCACAAAATTATATCAATTGACAAGTGAAAATAAGTGAAATGAAAAATCAATACCTAAATATTGCAATAAGATCTTCAACAATTTTTGTTGTCACACAACATAATGAAGTTTTTTTAAGAGCAAGAGGAAGAATTTGTTAGGGGAGAAGAAGAATCAGTTTTGGTAAAGTTTTAGGTTTGGGAAGAGTGATCACGGGAGTGTGGTAGTGAGTAATTGATATGGGAAATAAAGAGAAGGATAATTTGGTTCATTCATGTAAAACCAGTGCCCCATACTCTTTTATTCATGGCATTATGAGGACCCTAAAATATAGGGTCGTGCTTTTTCCTAATGAGCCTTTACTCAATCCTAACGAATTTTTCTAAAAATTTTCCATTATACCCCTATATTAACTTCACCTTGACATGAGATTCAATTACACTTCTTTTATTTTGCTCTGTCGATTTAGATAATCAACCGCTTCCGAATTAAATTATGACTTTTAATTCAATTACTGATTATGCTAAAATTGATTACGTAATACCTATTTACCAAATTATTTTTTTTAATTGTATTATTATGTTTTAATTAATTGTTTAGGGTTTATAAAAGGTTGGTGGTTGCCGGTTGGCATGGTGGTCGGGGGGCGGACTTGCCGGAAGGGGGTGGCTGGTCATGGTGGCTCGCTGGAAGGGGGTGGCTGGGGTTGTGGATGCGTGAGGTTCCGGTTAGTCCGGTGGTTGGTGGTGGCCCTGGTGGATGACCGTGATGGTGGTGACCCTGGTGGATGACAATGATGGTGTGGATCGTGACTAGGTGGTGTGTGCAGGGGGTGGGTGGTGGTGGTGGGTGGTGGTTGGTGAGGGTCGGTCTGGGGGGTGAGGGTCGGTCTGGGGGGTGATGGCCGAGGGGTCAGTCTGGGGCGGTGGTGGGTGAATGGTGGGGTTGGGTGGGGTGAGGGAGGGAGGCTGTAATGGGGGTTTTTGCGTTGTTTGTTTCTTTTTATTTTGATTTTGATTTTTTATTTATGTAGAGAGAGAAAACACAAATACTTCACTTTTCGATGGGATAAAATGAGAGGGGCAAAACGGTAAAATGTCGTTAGGATTGAGTAAAGGCTCGTTAGGAAAAAGTAATTTCGAAAATATATTCTACTTCCTTGAGAATAATCATGACATGTATTTCAACTCAAGATCCTTCTATTCCTTTCTGACCAACATTGTACACTATATTGTAACTATATTAATCAGGTTCTTTTTACAGAGTAATACAGGGTACATTTTTTGTTATTCCGTACCATCGATTTTGCATGATCCATTTCCTTAGCCTTTACACCAGTCCACATCAATATCCGATTCAACATATCTTCAAAGTATCTGCATTTATCAAAAAAAAGATGCGTTTAAACCTCTCAACATCACTCTTACATAAGGAACATCAGTTTTTCATCAATAAACTAACCTCTCTTATTTAGTTGATTAATTATTCCATTGTAGGCTTGCAGCTAGCTTCCCTTAAATAGAAAGCATGATACTAATCAGTTGCCTAGGGATAAGCATTGATTTCCAAACAATTTTATACCAAAATCCTTTATTTATTAAAAAAACCAACCATCAATATGTAGGGTGACATCAACATTTAGTGTTAATTTGACATGGAGTGATGCCATGATGACTTCACCATCACAAAACTGCTTTTCAATATGTTTTTTTTATTTATCTATTTAACTTATATCATCTTTATTTTTTTTAATAAACAATTTACCCACTTTCTTTCCTACTCTAATTCTAAATTACATTAATTTGTACATTTTTCTAAAGTACATTTAATAATTACATATACCAAATTTGTACATTAATAATTAATATCAATAAACTAAATAAATAGGACCAGAGTTAAAAAAAATTAATGTAGCGTAATTTCAATTACAAAAAAAAAATACAAAGGTAAATATAAATATAATTATTAAAGAACATGTAAATGTGATATAAATTAATTCTCTCAGATCTGGAAAGATAATCGTTAAATTATAACTCGACAACAATTATGGCTGCCACATTTTTGGATTTATTAGGGTGGCAAGTGGCAACACATAAGCTACCAGATGTTATATATTGACAATTTTTTTTCCCGCTTACGAGTTGTCGCCGTTCCGAATTTATTAGGGTGACATAAAGGTAGCTCATCTATTATTTATAGGCGATTACACTAAATACTTCCAAACCAATAACGCGGGGGTGACAAAACGTAAGTACAAAGTAATTTTTGGTCAAACTGTATAAATTGATATTCATCATCGTCAATCCAAATCTGCATGAAAAAAACAACATTAACACAAACCATCCCTATTTTATTAAAGTAAGATTTTTTTAAGCTTCCACATTCACTCTCAACCAATTTCGCTTACGTGTCAAGCTCTCAAATTTTTGTGGAATATTTTATTCCTAAACTTAACCACCACCAATTAACCACACTACTTAACAACTTTCCAAAAATTAACCACCACCTATTAACTACAATTAATTCAATTTAAAATTAAAATTAAATCAATTTTAACTACAGTTATATGCAAATCACCGTCAAAGTCTTCTCTAGGGTTTGCCTGTGAGAGTTGTCTAGGGTTTTCCCTTGCTTTATTCCACACTTTTTCCTCGTGGATCTGATCCCTACGTGTTAGGGATTAGGGTTACGCTTCAACTAGTCAATTTTTCACATCTAACAATGAATACCGATCGAGATAAAGGGAAAGGCAAGTTGGGCGACGATGAAGTTTTCGATTGGAATGAGATTGACGACGGGGGAGGATCGAAGGAGGAGTTCGCTCTGCTCGGGAAATTATGGGCGAACAAAGCAGTGAATATGAAGGCCGCCGTCGACACAATGACAAAGCTTTGGCTAACCAAAGGTACGATTCAAGCCAATGTTATCGATACTAAAGAACGCATTGTCATTTTCCGGTTCGCTTCGCTAGAAGATAAGGCTAAAATTATCGAGGGCCAACCATGGCATTTCGACAAGTTCGTATGGTGTTTTAACGACCCCATAGATGAAGGTAAACTCTCGGACACACCACTTTTTCACGTCCCATTATGGGCTAGAATCTATGAGTTACCGTTAAAAGGGAGAACCAATAATGATAATATACGTAGTATATGTCGACAATTGGGTGGTTATATTGGGGTGGATGAGACGACAAACGCTTATATTGATAGGGCGATCAGGATCCGATTTTTACATGATGTTAGATTTCGATTGACTAAGCATATCGACATCCGGATGTCGAAAGGGAATATAGTTCAATTCCCAGTGAAATATGAAAGGCTACCTTTGTTTTGCTACGGATGCGGGGTTTTGGGTCATGGTGAGAAAGATTGTGAGGAGGGCCCGTTTGAGGACGGGGAACTATTGTATGGGGAAGATTTGCGTGCGTCACCTTGGAAACCGACAAAAACTACTAGTGAGGCGAGTGGAACGAAGGGGAGAAGTCTCAATCCAGAATTCGAGGCCGAACAGAAGAGAATAGAGGAGGAGGCTATGGTGCGACTTATCGATCAATTGCAAAATATTGCAGTACAACATAAGGCGCGTAATATTACAAAAAACAGATTTGATGACAGAGCGCTGGGGAGGGTAGCAACGGACGAGGAGGCGAGAGGCAAAGGAGTGGTGGTAACGGAGCATCAGGGGCAAGAGGAAGGGGCGCAATTGGAGAATGTCATGCCTGATGATGAACCGGAGAACTCACAAAACATCGAGCAGACAGTAAATGTCGGTGTTGAGTCTTCAGGGGGGGTGTATCGAGGCAGTGGAGGGAAGTGGAAGCGTTACGCGAGAGAGGGAAGTGATAATATGGGGGGTGTCCGTAGCAAGGCCAGCAAGAGAGAGAAGGAGGCTGATGTAGACGGGAATACACAAGGGGACAAAAAATTGAAATCTATAAGGAATGCTACATCACATGAGACAGAGTTTGAGACGGAGGAGGACTTAATGGTGCTGGACGTCAACCAGAAAGTAGCGGAGGCTGCTGTTGAGCAGCCCCGCGAAGAGCAATGAAAATATTAAGTTGGAACTGTCAGGGGTTGGGCAATCCCCTGACGGTTAATACCCTCCAAGATAGGTGTTGGAGGGAGGGCCCAAACATCGTTTTCGTCATGGAAACGATGCTGCAGGCGAGCGAGTTGGAGAAGGTGAAATCCAAATGTGGTTTTAGTAAGGGTGTTTGTGTAAGTAGTAATGGTAGGTCTGGAGGTATAGGCTTATGGTGGCGTAACATCGAGGCCGAGCTGGTTAGTTATGATGGCCGACATGTGTGTATTAAAGTGAGGGATGATGAGAAGGGGATTGTGTGGGAGGCTATTGGAATATATGGCTGGGTGCGAGCATCGGAAAAATATAGAACTTGGAACCTGCTTCATCGATTATGCTCGGACCCAGACATCCCGAGAATTGTTTTCGGGGACTTCAACGAGATTTTAAGTTCGAACGAAAAGGAAGGAGGAAACATCAGGGGGGATCGTGAAATGAACGCGTTCCGAGATGCGCTGCTAGATTGCCATTTGTTCGATATGGGTTATCAAGGTAGTACTTACACGTGGCAACATGGGAGGGCTCTGGGGAGCATGATTCGTGAACGTCTCGATCGGGCCGTGTCGTCCCTTGGATGGAAACAACTCTACCCAGAAATGAATGTTTGGCACCTGCCTATCTATTCATCGGATCATGCCCCAATTGTTGTCTCTAATTCTCCTAGATGAAGTTCGGGGACGAGGAGAAGACGTTTCCGCTTCGAAGCTTTCTGGCTGTCGGACCAGGGCTGTCGGGAGGTTGTGAGGAAATCGTGGAGTAGAGTTGAGGGAGGTGGGGTGGAGGCTAAGCTACGTGTCTGTGCCCGGGAGTTGGGAGGGTGGGCCAAGCGTACCTTCGGTGACCTGAAAAGGCGCATTAGGGAGGCTGAGAACAGCTTGGAGTATTGGCAGAAGAGATCCCCTTCTGCTGATATGCTAGCGGCGTGCTCAAGACTTGTCCAGGAACTCGATACACTCCGCAGGCAGGAAGAATCATACTGGCATGCGCGGGCGCGCAAGAACGAGTTACGTGATGGAGATAGAAATACTAAATATTTCCACCACAAAGCAACCCAGCGAAAAAAAAGAAACGAGATTAAGGGGTTGGAGGACGAGCAGGGCGAATGGAGGACGGTAAAAGGGGCTATTGCAGAGATTACCTCCTGTTATTTTGGTACTTTATTCCAATCTCAGGGGGTAAGAGGTGTTGAGGAAGTAATTGGGGCAGTGGAGAGGAAGGTGTCTGAAAGCATGAACGATTCACTTACCAGGCCGATTGAGAATGATGAAGTAAGACGAGCATTATTCGATATGCATCCGAATAAGGCGCCAGGCCCCGATGGTATGCATGCGATTTTCTATCAGAAGAATTGGGATATTGTGGGCCCGGATATCTGTGAGTATGTTCGGAATTGGTGGAGTGTGGGCGGGGATTTGGAAAGTGTGAATGAAACATCCGTCGTTCTTATTCCTAAAACGTCGGCTCCGAGGAAGGTGACTGAGTATAGACCGATTAGCTTGTGTAACGTACTCTACAAAATTATCTCTAAGACACTGGCTAATAGAATGAAGTTAATTATGAAGGAGATCATTACGGAGGAACAAAGTGCCTTTACCACGGGCCGTCTAATCACCGACAACGCTCTCATAGCCTTTGAAGTTTTTCATGCTATGAAACGTGGGGGAGCAGGGAGGCAAGGTAATTTTGCTCTTAAACTTGATATGAGTAAAGCCTATGACAGAGTGGAATGGGTATTTCTTGAAGCTATGATGCAGACTATGGGATTTGCAGATGGGTGGATTACACGAATTATGAGATGTATAAGCTCGGTCTCGCACTCATTTGTTATAAATGGGGAGCTGACGAGGCGTGTGATGCCGAGCCGGGGGCTGAGACAGGGCGACCCGATCTCTCCTTATCTGTTTCTTATCTGTGCGGACGCTTTCTCTTACATTATTAGACGTGCGGTCCTCTCGAAGCAAATCCATGGGGTTCGAATCTGCCGAGGCGCCCCAATTATCTCTCATTTGTTCTTTGCAGATGACAGCATACTTTTTGCTCGTGCAACCGTGGAAGAATGCTCGAAGATAGCTAACTTGATTAGCCAATATGAAGGAGCTTCGGGACAGAAAATCAACTATGCCAAGACGGAGGTTGTGTTTAGTAAAAAAGTGGCAAGTCATAATCGCGAGAGGGTGAGGAGCATTATGGGGGTTCGAGAAGTGGATAGACATGAGAAATACCTCGGTCTTCCTACATTGATAGGAAGGTCAAAGAAGGCGATATTTATGGTACTAAAAGACCGGGTTTGGAAAAAAATCCATGGGTGGAAGGAGAAATTGCTTTCTAAACCCGGTAAGGAGATCCTTATCAAGGCCATTGCCCAAGCAATTCCGACTTACATGATGAGCTTGTTCGCTATACCCGAGAGTGTTATTGAGGAGCTTCACAAGTCGATGGCAAAGTTTTGGTGGGGGTCAACTGAGACTAGTCGTAAACTTCATTGGATGTCATGGGAAAAGCTGTGTCAGTCTAAAGGGCGAGGAGGACTGGGTTTCCGGGACACGAGAATTTTTAATCAGGCCCTTCTTGCCAAACAGATTTGGAGATTGCATATTTGTCCGACCTCTTTGGCCGCGCGGGTTATGAAAGCCAGGTACTATAAAAATTCGACGGTCTTGGATGCGATGAGGGGCCATGACCCAAGTTACTGTTGGAGGAGCATGTGGGGTGCCAAATCTCTACTACTTGACGGACTTAGGTGGCGGTCGGGAATGGGCATGATATAAATGTCTGGTCTGATTCGTGGCTACCGGGACGTAACTCGGTCAGAGTTCCTACTCCAAATTTGGAGGCCGATGCTGAGTTGAGAGTTGCTAACCTCATTTGTCACGAATCCAGAACCTGGGATCTACCTCGCCTACGTGACATGTTGGTCGAAGAGGATGTATGTGCTGTCCTGGAGCTGCCTCTCGCTATGGAAGACACGCCGGATGAGTTATTTTGGTGGCCAACCAAGGATGGAGTTTTTACGGTTAGATCGGCGTACCACCTTGGAATGCATGGAGGATCTAGAGATGGACCGAATCTGAGACAGGAGAACCTGGGTCCTGTGTGGAAGGCTATTTGGAACATGTGTATTCCCCCCAAGTTAGCTCATTTTGCCCGGAGAGCATGCTCCAAAAATCTTGGGGTTCGTCACAGACTTCACGCTCGCCACTGTAGTGCCTCTCCGATTTGTGGATTATGCAATGGCGAGGAGGAGACCATTGTGCACGCTCTGTGGGGTTGTGATAAGACCAGGTGGGCTTGGGTTGGATCCGGGTTTGAGGCGGACCTTGCACAGGTCAACTCGGGTCTGGATTTTGGTAAAATTCTACAGGGGCTGCTCGAGAATCTTGAGACCGATGCCAAAATCAGGCTACTGATAATTGCCTGGGGAGTTTGGACTGTACGAAACTCAATGATTTTTGAAGAAAATCCGTCATCTCCTACTGTTATTATGCAAGGTATGGTTCAGCTCGTCCATGACTATGCATTATATCAGGGGGCGGTGTCGACTCGGTCTGGGAAATCTCTGGGAATTGGTGCGAATAGCTGGCAAAAACCGGACTTGGGAGCGGTTAAAATTAATGTCGATGCCGCTATTCTGAATGATAGTGAAGTCGGCCTGGGTTTTGTTATCCGTGATGAGGAGGGACTGGTGCAGATGATCGGGAGTAGGCGTGTGCAGGCAAGATGGAGTCCGGATGTAGCAGAGGCAATGTCGGCCTGTTTCGGGTTGAGTAAGGCTCTTGAAGGGAGATACCAGAATGTCATCCTTGAAAGCGATTCGGCTATTGTGGTTCATAATGTGTCTCAGCGGGTTCAGTGGCGAACTCCTATTGGGTGTTGTTTTGATGATATTTGCTCCTTACTTAATCGTTTTTCTTCGGCTCGTAGTAATCATACAAAGCGTAGTGGTAATACCGTTGCTCACTGGGTTGCGAGACTATGTGCACTAGTGGGTACGGAAATTGTACTTGTTTCGAATTTCCCATCAACCGTGCTCGAGTTGGCGGGAGTTGATTTAATATAAATGGATTACGCTTTGGTTTCAAAAAAAAAAAAAACTACAGTTATATGCTTAAACTTAAATTAATTTATTACTTCATTTTTCATTGACTTATGTGAGATATGTACTTCATGTCATTTAATTTAATGAAGAGGACTTATCATAACTCGATGAAAATCTAAGAAAAACTTACAAGTTACAACCATATATTTAGCGTATTTTGTAATTACCATCATGTATTTTGATTTTTATACTAAATAATACTCCGTACTAAATACCCTCCAAAATAACAAATTACTTACCATTCAAAATAACAAATTACAAATTAATGAATTAATCAATTAATTCCCCGAGTGGGATTTCAAAAAAAATAACAAATAAATAACAAATTACACTTTCCAAAATAACAAATTACACTTTATCATAATTCCCCAACTCACACCGTATTTCTATCCCAATATTCTTTTAACTTAAATCTCAACTATTTTAAGTAATTAATTAATAGATGACCCAATTTATACATTATTAAATTAAATAAATAAGTTCATAGTTAAAATAATGTAGCACAATTTTTAATACATTAAAAATTTCAAAGGCAAATTTAAATATGACAATAAATATTAAAATTAAAATGTACAATGTAATACTCTCTCCGATTTTAAATTATTGCCTCGTTTCATTGTAATACTCCTCACATATGTTGTCCAAATGGGGCAATCATTTAAAATCGAACGGAATATAAATTAATTCTCTCGTAAAGAAATCGATCAACACCGAGAATTTAAAATTGCTAAATTATAACTCAACAACAATTACGGCTGCCACGTTTTCGGCCTTATTAGGGTGGCAAGACGTAAGCTACCGGACGTTTGAACTTAATATTTTTTTCCGATTACGATCATTCCAATTTTATTAGGCTGACACAAAGGTAACACATCTATAGACGATTATACTAAATATGCCAAACCAATAACGTCGAGGTGACAAAACGTAACTACAAAGTGATTATGGATATCCATCAAACTGTATAAATGGATATCCATCATCCTTTATCCCAATCTGCATGAAAAAAACCCCATATTTTTTTTTACAAAGAAGATATCAAGGAGGAAAATTGAAAAAAAAACTCTTTCGTTGCTCTGGTGAATTCCGGCGAACTAAAAGATTTCCGGCGTGAGTTCGTGTGAGGCGTGCGTCGGCAGCAACGCTGGCCGGCGATCTTCTGGTTCGTCTGTCACGATGAGGCAGGAGGCGAGAGCAGTGCAAAAGGGCCCTAGACCGATGAAACCCGTTACTCGTAAGACAAAAGAGGAATTGTTACGTAAAGCCTTTAAGAATGCAAAATTGGATGATAGTTCGACACAATCGGGCAATAGTTCATCGACTCCAATCACGGATGCGTCGAGGGAAATCCCGGGGATGGTGTATGCGTCGAACTTCGATGATGATGACGGGCCGGACTATGTAGCGGAATCCGGTAACCTAGAATTGGCCAACTCGTCTGGTTGGCAACAGAAGGAAGGGAAAAAAACCATTGAGATGGAGGAGGAAGAAGAATTGTTACGTTTCTCGGATGAGGACGTAGATGAAGAAATCGAGTATTGGAGCAATGTCGTGTATTTTTTCATCATGGGCGCAAATCCCCCATGGGAAGTCGTTGAAGGGTTTGTGCGAAGAATCTGGAAGGAACATGGAATTGATAAAATTTCGTTTTTACCAAACGGGATTTTCATAGTTCGGTTCAAGGATAGTGCTGCTAAGGTAAATGTTCTTGACTATGGCTGTTTCATGTTTGATAATAAACCCTTAATAGTGAAGGAATGGACCCCTGATGCGAAGTTAGATAAAAATGATGTGCTTGAGGTCCCGATTTGGATACAATTGCATGACCTACCACTCAAATTCTGGGGTCGTTGCTTGCCGAGAATAGCTAGTTTGGTTGGGCATTATGTCAAATCTGATTTAGCTACGGAAGAACGGACTAGGTTGGGTTATGCTAGAGTTATGGTTGTGGCTAAAGTAGGTCAAAAATTCAAGAGTTTGATTAAGTTCCTAGATGAGAAGGGGAACTTGATTGAACTTAGTGTGAAATATGAATGGAAACCGGTGTGTTACTCCAAATGTAGGGGCTATGGGCATGAGGTTTTGGAATGTAGGAAAGATGAACTCAAGAAAACGAGACTCTTGGCTAAACAGAAGCAGCCCGATTCTCGTGTGATAGCTCGAACTGTGAGCAAACAGCCCCCACAGCAACCGCGGAAACAGGCCACTGCTGGCCAGCTGCAAATCGCGGGCAAGGCTGCTAATGGGACTGGTGTTGGTCTGCAACTGAGTAAGGCGGGCCCATCAGGTAAGGAAACGAGAAGCAATACGAATTGGAGCAAAGGGGTGACCTTCGCGGAGGTAACGGGGGGCACTCTGAGAAGCGAGGAGGGTGGAGAAAAGGAAGGGGCTGGGATGGAAATTGTTATTCATGGAAGTGCATAACATCGGGGCGTGGAATGTACGGGGCATGTGTAACATAAATAAGCAATGTACAATTAGTGAATTCATTTGGAAGCAAGATGTTGATGTGTGTGGTCTCCTTGAGACTAAAATAAAGAATAAAGCTTATGCAAAAGTTCATCAGGACATGTTCTATGAATGGAGCATAACGACGAATAATCATTGTCATGATGGGGGTCGTGTCTGGCTTTTGTGGAAACATTCAAGAGTCAACTTAACGATCCTGGAATACAGCAATCAAAGCATTCACGTGAGAGTGAAGTCGAACTCGGGTAAGGAATACTTTCTTACTTTTGTGCATGCTTTTAATGGTGTGGCTGAGAGAGTCGAACTGTGGCGAAGGTTAGAATCTTACGCCGCGATGGGTCCTTGGATTATTTTGGGTGACTTCAACTGTGTGATTGAAGCCCGAGAGAGGCTGGGGGGCATATCTTCGGATGAGGAGATGACCCAGTTTCGAGACTGTATAGCGAACTGTGAGGTAAGTGATATCCGGGCGTGTGGCTCGTGGTTCACTTGGAATGATAAACACAAGAATGCAGAAACCAGAGTTTTCAGTCGCATTGAACGGTGTTTGGTTAATGATGATTTTGTGAGGCTCTTCCCTGAGAGTTTCGCGAATTTCTTGCCGGAGGGCGCGTTCGATCATTGTCCTTGTGTAGTACGATTGGAAAACTCACCGGCGAGAAGGAATCGTTCTTTCAAATACATGAATATGTGGAGCAAGGCTAAGGATTTCGGTGCTTGTGTGGAAACGGTGTGGGGTGAACCAGTAATTGGGACGCCAATGTACCGGGTGGTGAGGAGACTTAAGAGCCTTAAGAAACCGCTTAAAGAGTTAAATTCGAGCTGTTTTGCAGATATAGAAAACAAATGTGTGCAGGCTGAGCTGAAGCTTGCTAACGTGCAAACTCGGATTCGATCTGATAGATCGCCTGCTATCCTTCAGGAGGAGACGGAGCTGAATGACACAGTTCGCGTTTTGCAGGCTGCCCGGCCGGAGTTTTGGAGCCAGAAAGCGAAGCAGAAATGGATTAAAGATGGGGATGTGAATTCTGCTTATTTTCATGGTTTATTGAGGGCTCGCAGAGCCCATAATGCCATTTCGAGAATTTGTGATGTTGAGGGACGTGATTGTTCGGATAAAGCGTTGATTGAGGACGCGTTCCTCAAGTACTACTCGGCTCTCCTTGGTGAATCTTGTGTAGTGGAGCCGATTAACATGGGTGTTGTACGTCAAGGCAAGATTTGCTCGGAGCAGCATAAGACGTGGCTGAACGCCTCTGTTACCGAGGAGGAGGTGAAGCGCGCGCTCTTCAGTATCCCTCGTGATAAGGCTCCTGGACCTGATGGTTTCTCAAGTCAATTTTTTATTGATGCTTGGGAGCTTGTTGGGAAAGATGTCGTGGCTGCTGTCAAAGACTTCTTTGTGTCAGGTAAATTGCTGAAAAAGATAAACTGTGCTAATATTACTTTCATCCCGAAAGTTGATAGGCCGAAAAATGTGAAAGAATTCCGGCCAATCGCTTGCTGCAATGTCATGTATAGATGTATTGGCCAAAATTATTTGTACAAGACTAGCACGGGTCTTGCCTGACATAATATCTCCTACTCAAGGAGGTTTTATTGAGGGAAGGAGCATTGTTGAGAATGTTTTAATATGCCAAGACTTGATTAAAATGTATAGAAGAAGCCATATTTCTCCTCGATGCTTATTTAAGGTGGACATTCACAAGGCTTACGATAGTGTGGAGTGGAGTTTTGTGGATCAAATGTTGCAGGCCTTGGATTTCCCTGATCATTTCCGCAGGCTGATTATGGAATGTGTGCAATCGGTCGCGTTTTCTCTTTGTGTGAATGGAGACAATTTTGGTTTCTTTCGTGGAAAAAGAGGGTTGAGGCAAGGGAATCCAATGTCGCCGTTGTTATTCACGATTTGCATGGAATATTTCTCACGTATTTTGGATAATGGCACGATTAATAAGAAGTTTAGATATCATCCTCGTTGTGCTCCAATGAAGCTTACTCACCTAATGTTTGCAGATGATTTGTTATTGTTTTGCAAAGGGGATATCGATTCGATGAAATATCTATGGGGAGCGCTCGCGAAGTTCAACCGCGCGTCGGGCTTGACAATCAGCCTGGGTAAGTCTCACGCCTATTTTGCAGGTGTAGATGATGACAGGAAGGCCGAGATATTGCAATTTTCTGGCTGTGTTGAGGGTACTATTCCTTTTCGATACCTTGGAGTGCCCATTCAATGTACGCGGGTTGGTCGTGGAGACTGTGAGAAACTATTAGCTCGAATTGTGTCTCGTATTTCGAGCATTGGCGCCCGGCGTCTGTCTTATGTAGTAGGCTGACTTTGGTTCAGTCTGTGCTGTCACAGCTGCATAATTACTGGGCCATGATTTTTATTATCCCAAAATATGTGATGGCTCGCATTGGCTCTTTGTGTCGCAATTTCCTTTGGGATGGTGGTACTAAAGAGTCGAGCTCTTGTAGGTTGGGAGAAAATTTGCTATCCCAAGGATGAAGGCGGGCTTGGTCTCAGGGATTTAGTTACTTAGAATGAGGCAGCGGTGGCGAAGTTGGCCTCGTGGGTGTTTGATCAGCCTGATAGACTGTGGGTCAGGTGGGTTAGCTGTATTTACCTGAAGGGAGCTGACTGGGGGGGAGTATCAGCCTAATACTGATGTCACCTGGGCTTGGAGGAAGGTGTGTCAGGCTAAAGACAAGATTAAGCATATGTTCGAGAATGGGTTGTGGCATGTTTCGCATCCTGTGTACTTGATTTCTAGGGCTTATGCCGAACTCCGGAACCATAAACCGCGAGTCGAATGGGCTAGACTGGTGTGGAGTGGGTGGAGTGTCCCCAGACATAGTTTTATTGTTTGGATGGTCTATCGGGGAGCTTTAAACACCCGGAATAAATTACTGAGGTTTGGTGTGGCAGATTCAGACTTGTGTTTTTTTATGTGAATCACATATTGAGACTGTAGAGCATCTGTTTTTTGGGTGTTGCTGGAGTTCTCGAGTGGTTGACATACTGTGTGGTTGGGTAAAGAGATGCATTCCGAGAAGTGATGGGCTGACATGGGCGACCAAGATAAGAGGAACGAAGTTGCAATGCAACGTGATACGGGCGTTGATCTATGCCACAATTTATTATGTGTGGAGACAGAGGAATTCGTGCAGAATTGAGGGAATGGTCCAACAACCGGAATATGTTGTGAAACTAATTAAGATGGATGTGCGCAATAGAATAATATGTAAGATTAGATATCCATTAACTGCTAAAGACGCTAGATGGCTACGTAATTTGACGTAGTCATATTCTTGTGTAAATTGGTTCGATGATTAATATATACTTACATTTCAACAAAAAAAAAAAAGATATCAAGGAGGTTGTTATTATTATTATTACAGTTTTTCTAACGTGTGTTGTGTTGAGTTGAATTGAACCTTTGCCGAAACAAGATATATATAAAAAATATTGTTAAATCTTAGATAATATTGTTAAGTTATACTCAACTTTTATTAACTTAAAGATGAGATTGTGATATTAAATAGATTATCGTTGTTATAATTGACAATATACCTGTTGTTTTCACAGTTTCATGATGAGAGGTTTTAGTTCTTTTGCACGATTTGGTATACTCAGCTGTTATTAATCTAACACTAAATAAAAATAACATAAAAATAATACTGTATCATTATTTTCCAATTATGAAACCACTACTAAGTTGGATAAAAAAACTATCCATATTTCCCACTAAACTTAACCTCTCAATTTTAACCAACCAAAAAAACATCTTTCCCAAATTTAACCAACAAAAAAACTCACATTTCTCAAAGGTTAAATACCCACATTTAACGGAAGAAATTTTCATTCAAAACATTATTCATATCAGAAAAAATACTATCAAAATGTTAGAAAAAAAAATTAACTAAATGGAGGAGTATTTGTTGTCAATTTGAAAGAAAGAATTGTTCGAAAATGGATTAAGAAGAACTTAAGCCACAAGGGACTAGAAGACTATGTATCTGTAGAGATATTGTTGGTTGATAAAGTGATATAATTACATGAATTAACAACAAAAAGCTTTTTTATATCATAATCATAGATTAATGTAATTACTTATCTTAAATACTTACCTTAAAACGTTCTTATTTGCGGGGATGAAAGGGTGGATCAAACGTGATGACAAACGTAGTGTACAAGGAAATTTTGAATTTTTTTGATATATTAGATCTTTTCGGACTTAAACATGTATGTTAGTATGGATGCTATTTCTTTTACAATAATTTCAACGATAATCAATGCGTCATTTTTTTTGTACGAGTGTTTATTGACAATACCGAACTGTGATGATATTTAAAACATAAATCACAAAACATTTTTTAGCGATCGCCCGTGCATGTTATGCATGGGGTTAATACTAGTATTAACAAAAGCAGAGGGTTAAAAATGTTAACACAAACATAATAAAAATAAAAATAACGCCTAGATAATTTAACTTCTGAAAACTATCCATGACAGCTACCCATGACCCATGACCCCCACAAATATCAGTAACTTCTCAAAAAACTAACATCATAACTACCCATGTCCCCCATCAAAAAAATTGACTTTCTTAACTTTTAAATACAAGATTTTACAGCAGTAACTCTCATTTAAATTACCAAGAAATTATTAACAAAATGTTTCCGGAAACAAAAAAAATACTAATTAGTAAACTAAAAAGAGGAGTATTTGGCGTTCATTTGAAAGGAAGAGTTCGAAAATGGAAGAGGGGGAACTTAAGCAACAAGGGAGTAAACGACTATGTATCTATTGAGATATTATTAGTTGATGAAGAGGTAATTACATGGATTGATGCAATTGATTTTACTAAATGATTTTAAGTACATGTTATTCATTTTACTATATATCACAACATGGTTTAATGTAATTGATCACCTTGAGACGTTATTCAAATCATAGCAACAAAAGCATTAATTCGAGATTAGGATACAACATTGGATATGATATAGCAACACCACACCCATGTTGTTTGAGATTAGGATCAACATCAATTGTTGAAGAGATAAAGGATGATAGCTTGCCACAACAAGGTCTCAATTTAGTGAGTTTCGATGACGTCGTAACTAATCAACTTGGCGGTAGATATTTAATAGGTATACTGTTAGAAGTAATGCAAAGACAATAGATTGATCATTGTTGCATTGTAAGGGTATCTCCCATTAAGTAGCACATTGACACCAATATTCATGATGGTTATGAATATCATTATCTTTATAGTAATGACAATTCATTACCATCATGAATAGCCTTGGATACCCTTTGATATTAGTCTCATACTCTCATGTAGTCTTATATAAGGTGATATAAGAGAATGAGAATGGGGAAGAGACATACATCAAATACTTCCTCATCCAAATATCTTGATAAATTCTGAGTATACCATCGAGTTCCAACTCCTAATGGTTGAGTATACAATCTTTTAGGAGTGTTGTGTGACCTTGGGGGACGACGCCCATTCCGATTTGTACCGTAGTCGGGGCGATTTCGTTTCTCATTCAGTGGCCTTCATACCACGACACAACAACGTGTATTTACTAGTTATATATCGCCCCTATAGTGACCCTATATTTCCAACAATTGAGAAACGAAATTATGTCACTATTATTGTGGTTGTGTTCATCACTTGTCATTGGAATTGTTTCAATTGGCTATCTTGTTTCGTTAGTAAGATTCATCTCGTTGAGGGTGAGACAACAGTTCGGTATTATGGCAATAACTCCGTCTCTAGACCTCTGATTGGGACGTGTAATATGGCGTTGGAAAGCTAAGAAGAAGGGCTACAACTCTTTAGTTAAAGTCGTGAGCTGATTCTGCCATTTACCTTTCGGAAAACGGGACACAATGTCGTGGTAGTATGCTGAAATTTTTGAAGGTTTATGAGTGGATGATATTATCTTATTTTATTATCAATATTCATCCTTGAGAATGAGGTATGGTATCTATGTGTTTTTTTCTTGTCTTCTTGTGATTCATGATGGTAAAATAATTACGTTTGGTAGATGAGTATTATTTATCGTCATTGATTGGGAGATAAATTATCTGATAAAAGTAAGATGTTAATGTTGTTTCTGAACATATGTTGAATGTGTTAGTCTCAATATTTCATGATGGATGATGAATTTGCACACATGTTTGTATTAGTATACAACTAAAAGGTGAATGTTTTTCTGTGTTAATGGAAAATATTATATGCTTACGATCAAAACAATTAATGTGATTATTAGTGGAGTAATAATTAATTATTAATGATTTTGTGCAAATTATGTTGTCTTGGGAGATACCATGTGGAGATTATATGCTCTTATGAGTAATGAGAGCAATATTATAAATTTATTATATAGCCGTTATAAATTTATTCTATGCACTTAATATATATGATATTGAATATTATTCATTAATCAATTTAAGAACATTATGTATGTTTTGCTTGAGAAAATTGAATATGTATAATATATGTTGAGATTATATATTAGTGTGACTTTTCGTATCCTTTGTAATGTTTTGAAAAGACACGTGTGTACTTGTCTTGTAAATTATTTTGGATACATTTGGAAGGAGAATTTAACTTCACACTAGAGACGCATCAATGCTCACTTGAGTAAAATAAGCTATATGTGGGGGTTAAATATTTTATTTTTATTGACATGCATAATCTTGATCAAGTATGTATTAAATAATTGGATGAATTATTTGATAAATTACTCTAAGAATAGATTATGGAATAGATAAATTGTCAGGCATAATTATTTGATATCTAAAAGTTGGGATGATTAATGAATGAATAATTTGTATATTTTGTTTGAACGATTATGTTTGTCACTATTTCGTGGTGTGACAACATGTGGGGGAAGTCATTCAACTTATTTGATAAAATTATTCATGAATCAATTTTGAGTTGATATCTTATAATTTGTGAAGAATATGTATATCTCTAATTGTGGGGGAAAGTGATGATCGATAACATGTTTTATACATGAATAATTGAACCAAATGTAAGAGTTTTAATTTGTTGACTAAGTCAATAAATAATGGTTGTGTAAGGTCCATTTATTTATGTTATACATTTGGCTTACACCACACTATATGAGATTATGATGATTGATTTTATGTAATTTGTGGATTTGCAAAAAGAAAATATAAGTGAAACAATCATCGAGATCGTTGTTCTCTAATATAAGAATGATGGTGTATACATGGTGCAATATTGAGAATTGCAACATGTTGGATATTTATAAAGATGTTGGATCACAAGGTGAGATGCACAATGATCATGAGTAAAGTTTCATCTTTATAATAATTTTATTATAAGTCTATTGAGAAGACTGTTATAATTTTATGTATTATGTATGCGTATTATTTTGCTCTTTTAACCTTACCGGAGTAATGCATGGTGATTGTGAGCTTAATATTTATTGCATATTTGTGGGGGCATCAATTGCTATGCAATGTTTGATGCTGATTTCAGCTTCATATTGCTAAAAATGATGTGTAGTGAATTAGACACATGTATTATGCAGATTTGAGGGAGTTGAAATCATTAAATATAATTTGGTGTATTTGAAAGGTTGAGCATATAGCTCTTAATGGTCTTATAGCCCAAATTTGAGTGGACCTTGTGAGACGGACTTGATGAGATCACCGTAATGATAGAGGTTGAGCATATAGCTCTTAATGATCTTATAGCCCAAATTTGGGTGGTCCTTGTGAGAACGGACTTGATGAGATCACCGTAATGATAGAGGTTGAGATATTTCTCTTAATGAATCTATATCCCTATGTTTGGGTGGTCCTGTTGTGAAGGACTTGATGGATTCACCGTAGTATTGAGAGGTTGAGCTTTAGAGCTCTTAATGATTCTATAGCTCA
The DNA here is from genome assembly GCA_958450325.1 of Agrostemma githago. Lineage (NCBI taxonomy): Eukaryota > Viridiplantae > Streptophyta > Magnoliopsida > Caryophyllales > Caryophyllaceae > Agrostemma > Agrostemma githago. The sequence continues at coordinate 51,972,490 of OY288259.1, read as the reverse complement.
TAAGTGAGTGGGTTATGTGGAGATATCCTTGATAGAATTACCTAAGTGGGTGTGAAGGGTTGGCCTCCTTCTATGAGAGATTGAGTTATCTTTCTAGAGCACTCATCAAAATCCCAAGGTTCATTTGGCCATAAATTTGTTGAATCGTATTGCGGAACTCGTGTGGAACTTAAGGTATGATATGTGTTGTGAGGGTAATTCAACCAAAGTTCAATAAGGAATTCAAATCGAAAGATATTCTCTTGTTGTAAGTAAGTTGTTGACTCATTTCACTAATACGTTAATTCAAATCGAAAGATATTAACGTTTAAGTGTCAACCTTTTCATATGCTCATAATTTTTGTTATTGGTTGTCATTTGCATTAGTGGGGGATTGTTAGAAATAATGCAAAGACAATAGATTGATCATTGTTGCATTGTAAGGGTATCTCCCATTAAGTAGCACATTGACACCAATATTCATGATGGTTATGAATATCATTATCTTTATAGTAATGACAATTCATTACCATCATGAATAGCCTTGGATACCCTTTGATATTAGTCTCATACTCTCATGTAGTCTTATATAAGGTGATATAAGAGAATGAGAATGGGGAAGAAACATACATCAAATACTTCCTCATCCAAATATCTTGATAAATTCTGAGTATACCATCGAGTTCCAACTCCTAATGGTTGAGTATACAATCTTTTAGGAGTGTTGTGTGACCTTGGGGGACGACGCCCATTCCGATTTGTACCGTAGTCGGGGCGATTTCGTTTCTCATTCAGTGGCCTTCATACCACGACACAACAACGTGTATTTACTAGTTATATATCGCCCCTATAGTGACCCTATATTTCCAACATATACCACGAGCAAATGCATTAAATTTACAAGTCTTACACACAATAAAATAATTTTGTATTCACATTAAATTGTAGATGTCATAGCTGAAGTTGAGAGTAACGATCTCATATATAAAGTTAATGATAACAAAAGAACAAAGCTATTTCTTGAGGATCCCAAGTAATTTGACACACCTTATAATTTAATTGACACACCTGCTATTTTGCAACTTTCATACTAATAAAAGAGCAATGTAAACAGTGGGGAGCACATACAGCTTTGACTATGGGGAAGTCATGTACACCATGTCATTCACATCGCAAGTGACCCAAGATCTAAAGTATAAAGTAGAGAAAACAGTGGCGATTTTACAATGTGTGCAAAGGACAATTCATAGAGACAAAATAAGGCTCACTACTACCGATGCGACAAACATACTCATCGACCCTAATATCCCACAAGTCAAGAAATATAGAGTCGGATTCACAATAATTTCACTTCTTTTAAAATTGTTATGTATTATATTCCAAATCATTGAAGATATGAATAATATTTAGAATCCTTATAATATTTAACTAGTTTAATATCCGTGATAAAATCACGGGGTTGAATAAGTAGAGCTATTATAGTACTTGTTTTTGATCGTATTAAGCAAAATAGGAATGTCAAGGAAATCAATCTTAGTGCTTGACGTAGTTATTATTGAACATTTAATTTGTCAATGACTAATGGCAAACGTGCCATATATGAAATGACGTAGTTATTATCGACTAAAGTTGCGAATGATGGAACTCGTCCTAATATGGTATACAAATAATAATGTTAATAATCGAGTTGTCGAATTTGATAAGTACAATAATAAAATAAAAAAGAATATGTGAACTAATGAGTTAGATGTTCGAAATGTCACAAAAACCAATATTAGTGATTGACGTGGTTATTGTAGACTAAAGTTATGAATGACTAATGTCAAACGTGGAATATACAAAATGATGTAATTATTATTGACTAAAGCGATGAATGACGTAGTTCATCATAATACGTTGTAGCTATGACCGACAAATGGCAAACATGAAATATATCAAAACTATAAAGTTAGTCTATAATTTTTGGCAATGTTGTCGACGAAAATAAATTTTACTACCTTAATAAATATTATCGTTTTCAAATACATTCACCGATGAGAAATTAGACCAAACAATCAAAATATACTCCGAATAATGAACTGACTACACGTATATATGCGTAATGTTCGACGAATATGGTGTTCGATTTTGCCTGGAAACATTACGACGAAAGAAGGTTTATATATCGAACACACCGTTGTTGAGGTAAGTAAATAACTCCATTACCTGCATTGCTTCAACTCTTTTTCAGTACAAATTGAACCATAAGATGCTCAAACAGTGATGTGAATTCAACAATAAGACTTGGCAAATCATGAAAGCATAGCATTGGAAAACCAAAAGATTCAAGATTTGATGGTTACTTGAATGGGTAAGCAAACTAAGCATCACATGCTACCTCCTTGACTAAGCTTTGGAGCTGCAATAGGAGTTTTCAAACCAATACATCATTAGCTGAGAAACACACTATGTCAATTGAGCATGCTCCTTGACATTTGTCGAATACAGCAGTGCAAATTGCATGTTAAGTTGCCCTCCTTTCTACCTATAAAAAGGATGGTGAGTAGGAATGTTGAAGTCATAATTCAAAGTATAACTAAAGATAAACATATAAATAAATCAATGGCAGAAAAGTATGTATATCCCCCAACTTGTGTTATGCATAATATGTCATATTCTATAGAATATCGTAATAGAGTAATCGGAAAAAGCTTTACCTGTGTGAGGGATGAACTACGAAGGCTGGGGTATCGTATAAGGCAGGTTCGTCACGTCTGGAACAACCCGAAATTCCTGAGGGCTATAGTCCTGGAGTTTGAGAACGGTGACGATTGTTACAGGCAAGCATTTAAGCTGCAGAAGACGTTCGAGAGAGTGGGCAGGGGGAAGTTTGATTACGATCAACAGCTACACACAACCGCTGAACCTCATCTCTGGATGGCGAAAGAAGAAGATCAGCACTTAATGATGAAGGAGACAGGCCTGAGGATTGTGCCGGATACAGAGAAGAAGCTAGGCTACAGTGACGCGGATGGTGATAATACCTCAGTGTATGCGTGCATCATGACTCTGCTGATGTCCCACTGCCCAGGATTCTACCGCAAAAAGTGAATTGGTACTTGGTCTTTGTCGGTGTCGTTTCAATCGTAATCTTATTATCGGAATGTGTTAAGTTGATGTATTAGTGTGTGCAGGTGTTTGGGTATTGTTGGCAGTAAGTACATCTTCTGTCAATAGTTTGTTGTTCTCTGCCCGACGGGTTTAAATGACGGTGTTGTGAAGTTATCTAATTATATATGTACTTGGTCCTTGTATGGGGTAGTACCACTGTTTTCTCGTAGTCAAGGTACTACATTATTAGTAGTTTAGTGGTGATTTTGACCTTGAGATAATGTGGTCGAATATGCAGTAGTTTATATCCCAACTTATGTATGGGTAGTGTGTTTGTAAAATAATCATCCATATTTTCTATGTAATATAATCGGGTGGTTATAGACCGTTATCTATGATACTATCTCGTAGTCTCCACCGATAATATAATACGATAACACCGTCAATTGCATCACTCAAGGTTAAATACTTTAAATTTGTTAACTATATGGTATGAGGTAATGAGTTGCTGCTGTTGTTGTGAATTTGCTTAAAATAAATATGCAGATATAATTGTTGTCACGTTAATGAAGGCTTCTACAAAGATATCATGAACAAAAATCTGAAAGAGCATATTTAAATAGATATAAGTGTACATAAGAAAATTAAGCAGTAGTCTGTAGAAAAAAACCGGTGTTGAGTTATTGTTCAACAAAACTACAAACGACATTAGGAATTGTGTAGATTCGATGCCTACCTTACATGGGAAAATACTTCCTTGTAGACAACATTCGTTGTCGTAGGAGTGACAACATCTAACGCTGTCGTATCAGATAGAATTAATATTTTCAGCCCACGTCTGGTCATTACCCTTGATATAGCAACATACAGCTGTCTGTGTGTGAAAACCGGTCTAGGTAAATACAGTCCAACGTACTTCAGTGACTGACCTTGACTCTTATTAATCGTCATTGCATAACAAACTGCAATCAGGAACTGTCATCTCATGTATTTCACGGGGAACTTTGTATCGTCAGATGGGTCGACAGTGATCCTTGGAATGAAAACCTTGAGTCCCTTAGTCGTTCCAGATATAACGTATGCTGCAATTACTCTATCTCCCAAATCAGTCACCACCAATCTAGTTCTGTTGCATAGTCTGTTAGCCTGGTCTATGTTCCTCAACAACATAATAATGCATCCGACTTTCAGTGTTAATCTATGGTTAGGTAGTCCGGAGCAGTGAATCGTGTTAAGAAACTCCGTGGAATAAAGGTCACGTATTACAACAATTGTCTCGCTTTTACTTATTTCATCGGAACTCAGGTACGTTCTCTCATCACCAGGTATTAGAGAAAGGATGTAGTTATTGACTTCTTCTACGACGTTTTAGTTGGTGCTAGAATGGCTCTTTCATGGAGGTATTCAGTGTCCTTCAGGTTGCGGTCCAGCTTGGGGTATATTAACTGAACAATTGCCGATATTGGATCTCCTTCATCTTCAATGATGATGTCCTGAGGCAGTTTTACGTCTACTATTCCGTCATTAGGTCCACCATCAGTTCCGTCCCCGACATTCAGAATCCATTCTGAGAAGTCACGCAACTCTGCATTCTCCTTCTCGGTTAGTCCTGACCCGAGTCTCATGTTCCAAGTTAATCTGAGGATTTGAGCGCAAACAAAGAAAAGCTACTGTCATAATTTCACTGACAGTAAATATGTAAAAAATATATCTTATAAGGGATGATCAAGTTATATGATAATTATGTCATATACATATTTGTATGATGGTTAGCACTGCGCGTACTACAATCCACGTAATATACGTCTTTGATGTATGGAAGAGAATATGTACCTTGAAATATCTCCAGAGAGGAGATGAGCATATAGATGCACGGACAATGTCTTGGCGGCTTCCCTTCGGTACAACGGGAAGAATTTGCCTAAAGTCACCACCTAGAACAACGACTTTACCTCCGAAGGGTTGGTCCATGTCACCATCAGGTGCAAATCTTTCAATGTCGCGCAGACTACGATCTAACGCCTCGAAACAATGCCGATTAACCATCGGTGCTTCATCCCATATAATAAGTTTAACTCGTAGTATAAGTGCAGCGAGGTCCGTTCCTGGTTTAATTCCGGAACATGTTGAATTTTCTTCAATGTTAATCGGTATGCTAAAACGGGAATGAGCTGTCCGATCACCTGGCATTAATATTGCATCAATCTCTCTGGACGCTACAGGTAGAACAATTTCCCCCTTTCTTCTGAGTGCAGCGCACAATGTTCTCCATATATATGTTTTCCCCGTCCCGCCGTAACCGTATAGAAAGAATAATCCCCCGTCAGAACGTCGAACTGCGCCCATTATTTCGTCGTAAACATGCCTTTGTTCTTCAGTGAGAGAGTTCATACAGTTGTCATGTATTGCAGCCTGCTCGTCAACATCATACGAAAGTTCATCCGAAATTAGCCTGTTAGTATGAACTAACGCTAACTCGAAATCTGGGAAAGGCATATTTTTCAAATTTCCGTAAACTACTTCCGTTACGTTGCAATGCACGTTCTACTTCGGCTAGTGCATAATTCTGTAACTCTTTGTTTCTCATCTGCAAATCTAGTAAACGAAAAAAATCAAAATATAAGATGTGTGACGAAGCAAGTCCGAATTATATTAATTATGTGCAAATAAGAATGGATAGAAAATATCACCGTATCTACATAGTTGAGTCCGCCTCAAGTGTAGTATATCTTTGCTCAAAAAATGCCAAGTCTTCTCCAAAACATATTCCGGTTTAATCAATGATCTGGAGAAAAGAAGAGTTGCAAATAAATTACGAAGAAAATACCCCGATCCCTAGTAACTTACTTCCTCTATACCATCAATGTATTCCTTGTCATCGCCAAGTAGACCACGGGCGTAGCAAGCGTCCTTGAAAGTCGAGTGAATGATGCCATTGACGGTCCTGATGTCCTAGTAAGACGTAGCACCTCTGACAAAATTGAGAAGGGTCCTCATATAATATCTCTCACCACCTGTAGGCGACATATGGAACATTCTACCCAGGGAGAATCCTTGTTTTCTAAGAGCCCACTCCTTCTCCTTTGCGTGCCAGACATACATGTTCGGGAACTCTGAGTATGTAAGGTCACGACCGTCGGGGTGTTCTTTATTGTACTCAAGCCAAGCCATGAATTTTGTTCTTGCACCACTTGATCAAGCCATGACTTCTTCTAACGGGTCGTCGTCGTTGAAGACAACATTCTGCTCGTTTGGTAGATGGTAATCTACTCGTAACACTGGAGGAACTCTGTAATGAATATCGAAGCCAAATAACCTCCAAACGGCTTCACATGGAGATATGTACCGGCAGTCATAGTACTCTTTGATTTGATCAACTTCACCAGTTTTCCCTCTAACTGACGTGCCTACAGTGACCCTATCATAACCCTTGTTTATGTATTTGAACAGGTACTTGATAGACCTACCCTGATTACACCATTCTACGTTTATATGTGCACGGTAACGTATTAGTAAGTCAGGGTTGTATGGAACAACGAATCCGTTGTGAACTGGTACGCCACCCCTATCAACTGTAATTCCATTGTCTACCCTCTTGTAGATTGGATAACCATCTTCATCGATAGTGGTGCGGTCACTAAATGGCTTCGAAAACCTCTTTGTGCAGACTCCATTCTGCATACATACTGCATTAGGGTTTGCAGGACCACAAGGTCCATGATTCATCAACTCGGAAACTGCATCGAATAGAACCAGATTCTTATCTTTATCCGGCAATTCTGCACTGATGATGCCGTTGACATCCTCAGCGACCGGGAACTTTATCCTCATGGTGTAGAAATAGTAGTATATGCGAATGAGGAAGACCTCGCTTCTGAAATTCAACGGTGTATACAATTGTGACAAATAGAGAAACAAACATGAGGCAACATTCGACATATGTTAACAAATTGCGTCACAAAATATTATCGGAATATAAAAATCAGTAATACATTCGGTTAACATGTCATAAGGACGAAAAATTGATAGTTCGGTAGACTATTGTAGGTGATATAAAATACACCTTATAATTAAGAGACCGGCGAAAACATGACAATCAATCGATAATATATGATATATGATTATAGTATTACCTGCCCTTGTTCTACCAAAAATTAGTTCGTCCTTGCAGTCCTTGATCAGTTGACCGAGTTTCATTCTAAAGACTCTAGTAAGAATATCAGGTCTGTGTTCACTTCCTACGCCCTTTGACTTCACAAATCTGGTTATTTCTGTCCATTTTGGATTGCAAGTGAATGTGATAAACAAATCCGGGTAACCACACCACTTACATATGGCCATCGTGTCCTGATAAGTCTCCCTCATATACTCTTTTCCCCCGAGAAAGCTTGACGGAACAATGTAACGTGCACCAGATGACCCAGGTTCTGTTACCCCACTTTCAACTGACGCAGCTAGTCGTTTGTAATTTTCTGATCTCAATTTCGGCTGATTAAGCCTAAAATATAAGAGCCTTTGAGCTTCGACCATAGTGTAGTCGTCGATGCAGAACTACTGGAAAAGGTTGGCTGCGTTTAATATCGTTGATGGCTCGACGTCAGCAGGTCTATCCATGATACGAAATACGAACCATTCCCTGAGTGTTAGCTTATTCCTTCCAGTTTCTGGATATTTAGATGCAGCAATTGATTGTTCACTGTGAGCAATGCCTAGACGTGGACCGTCTTCGCCACGTGGGAAAAAGGAATGGGTACTTAAGGGAAAGGTAAGACGGGTGAAGTTCTGAAATTCGTTGCAATTTCCCAGACCTCTCCTCGACAATGATATCTCGACTGTCTATTGTGTCCTCAATGTTACCGAAAATTAGAGCGGCAACTTCAGAAACGGATGACAAGTTATATATCCTGCCATCGACATGCCTGCCACTGATAAGTCGGAGCCTGACCTCGTCTTCAGTGTCAGCATTTATAATGCGATCCCTGGCCATCCTGAAACACTTTACTAAAGGATTTTATTCATCGAGCATCCTCTTTAGATCAACCATAAGCTGTGAGTCCCAAGTGTTCTTCTTATACGAACTGCGTGTGTAATAATTTCAACAATTTGTTATGCGGAAAGTGTTAGCAGATGTTATATAAATTTATTCTGTACTTGAAATTGCGACTTACTTCAATGCATTTTTCCTATTTGATATCTCTTCTTCGGTGTCGTATATATATAATTGGCAAAACTTTGGGGCTTCGTTTTCAGGAGGTAAGAGGCTGCCGATACGGTTACTGTTATGTCCACTCAATCTGAAGGTGTATGTATCCCTTCCGTTATTAATTTGGTGGTCGACATTGCCCCCTATGGAGGTCATTGAAAAACCATTGTTGTAGTTACGAATATTGTCCTTAAAGTGACCACTTTTTGGGTGTTGACCTGTGAGTAAGTCGAGCAAAGGTTGCTGCGGATTTTGGGGATACGGTAGGTCGAGAATACCATCTTTGCAACACATTGTGAAAGTTGGTGTCAATGGTTTGCAATCCACACGATCCCTTTCGTTATACCACAACTGCGCCGCGCACTTACGGCAAGAGTATTCTTGGTCACCGATGTCCACGTAACCATCCCACTCTAGTAAACATTAGTAAAACATTCAGTACTTTATGTTAATTTATATTGGTGTACTAAAATAATTAGCAATGAATATAGTTTATAAATTAGTTTAACAGGCCTAAACCTTCGTTCAATCGTTGGTGATCCTATCGGTTAAAGATGTTGAGGACACAACACCGAATATATCTCTCGCAAGGCTATGGATAATTGTTTCCTTATCATATTGCCTATTAACGGAAGGATGAGAAAATGCTGATGCAGCGATGAGGCAACTCTGGAAAGTTGTAGACGGTGTTTGAGTTAACACATTGGACGTAGTACCTGCAAAGATAACGACCTGTTGATTGAATGCAATATTTCTGTTTCGAATATGCTAATAATAGGTCCGTAACAAACCATTTGATGACGAAGAGGCTGGAGTTAAAACGGTCAAGGGTTGAGCATTTAAAGTAGTCTGACTTGCCCTCATTTCGTATAGAAGAATGCGCCTGTTATGTCTCGCAAGTTTAGTCCGTCATCGCTGATCAACCTAAGTACCAAAAATAGGGTGCAGGGATACAGTGGGAGTACTTTCGTTCAATATTGCTCTCTGCTCATTGACAATACGTCTACGGTCGTGCCTTTTTATTTGTGCCTTGTAGTACCGATTGACGTATTTCTGAATATGTAGGGACAAACCTGTTCGGTGAGATAGTAGGTACGTTACAGGTGTCACAGTGAATTTGACTATCTCAATTATAGCATGAATATAAGATGAGAATGGAATGTAGGACGAATCAAACTAAAATTTGTGTAATAACCGGCTTGGCTGAGAAGGGGAAGATTAGATCGAACGTCAGACGTTGCTTGAATAACATTATTTGTGGATCGACTGTTAAGCTGAATATTTGTAGGGGTTGTAGAAGGATTTTGATCTACGAAGCAACATTGCAAAATTGTAAAGACGTTGACAGGTCTAGTCAAATTTATAGAGTTATAAGACGATTTCTAAATATAGTGTACCGTACCGGTTGTGGAGAATACGCGCAAAGTAGACGTGTTACAGTTTAATGGAGTTGCTCGCTCCGGATTACTTTCATTCAGTGGCGCTGAAATTCCTACATTACGAAATATGAAGATGTCATACTATATGACCTTGGACGGGATGAATAAATACTGAGCGAATTGATTTACTGACATTTATTACGTTGGGAGACATTTATTACGGTGCAAAAATTTCAGGTGCTTGATTAAGTTAAATTATATAGTCACAATTTGTGTTTGTCAGAGACGACTAATGAATATAAATTTGTAATTATTATAAAAAGGGAAACATAATAGATTGAAATGGATGTACCTTCTGTAGCAAGTTGTTTCTCTTGTTAGAGTCAATTTTTTTTTTCTTTTTCCTAATGCATTTATCCGGAGACAGAATATGTGTGCTTCGTGGTCCATTGTCCTCTGTAAATTTTGAAAGTTGGCAAAAAATGACCAATTTTGAAGATAAGTAAATACAGTCCACTGTTTTCATAAAATCAACATGTTTTCATAAAAAAAAATCGCATTTTGACATCGTTGCGTATAAGTGAATGTTTTTTATGTAAATATAGAGCAGAACAACGTATGATATATTAGTATAAAAATATTAGAAACACATACAAATACACGATACTCCACTTACGTATCTCGGTGAGTGGTTCACGAAAGTGTACATCTCTTCGAAGTGGCTGATTCTCACGATTGGATATGTCCCAAGAATGAGTCCACTTGATTTTCGTTTACCTCTTCTAATAGATTGAAGAGAATTATGTGTTCTAACATTTTCAGATGATGTTGGTCGTTGAATATGTGGTATATTCTCTGCAGGTAGATACTGATGTTGGTCGTTGTACATTTTGAGGGACGAAGAATCATACTTATGTCTTCCATTTGATGAAGGATTGTATTTATGATGTTCTTCTGATTATCGATGGAGGGTCGATCCATAATGAATGTTTATCAATAGGACGGATATGCAACACTAACAAACAAAAAAAGAAATTATCATCAAAAGAAGTATTATGAACTATATAAGGACATCACCATTCAATATCTTTAAAATAGAAAGGTAATATCTCAGTAGACATTATATAAATTGGCACATATACATATAGGAATATATCTAAATAAAGCAAAGGAAGTTACATAGATAAAGCGGTTCGTTATATATGATAATATGGGAGAAGACATTGAATATATTTCACTCAAAATGTGAAGGATAATTACATATGATACAACATTAGATAAAATACAATATATATATATATATATATATGACTATAGTATAATAATACTGGGTAGATTGACACGTCGATTGGTAGGATATTTTGGTTTGTTGTGCAGGTTGTTATGATATTTGTTTTTTATTTGCACGGGATATAATGATATATTAATTTTGAGGGGTTGGATGCTACAACCTTGAAATTACGGTGAGAATGCGAACAAAATTAAAGTTTCAATTAAATCTTCGTAATAGCGATGTCACGATATTTTATTTTAGAATGTTAAGATACACGTGTTTGAAGTGGTTGTTAAGATAAACGTGTTTGAAAGGTAGGTTGTTACAGACTCGATGTGAATATATTTTTACATATACTTATTCCAAGATTGCAGAAGATTATGTATATTTGTTTAGGGCTGTGCAACCGGGCCGACCCGCTCCGACCCGGACCGGACCCGGTTGGACCCGGATCCGGAATCATCAAATTCCTTGACCCTGGACCCGGATCGGAAACCAAAATACTGACCCTGGTCCGGCCCAAAAAAATACCGGATCTGACCCGGACCGGCTCGGTTTTGACCCGGTTTGAAAATTAACGAGCTGATCAAGAACAAAAAAACGAAATTCACAGAAACTGTCATGTATGGCACGACACTTCGAATTCTTCGATACTTCAATTTATACCAAAAGAATTGAAAACTCGACACTGATGAATCGAAATCATAAGAAACTAACCTAAGCATGGTATGATAATGGTCAAGATAATAAATCATAAATCAGAAAACGAAATCATGAATCATAGATAATTAATCTGAAATCATGAATCACGAGAACACGAACTGTCGAAGGGAAGGAGGAGCAGCGGTGGCCGGCGTAGTAGCAGCACTGCAGCAGCGGCCGGCGTAGGATTAGAGTTAGGGAGTGGAGGACTTAGGGTTAGGGTTTAGGGGAAAGGGGAACGAGTCATGAACTGATGAGTGTGATGACTGAGTGAATGGCTGAATGCAGAAGATGGGCCAAGAAATTGGAGAAGTCCATAAGAAAAAATACAATTCCGGGTTTCCGTGTCTGGACCGGAAAAATTCGGGTCTGACCCGGTCCGGACCGGAACCCGGAATCAGTAATTTTCATGACCCGTGAACCGGCCCAGTTTGGAATATTTCGGGTCCGGACTGTACTATTCCGGTCCGGTCCGGTCTATTTTTCCGGTCCGACCCGGATTTTGCACAGTCCTATATTTGTTAGATTGAAGGAGATTATGAAGGGTATATTGCACTAAACAACTTAAAATTATATGTTTCAAATTTTCTAGACCATGAAACTCACGTTGATGTGATATTGTATATTTGTTAGTCAATGATAAATGGGTAGATATGAAGACAAAAAGAAGGTAGTAGAAAGGACGATATAGATAAAATCAAGCGCAAAAACATAAACCCGAGAAAATGTAAACTATTGGCGCGTTTCGGAACTGAAACACAAAATAAATTGTCTTCAAACATACTGAAAGTAACAGGAAAATAATATAGTAACACCGTACCGGTGTGACCAATTACTGCCAAAACAAAATACTGCCGGTAATGAAATCGTCTTAAAAAGTAATAAACTTAGCACACGAATAATATTGTCTAGTATGTGCGCAAAAATTGAAATCGAGGCATTCGACTATGCAACCGTCTTGTCCACCTTGTCGTCAGCAGTTGCCTTTGACGTTGATCCCACGTCAATGGCAGTAATGTCGTCCATAATGCACTCGTTAAATGGGAGGGTCCTCTTGAGTGGTGTCAACTTGGACGTGGACGGGGGAGAGAATGCTTCAGTGACCTTGAGATAAGATAATGGAAATCAGTGAGTAAGATTGGTGTGTGAATGTAAAAATGTTGTAAAGAACCATCGCCTGGCGATCATAGTATTTCGCAAACCTGGTTAACACGAGCTAGAATGTTGGACAGAACGACCTCACCGTCTACGACAGCGTCGTCCTTGAGACTCAGAATCTGTTTCTGTTAAATCAGTAGTGGCAGTTTTAGATACTTTGGATGAAGACTTTAAATGAGAAGTCATAATTAGTAGGGGTTGTGCTACTATGATTGTACCTTAGCGGACTCTGTGATGATGGCAATTTGTTCCGTGCTGTTCTTCAGGGCGACCATATCACGCTGTTGGGCAATCACACAATACAGAACTACGTTATACATAGCACATATGTGTAGAATACACGAAACTAATTTTTGAGTATTTAGGAAGCATTAACACACCTTAAACTTCTCTGTACAAGTCTTCATCCAACACTCCATCATGTCGAGATCATCACTCATGCTTGCAACGGTGTACGAATGTGACCCCTGCTGAACATTGTATCGTTCACTGATGTCAACCTTGAACACATATGTTTTTTCAATAAAAAAACTCCAACTCGGCTGGAATGGAATCCGGTTCGCTAGCCTACATTGCAGGAAGTAAGGATATAGTTCAGGTGTTAGTAAAAAATACATCATATGCATTATTAATGGCGGTAATATGTATATGCGAAAAAAAAATCAGACTTGCTCGAGAGCGTTAATTAAGTCCGACGCGTGATGGTTGATGAATTGCGTTATCTGTCCGTCAAAGACAACGAAATTGATGGTGTCGTCGCTAACATCGGATATGACAAACTTGACCTGGAACCTGTGTACACAAACAGTAGAAGCAAAGCGTACTGAGATTGAGCGATAGTCACTACATCTAATTGAAAAGCCGATCAGGAGTATATTAGTAATACAACCTCGGTACCCTTGACGCATAACCACGGGTGTTACCATCACAATCGACCCTATTACATATCCAACGACCTTCTTTATTTTTTGTCGCTTTCGCCCAGCACGACTTGCAGCTGTTGTAATACCAACCTGTTGAGCAATCAAGGTCGATTATGCGACCATATGTATAGAATACACCCGCTGTGTAAAAAAATGGTAGTATCATCAGATTTGGATAAAGATTGTTGATAGCTTGGAAGGTTTAATTAGTTACATAAATACAAAGTAGAAACCTTTTCATTTTGCTTAATCTCTAATATTGTCTTGATGTTATCGATGGTTATGATGTTGACCTCCTCATCATCCTGGACATCAACAATCTGAAGAGAGTTGCTCGGTGCAGGCGTCGAGATACTGTAGAAAAATGAAGCGTAAAATGAATGTGGCAGATACAGAGCTCTAATGTAGAAGCAACACTCTACGAAGCTCGAATGTAATTGACATGATATGAATAAATCGAACCTGTCTGAAAAAGCGTCGACCTCGGGAATGTCTACGTCAAAATGGAAGGACGTGGCGTTGTAAGTGGTCTGCAACCTTCACATTCCTGACATAGATAGTGACAGTATAGATATAAGATATTATTGTCTATGAGTCTACGTGATAAAATAAATTATGATTGTTTTGGCAGTAAGAAAGGCACGATGCAAGTCAATAAATTCTTACGCTCATATTTCTTCACTTCGACACACTTGATAACAACAACCTTGGATTGTCCTGGATTTGGTAGCTTACTTAGCAATTCAGGAAGAACGCCACTACGCGATGGCCACAAAGTACACGAAACCTGACAACAGCTGACGGTAGAAATTTGACGAATGAAACGTACATTGAATATTTGATCGTTATAAATGGGAAGAGTGAAAATGGAATCTAAAAATAAAATTGCGAAAAGAGGATAAATTTGTATACATTTCACATTTTCGATAACTAAACGTATCAGTAATTTAGATCGCGAAATTAGTAAAAGAACTTAGATTATCGAAAATTATGGAGATATAGAAGACAAATAGGAATCGAGGAAACATTATTGTATAGAAATACAATCGTAATACAAAGAATACGAAAACTAATTAAGTATTTCAATCCTCGAAAGTGAATAGTAATAATAAATTATGTGAAAATGGCAACAAATTATACGTGAAGTGTATATAAAAACGTAAGATATTAAAGTAGAATATAAGAGAAGAAGTGCGTAGCAATGTCCGTGCAACATGACTTGTAAAATAATCCATGCGATGTACAAAAACGGACTTAAATGACATACAAAAGCGATTGACCAAATAAAAACGTAAATATAAACGGAAAATGCAAAAGAACATACCGAAAAAAAACGTAATAAAAACCGAAAACGAAAAAAATATTAGAAAATATAAACGTGACATACTGGACAAATATGAATAAAATGAATAATATTGATGCAACGTCAACTGTATTAAAATGAATGAATAACATACAAAAAACGTCAAAATAAAATCAGTGAATTATGTTCACACGAAATTATTAAACGACAAAAAAACCGTAACGTGGAATTAAACATGAACTGTTAGCATGAACGGAGAAGCGAAAACGAAAAACATAGACTGTTAGTAATGCGACATTAAAAGAAACAAATTAGGAAATAAGCATACTTAACATCCTCAAGCTTTATGTTACGATATTTGAATCCGTCTTTGTGTGGCTGAGCGGACCGATCTCAAAGAGCTTTCTGACCAAATCTGAAAATATTAGGCAAACGGTACGAAATTTTAGGACGTAATAATTTCGGACTTCAACGAAAAAAAGATCGATTGTAAAAATTAAATGCGATTTACCGATGTAGTGAGTGGTCAAAACACGACCGTTGACAATATCCTCGAAATTGGCAAACCGAAATCCGTAGAGTGGTATAGAGTGCTAACCGTCGTAAGGGACAACCTTGCTTGAAAACTCAAAGTGCAAACGAATGCTGCTGGAAATAGCCCTATTGTAACCGGTATTGAGACTGACAGTGGGTTTCCGATGATGTACACGACACCAACGGTCAGCGAATCTAAGTATTTACTCAGAATCTGTCTACGGACGCTACCTTGAATGATCGCATTCTGCAAAGAGAGAAGTTAAATTTTGATTTCATATTAGAAAATTGAAACGTATTTTATTGGCTCAAAAAATTTCCGCTGAAACCACAACGCAAGAAAATTATATCAATTGTCGATTTGAAAAAAAATAGAATATACAATAAAATACAATTTGGTATTACAATTAAACTTAGAATGCTCGGATGCAAAAGATTTAATAATAATTAATATGATTAACGTACTACCTCGGAATCGATCATTAGAACCTCGATGGATTCAACTTTGGTTCTGTCCTTCATGACCGGTCGGGTCCAGCGATGAACGACCCTAACAACCATCTCCTTAAGCCGCTTACCCTGCTCGAGCTTTGATATGTTCGTTAATTCGGAACTCGACATGGTGTATTTACCCTTTCTAGTACATGCTCGAAGACATCTTGAACACCACCAACATGTTTGATGCAAAAGTCTTTGACTTAAAAGGATGGGTCAAGTTTGACCCTAAATTAACATGCCCCTTCGAATTTGAATTAAAAAATAAAGATTATAATGGTCTCGGCACGGAGGAAATGGGTCAGATTAAGTTCTCTCGTGTCTAAAAAAGGTGCATCGACTCAACAACAAACTTGATTCCAGGCCAAACAAAATATGCAAACGCTAACAAACAAACAAAAGAATGCAATTACTTCTTATGAAAATCTTGAGGATATCGGTAGGGTGATCACACCTACATAAAAATAGATGACATGAGAATTGAGGATCAAATTATAAGGCTGGAAGGCTGCAAAGAATTGGTGAAAGGCTGAGTCCATGGGTAGCGGTTGGATGCTTTACGATGAGTTTCTCAATAATCTTCTTCTAATTGATTTCAATGTTCATGTGTTCATATTGCTGCCAAGCCGCCTCTGAACTTAGAAAGCCCGAGTTTGTATTTGTCCATATATTATTGCTGAAAAGTACTATTTTTTGCATCTTGGCTACTAATTAATATCCTGGGGAACCCAACATGAGTAGTTAGTGATAATGTTTGCCATATGTATTGGTAGGATCATATTGAAGGTTGTAAAGTTATCCACAGTCCCATTTTGCACAAAAAAGGATCAAATTATAAGTAGTACTACTATGTCACTATTACCTACCTATAATTTAAATAGTAAACCATGGAACCATTTTCTTTCTATCACAAGAAAAATTATGGTAGAATAGATGATATTTATATCAGTTAATGAAAAAGCCACTACGCATTTCACCGCTCCACCGGAAATTCCCTCTGCCTATATTGTACCTATTTGTTATATTTTTTTTGTTATTATGTTATTATATTAATTAATTAGAATTAAATAAGAGAAACTAAATGAGGAAACTAATAAGGGAAATTATATATAAGACCAATTAAAGAAATTACCTATTTTGAAACATAATGTTTATACTTGCTCCTTCAACACCTAAGTTGTTTGCCCAAGTTGTAAACAATTATTAATTGTCCCTAAAATCATAGCACTCGCAAGCTTGGAACAGTAGAAAATCCCGAAATAACATCTAGATTCTGATAAGAGAAGATCACTTCAAGAATCACGGGCTGGAATACCCCTCCATCGATTACTATTTTCCTCAGTACCTTGAAAGTCATCATAAGCACGTTTAGCTGATTATCTCGTGAGGAAAATTCTCTCAACAAACTCATGACAAATGCCTTCACCGGTAATAAAGTCAGATGAGTCGGTCTGCTTCATAGAAATAAGCATATTATTCAACATTTTCTCAAAAAAATCACTCCTAAAAAATTGACCTTTGCTAATCCTAAAACACAAAATTCGTAACAATATGCAGAATTGACTCCACTAAACTAACCCTAAAAATCTCAGAACATAAATCATCATAATAAATGTTTAGAGTGCACAATAAATCAAATATCGAACATATACTTCCGAAACATAAATTTATTAATTTAAGAACAATCAAATGAGTAATTAACGAACTTACATTTCGCAAATTAACGCTCAAAATCTCGAAACATAGATCATCAAATAAATTCTTGGAACACAAATGATCAGAATTACATTGGATGGCCTGATTTCAATTTGATGGTATGGAATAGGAGCACATGAATACTCGTATAAATGTAAAATCAATTTGATTGAGGAGAGGAGTGAATGATAGAATTAGAACACTTTAAAAGTTAAATGAAATTTCCCTCTTATTCAAGTGAGATTTTTGGGGGGATGGAAAAGTGGTGGGAGTGATTAAATAACTTGCACACTACAATGTAATTAACTGGGGAAGTTAAATTTGGAAGTTGAACTCGGGAGTTGAGGAAGTTGAAAGAGAGGTTATTGCTGTCAAATTTAGTGGAGGGAGTTACATCCTTTTGTTTTTTATTAAACAAGTCTTCCTTGCGACGACCATATCTGTCACAGAATCGCAAGCTAGTTATTTATTGATATACGGAGTAACATGTATAGTACATTATCTAAGTCAAAAGTATCAAATAATGGAGTAAGATGTGGTGACATGACAGTACCAGAGTGCCTATAAACATCCTTGTACTAAGGTACCACGTACTTCCATCTACTATATCAACCAGAGGCAAGTACTTCCATCTACTATATCAACCAGAGTGCCTCTGAATACTCTTTATTCAACAACTACTCTTCTTCCTTCCTCCCGCGTAATCAAATACTCCATCCAGTCGCCTAACTTTCCTTACACCCAAAAAATTAACTACTATATCAACCAACCCTTTAAGTTAGTATTACCACTGATCAATTAATGAGTATGTCAGTATCGAGATTAGCAGCAAGTAACAGTCACGGTCAAGACTCTTCCTACTTCCTTGGTTGGGAAGAATACCAAAAAAACCATTACCATGAGTCTACCAATCCCACTAGCATTATCCAAATGGGCCTCGCTGAAAACCAGCTTTGCTTCGATCTTCTCGAGTCATGGCTCCTCCAAAATCCTGACCATTCTTCGCTACACAAGAATGGTCAGTCCGTTTTCAGAGACCTCGCTCTCTTCCAGGATTATCACGGCCTTCCTGAGTTTAAAAACGTAATTATATATATTCTCCTACTATAAACATATACTCCGTATATTCTGTTTCAATTATTAGTAGATACTATTAATTAAAAAAATAATTAAAAGTTATTTACTCCGTAATTAAAAAACAAATTGAATGAATCATTTACTCCGTAATAATCTTTTAAAAATAAATACTAACTGAAAGTTATTTTTGTCATGAAGCTTATAAATCGATATCGTTGGAAAATCTAGCAATATAGCACTCCCTTCTTCTTCTTGAATAAGTTCATATGAGTTTGTCGCACCTTCTTCTTGAATAAGCCTGATAAGAGTTTGACACAAAATTTAAAAAAAAAGGTGAAAAAGTAAGAGGATAGTGTTAATAAAATGCATGTGATGAGAGAGAATAAAAATAAAAATATTTTATTAGAAGTAATGAGGCTAACTAAAAAAATCATAAAAAGAATATGATCGGTATATTCAAGAATGGATATATTTATACTAAATATATTTTATTTGACATAAATGACACTTTAGATTTTATTTTATAGGACTTTTCATCTATATTTGTAGGAATTAATATTTTTTCAAATAATAATTATGATGGTTTGTGTTAAATTTGTAAGAATTAAGAATTGATATAATATAAACCTTTATGATTAAAAGTTTCTTTATTTAATGTGAGCATTTGGAGGAAAAATTTCATAGCTGAGTTATTCTCTTAGTATATAGTATAATACTGTATATAGAGAGGATTCACGTTATATTTGGTATGCTATATTTGTAAGTACATAATTATGCTATATATCAAATGTATGCAAAGAAGTCTTGAAACACACATTATTATATGGGAAAAGTCTCATGGTACCCTCGAACTATGTCACATTACACATAGTACCCCTGCTTTTAAGTTTGTTCCCATGGTAACCTTGAGTTTTATAGTTTAGTTCACGATTTGACCTTACCCAAATTTCTGTCATGAGCCCGTTAAATTATGACCAAAATTAATTACATTACTCAACAACTACTTTCTTCAAAAGGAGAGGGGTTCCCATGGTACCCCTAAGTTTTCATAGTTGTTCTCATGGTACCCTTAAGTTTTCACAGTTGTTCTCATGGTGCCCTTAAGTTTTTCATAGTTGTTCCCATGGTACCCCTGAAAGGAAAGCAATGACTAGTTTACTGAACTAGCCATTTCACAAGTGCTTATAAATTCACTTCCCTTTCTATTTTGGCAGAAAAAGAACAAACAATCCACACTTACTCACTCAATCTTTTCACCTCTTTCTTCACTTGTACGAAAAAATGGAAAAAATTGATGTTTCCGGATGATCGAGCTTCAAGGTTATGGTGATGACGTTTTTCCTTTTTTTGTACAAGTGAAGAAGGAGGTGAAAAGGTTGAACAAGGATTGTGTGATCTTATTCTGCCAAAATAGAAAGGGGAATGAATTTATAAGCACTTGTGTAACGGCTAGTTCAGGAAACTAGTCGTTGTTTTGCTTCAATGAGTCATTGCTTTTATTTCAGGGGTACCATGAGAACAACTATGAAAACTTAAGGATACAATGGGAACAACTATGAAAATTTAAGGGTACCATGGGAACAACTATGAAAATTTAGGGGTACCATGGGAACCCCTCTCCTTTTGAAGAATGTAATTAATTTTGGTCATAATTTAACGGCGTCATGACAGAAATTTGGGTAAGGGCAAATCGGAAACTAAACTATAAAACTCAAGGTTACCATGTGAACAAACTTAAAAGTAGGGGTACCATGTGTAATGTGACATAGTTCGAGGGTACCATGGAAAAATTTCCGTTATTATATTATTAAGGGTACTCTAATATTATTACCCTTTAAAAATTATACTGTCAAAGATACTCAGAAATACAATTATCGGTATTATATCAAATTTTATATTGGATGAAATATAACTTGATATAATAATTATGGCATTTATGTGGATTATTGATGGTTAGGGATTCGTCATGTCCCTAGCCAACAATATAACACCGACTAACCTAGTGAGTAGCTAGGGTAAGTCGAGATCGTATCCACGAGGACGGTATATCAAGGCTTAGACTAAGTCGGCCTACAACGAGACTAGATTACCAAACAAACACGAAGAAGCGATAAATGGAAAACTATTAAGGAGGAGGAATAAGAACTAGACTAACAATGCTAAACAATGCTAATGATCGATCTAACAAATAAACTAGAGTAAACGATGTCTAACTAAGAAGATGAACTCAAATATGGAAAGAAGTGGGGTAGGTCGGGTTCATAGGAGTAGAAGGGTAATTGGGGTGATCAAGGGTATAGGTGTCTCCTAATCGCTAGAATCGGTCCGGGCTCTCACAACTTAGACCGATGCCAAGGTGGGTCCGGGCTCTCGCAACTTAGACCCTAGTCCGCGCTCTCGCGACTAAACTATTCTCAACATTTCCACAAAATAAGCAATCAATGAGAAGATGAACACTAGTATGGGAAGCATGGCCACTACAACTCACACAAGCATATCAACAAACACATAGAATGCCTACAATGTGACTAACAACAAAGATATAACCTTTTCCCCTTAATCAACCCTAATCATCCATAATCTACCCCTAATCCCCCTACTAACCCCACAAGAAGACTACTCACTCATGATAAAGAACAAACTAACAATCATAAAGGAAATCAATACCACTAAACAAGCATCCATAATGAATAACAAGAGTAATAACAATAACAATATGAAAAGATTCAAACAAGATTAAATAAACTAAGAACAAGAGCAGAGATGATTATACCAATACTAGATGAAGAAAAGATGAGAACTTGTATAAATAAGAAACCCAAATAGAACCCCAAGGTTGTCAATCTTGGAATAATCTTCAAGAATCTTCTTAATACAAGATTAATTACAATGATTAACTAAGGATTAAAGAGAGATTAGAACTAATGATTGAGAGTAAATCTAGGGTTTTTGAGGCTTAAACTAATCTAGGGTCGGATAAGATGTCTTAAAATTACAAGAAGGGAGTATATATATGGGTACAAGAATGAAGGAGAAGAGAAGAAAAAGAGTCGCGCTGCCAGTTCTTCGTCCCGACCGGGACGGATCATCCCGATCGGGACAGGTTGGTCCCGACCGGGATGGGCTCACAGCAGCCATCCTAATGTAGCACCTCATCCCGAACGGGATGAGGCCATCCCGAACGGAATGGGCCTTGTATGCCTTCCTTAAACGCTCTTTGGTCCTTCCTTGCCTCTCATGGGCTTCCCACCGATTCTCGGGACTCGGGATCGGGTCTCGGAGGCTCGGGATTGGGTCCCAAGGTCTCGGAGTCGATTCCAAGGCCTCGAGTCATTGTTCATTTATCTCGTTGGCTCCAAAATGTGTATGCATTGAGTCGGAATCGCTCCAACTCTTCCAAATTGGTCTCGGGAACCTGAAACGAACTAAAGAAAGCATAAGAAGCCCATGAATCGCTCCAAAACTACCCGAATGGGTATTAGCGCACCCTACGCCCCTTCAACTCACGCGAGTGCACTTAGAGGAAAAGTGCACTCCGCAAGGCAAGTTGGGTCTTGCGACAAAACTGTGGATGCAATCGGACACCAAACACATAAACAAACAAACATACAAACAAACACATAATCGGTTGCACCCAAAACAAAAGAAATACCGCTTCCCTCTAAAAGCGGTGAAAGAAACACCGGTTTAGGGCTCGAGGTAAGTGACAACGTTCCCAAGCTAGACATACAAACCAAGGTGAGCTAAACCCTAATAGTATGACGATCAAGCAATAAAAACGTTGGTAACTTACCTAGGTCCTCCTAACTTTCTAAAAACGTACTACGGGACGATCGGCGGAGTGGAAAAGTGAAGAACCACGGTGTTAGTCGACACTGTAGGTAAGTGAGACCCCGCCCCTTTTAGCGTGAGCCAAGAGGGTCGTCCCGTGTCCAAGACCGCCTAACTAGTCCAAGTAAAAAGGTGGAAAACATGCAAAATGAGGGAAGACCGACTAATGCCGCTATCATCCTTCCTAGGGACTCGGTCCTTTGGTAGGCTCTTCACGGCAAAAGTCGGAAAAAGGCTTATTTTGAGAGAATTTCTTTTTGTGAGACGAGTTTTCTTTTGGCATTTTCTTTCCTTTTGACGTTTTTGCTTTGTTTGTTGCCATGCCATTTCTTTTTCTTCTTTTCTATTTTCTTTTTTGGCTTTTGTGCCTTTTCTTTTTCTTCATTCTTTTCTTTCTTTCATTTTTTTCTTTTTTTTTCTTTTCTTTGCCCCTTTTGGCAAGATTTGGCATTTTTTGGCAATTCTTTGGGTGATGAGAAAGAGAGAACTCAACAAATCGCATTTTATTGTGTGGATATGCGTAGGAGGTAGGGTAATGGGTATGTCGGGACGACATCTTCCTTTCATACTCACAAAAAGGGGAGAACTTGGACTAATCGAACAACCCTAAACACGGTCACCTAGGGGACGAGACTCGGTAACCAAGGCCTTTTCACACCGCGGGTGGTCATAATGGTCAAAAGTGCAAATCCCGTAGTAAATTTCTAGTAAGCTAGGTGGACTCGAGGTAAAGGACCAACGAATTCATTGATTTAGGGTCATTCTACTAGGCTAAAGTCCAAGACTCGATTTACACTACTAAAAAGGGAAAGTACACACTCACACACTAGCCTCTAAACCGGGTTTTCGAAAACCATTTACACACAAGACACACAACACAACACAAAATGAAGACATGACGAAAACAAAAGGAAAAGGAACAAAAGCAACAAAACAAAACAAGGCAAAACAAAGCACATAGACAAAACAACCACCACCCCTATATTCCATACAAGCCACCAAATCATCCACCATTATGCACAAAGCTCCACCCGAGCACACCTCAACACAACCTTCTCCAATCATCACAAGAAATAAAGGAGAAAAAGGGATAAGATGTTACCGGAAGTCTTTAGAGCTTTCCAAAGTCATTGGCGAATAAAGCAACCTATAAGAACAAAGGGAGGCAAAATACGCACACAAAACAAATGTACGACACAAGGACACAAAATGAAAACACAAAAGAGAAAATCTTTTTGATTTTTGCGAAATTTTTCAATTTTTTAGGACTTTTAAAGGTTTTTCGAAAAACTATGAAAATAAAACTACTACGATAGAATATCGCTCCCCCACACTTAAATCGAGCAATGTCCTCATATGCTCAATCGTAGTGTGTGGAGAGACAAAAGAAAAGAAAATAAACGACGAAAATAAAGCTAAAATTAAAAACAAAGTGGAGAAAAAGGTAGAAGGTGTCCGGCCGGGGTGTAGTCAAGTCACCATGGGTCGAGACGAGAAAAAGATATGGAACGGGGAAGAAAAATAAAAAGAAAGAAATAAAAGGAAATGGGAGGGGAGGGCTAGGTGTAATCAAGTCACCTAGCCCGGATTCCGTCCAAATCCGACTAACTCCTAACAAGGGGTGAAAATCTTGTAAATGGACTAATCGATTTACTCACGACGTAATCACGTCGTCGGGAGTCGGGAGCAACCAAACTATGACCTCGAAGGCCCCTAGATACCGAGACTCAAGGGAAGCGGGCAAACAATGAAAAAGAAGCGATAAAAAAAACGGAAAAGTAAGGATAGTTACCCAAACCGAGCGGCTAGTAACTCACTTGCTCCATCGTCTCGTTGATCATTAGAGGCTCGTCGCTTGTTTTCTCGGTTGCCATCTCGCTTCACACTTGAGGAGAACTCACGGTATAGGTAGTAATGGTAGGGGGTGGGATTTGATGTGAGAGTTGGTGTAAAGCGTATAGGAAATGGAGTGAGGGAATGACAATGAAGTACATGGGGCATATGGTAAGGCTAGGGTAGTTAGGGAGGTTGGGAGGGGGCATAAAACGGTTGGGTGGACTCGATTTGCGAAGAAGAATCACAAAGGGGGAGCAGAGGACCATCCCGGTCGGGAAGACTGATCCCGATCGGGTTACCTCACCCGTCCCGGTCGGGACGCCCTCATCCCGGTCGGGACGAGCCCACAGTAAGCTCAAAATCCAGCGCACCCTTCCCGATCGGGTTTGCTCACCCTTCCCGGTCGGGACGCCTCATCCCGGCTGGGATGGGCCTTCTTCAACTTCCAAGGCCCCAAAAGCTTGCTCTAAGTTTCAAAAACCCGATCCTCGTACCTACAACCCAAGGTATACCATCGCCAATCCTCTCTAGGAGCGTTCTCACTTCACCTATCAAGCAATACTCAAACACACATCAAACTCTCTCCCTCACAACGCTCATCAATCAACCCAAATAACAAGAATTCACAAAAATTCAACTAGCTACAAGAAAGAGATATATACAATGAGACGGTTCTTGTGGAACTCCGTCAAACCAAGATGGTGCAATTTCATTCTTTTTCAACAACCAAAACTAGTTTCATCTCCATCAAGGGCACGTAAGAACAAGTCGAAGGCCCTAGAGAAGTCTTCAATTAGGCATGTCATATAACCAACCATATCCCAAGGCTCCTCATGGCCTTGCCTTGACGTTCCCGGGGCATCCCGCTCTTCCAAGTTCAATGACTTGAACTTGTACTTTTGGTCCTTGGGGACATACCCAAACGTCCACCGGTCCTCATGCGGCCCCAAGGGAGACTCATCTTCTTTCTTGTCATTGCACTTCAACTTGTCATCAAGCCCATGACATGGGCACTCATCCTCCTCACTCTCGGAGTCATAATCATCAAGTACATAAGAGTACTTCTTCAAGCTTTGTCCCGATCTTTCCCCTAGATCGATGTCTTCCGTGGCATGGATCATATTACATGTCTCGGTCATAGGCGAAGTGTTGCCTTGGAGGTCAAACACTAACTCCTCGTCGCCTAGTTGAAAAGTGATCCTACCCTTCTTCACATCGATCACGGCACCGGCGGTGTGTAAAAATGGGCATCCAAGGATGATGGGAGTGTTAGCATCCTCCGGCATGTCCACCACAATGAAGTCGACCGGAATGAAGAACTTCCCTATTCGCACCGGCACGTCTTCCAACATTCCCAATGGTCGGTTAAGAGACTTATCGGCCATTTGGAGTGTAATGGACGTACATTTCAACTCTGTCATCCCTAATCGCTCACAAATGGTGTAAGGAATAATGCTCACACTCGCACCCAAATCACACATAGCTCTCTCGATCTTGTAATTGCCGATGGTGCATGGGATAGAGAAACTACCCGGGTCCTTCAACTTCGGAAGCGTGGAACCTTGAATAAGCTTGTTCACCACCCTCGTGAACGCTATCGTCTCTTCCTTGTCGATGGACCTTTTCCTAGATAGGATATCCCGCATGAATTTCCCATATGCCGGGATTTGGGTAAGTAACTCGGTGAATGGGACATTAACATCCAATTTCTTCACAATGTTAAGGAACTTTTCAAATTGGAAATCCACCTTAGTCTTCATTTGCCTTGTTGGGAAAGGCAACTTGATTTGAACCTTGTTTTGCTCAATATTGGTGGACTCCTCACTTGACACTTTCCCTTTACCTTTTTCTTGTGCTTGAAGTGGGGGAGGGTTGTCTTCTTGGGGGTTTTCGACCTCCCAAAGGACTTGCTCCTCAATTGGATTATCAAAGATCAATTCTCCTTGAGTTGGAGACGCCATCTCCATTGTCGGTTCTTGCATTGGCTCTTGCTCAATAGGATACGGAGGGGAGTCATAAGAGGTACCTCTCCTTGTGGTGATAGCATTTACATGCTCAAATATCGGCGTTTCACCTTGAGAAGGTAGTTGCCCCTTTTGTCTTGAGGAGCTCCCCGAAGCAAGTTGAGATACTTGAGTTTCAAGCATCTTCATACGAGCATCTCTTACCGCATTTTCCCCTTGAACATAAGCAAAGAGCTCTTGTTGGGTTTTCGACATATCCATTTGACATTTTTGCACATCTTGAGTATTCTTTTGCATGTCTTGATTACTCCTTCGAATTTCCATCAAAGTCTTTTGAATGTCAAAATCTCGAGGTGGGGATGATGGATTATGTGGAGTGTCGGTGATGGCGAGAGGAATGCCATAATCATGAGTAGGAGACCGGCTCCTAGGCTTGCTTTGTTGTTGTTGATTTTGAGTTGCTTGTTGACGGTTCCCTTGGAACCCATGAGAATTGCCTTGATTAAGGCCTTGATTGTGGTTTTGTTGTTGTTGGAAGCCTTGGTTTCCTTTGAAACCGCCTTGATTGAAGTTCCCTTGTTGGAACCCTTGATTGTTGTTGTGAAAGGTACCTTGGTTATTTTGCTTGAAGTTGTTGAAGGGTCTTGGACTACCCATGTAACCTTGGTAACCTTGGTTGTTGTCCCTTAAGGGAGGTGGAACATAGGGACGATGTTGTTGTTGATGTTGAAAGGCTTGTTGTTGGGGGACTTGTTGGGAAGCTTGGAATTGATTAGAGTAAGAGGTACCTTGCTTGAACGCTTGAAAGGCGTTCACTTGCTCGATACTTCCACGGCAATACATAGGATCATGTCCAACTATTCCACAAGTATCGCACATCCCATAGTAAGGTAAAGGAGGTGCGAACCCCAAAGCATTCACTTCTTGAATCGGTTGATGGTGTGAGGAACTAGTGCCTTGGACTTGGTCGAGGTGACTTTGGAGCTTCTTGTCAATAGTCTCCATGTGCGTTTTCAATTGGGCTCCAAGGTCAATGCTTAATTTGGTGATAGCATCGACCTCATGTATGCCTCCTCGATGTGCCTTCCTAGGCCTAGAGTATTGCGAATTATGCACCGCCATCTCTTCGATTCTCGCCCATGTTTGGTCGTCATCGACCTCGGTAAACCTACCATTGGAGCCCATGTTGAGAATGGCTCTCGAGTCCTCATAAAGACCATTCCAAAATTATTGCACCAAGAACCATTGTGAGAGTCCATGATGAGGGCACGATCTTACCAAAGACTTAAACCGCTCCCAAGCTTCATATAGGCTCTCTTCATCCCTTTGTTGAAACCCGGTGATGGAGGCCCTAAGCAAGTTTGTCTTTTCCGGAGGGTAAAACTTTTGGTAGAACGCCAAGGCAAGTTTTTTCCAAGTATCGATCCCCATGGTTGCCCTATCGAGACTCTTGATCCATTGCTTCGCTTTTCCAATAAGAGAAAACGGGAAGAGTACCCAACGAATTTGATCTTGAGTAACCCCGGTTTGAGATATAGCGTCACAATAATCGGAGAAAGTCTCCATATGTTGGTGCGGGTCTTCGGTGGGCAAACCACTAAATGGGCTCCTCTCCACAAGTTGGATAAATTGAGTCTTTGCCACAAAATTCCCGGTATAGGCTTCCGGTAATGCACTCGGTCCCGGCAAGACATCCTCGGTGAATGTGGAGTGAGAGGAGAACTTAGGCATTCTTGGATGTAAGGGAGAAGATGGTGGTGTAGAGAGTGTTGATGTAGAAGAGGAGGGGGAACTAGGAGAAGAATCACCAAAAGGGTTAATGAATCCCCCTTCGGCCGTCTCTCGATTTGGATTGTTCAAGCCGGTTCCTTGGGCTTGCCCTTGATGAGTATTGCTTGCGCTCGGTTGAGAGATCCTAACCCGATTAATCGTCCGTTGGCGAAAGGCTCGAAAGAGTCTCTCCGGCTCTGGATTAAAGAGATAGAAGTCGTCTCCCCTCCTAGGCATACACTACACACTAGAACAAACGTAAGAACGCCTAGTGCTTTATGGGCACTAGGTAACGACAATAAAAAAACACAACTAGAGACAAAGAGAAAAAGAAGAAATAAAACTAAGGAAAGAAGAAAAATCTAGATAATATTCACAAGAGAAGATGGGAGAACACAAAGAAGGGTAACTAAGTCTAGGAATACGCAAACTAAGTCTAAACAATGCACCGTCCCCGGCAACGGCGCCAAATTGATGGTTAGGGATTCGTCACGTCCCTAGCCAACAATATAACACCGACTAACCTAGTGAGTAGCTAGGGTAAGTCGGGATCGTATCCACGAGGACGGTATATCAAGGCTTAGACTAAGTCGGCCTACAACGAGACTAGATTACCAAACAAACACGAAGAAGCGATAAATGGAAAACTATTAAGGAGGAGGAATAAGAACTAGACTAACAATGCTAAACAATGCTAATGATCGATCTAACAAATAAACTAGAGTAAACGATGTCTAACTAAGAAGATGAACTCAAATATGGAAAGAAGTGGGGTAGGTCGGGTTCATAGGAGTAGAAGGGTAATTGGGGTGATCAAGGGTATAGGTGTCTCCTAATCGCTAGAGTCGGTCCGGGCTCTCGCAACTTAGACCGATGCCAAGGTAGGTCCGGGCTCTCGCAACTTAGACCCTAGTCCGCGCTCTCGCGACTAAACTATTCTCAACATTTCCACAAAATAAGCAATCAATGAGAAGATGAACACTAGTATGGGAAGCATGGTCACTACAACTCACACAAGCATATCAACAAACACATAGAATGCCTACAATGTGACTAACAACAAAGATATAACCTTTTCCCCTTAATCAACCCTAATCATCCATAATCTACCCCTAATCCCCCTACTAACCCCGCAAGAAGACTACTCACTCATGATAAAGAACAAACTAACAATCATAAAGGAAATCAATACCACTAAACAAGCATCCATAATGAATAACAAGAGTAATAACAATAACAATATGAAAAGATTCAAACAAGATTAAATAAACTAAGAACAAGAGCAGAGATGATTATACCAATACTAGATGAAGAAAAGATGAGAACTTGTATAAATAAGAAACCCAAATAGAACCCCAAGGTTGTCAATCTTGGAATAATCTTCAAGAATCTTCTTAATACAAGATTAATTACTATGATTAACTAAGGATTAAAGAGAGATTAGAACTAATGAGTGACAGTAAATCTAGGGTTTTTGAGGCTTAAACTAATCTAGGGTCAGATAAGATGTCTTAAAATTACAAGAAGGGAGTATATATATGGGTACAAGAATGAAGGAGAAGAGAAGAAAAAGAGTCGCGCTACCAGTTCTTCGTCCCGACCGGGACGGATCATCCCGATCGGGACGGCTCTATCATCCCGATCGGGACGGGTTGGTCCCGACCGGGATGGGCTCAGAGCAGCCATCCTAATGTAGCACCTCATCCCGAACGGGATGAGGCCATCCCGAACGGGATGGGCCTTGTATGCCTTCCTTAAACGCTCTTTGGTCCTTCCTTGCCTCTCATGGGCTTCCCACCGATTCTCGGGACTCGGGATTGGGTCCCAAGGTCTCGGGGTCGATTCCAAGGCCTCGAGTCATCGTTCCTTTATCTCGTTGGCTCCAAAATGTGTATGCATTGAGTCGGAATCGCTCCAACTCTTCCAAATTGGTCTCGGGAACCTGAAACGAACTAAAGGAAGCATAAGAAGCCCATGAATCGCGATTCCACAAGGAAAAAGGGACCAAAACACAACAAATAGGCACTACAAACTACACTTATCAATTATATGGTATAATATATGGAAAATAATATAGATGCATGTTGTAAGGAATTTATGCATTATATATGGAATTTATGGCATAATTATATTATATTACATCATGTAATCATATTATATCACGTTCACAACCGCCTTAATTACCAACAATTAAATGACCACCGCCTTAATTAGATAACGTGATATAATATTTGGTATTTATAATAAAAATGCAATAGCCTAGTCAACCAATAAAGATAACGTGATATGACCCAATTAAGAGGAGCCCAATAAGTAGCCCAACAAAATAGACGGGAAAATACATGAGTAAAGTTATTTCGTTAGTGGAAAGGGGATTGAAGCCGCCACATAGAACGTCAACATGGCGCCATATAGGCTGCATACGTGGATGCTAACATGGTTCAATATGGCGGCTTTATTTTCTTCAGCGTTAATATATAAGGCGGGCTTGGGAGGGGAGCGAGGAGGAGTTGCTTGATAGATTGAGGGTGTGTGGGGAGGAGTTGATGAAGTGGAAGAGGGTGAGCATTGGGAAGGTGTTGAGGGACATGAATAAAAAAAGTAAAAGGTTGGGGCAATTGGAGGGGGAAGAGCAAACCAGTAGGAATGTGGCGAGCGAAGAAGAGTCGTTAGGGACCTAGTGGCACTTTGGAGGAGTGAGGAATTGTTTTGGAAGCAACGAGCCCGGGCTAATTGGCTCCGAGAAGGTGACCGTAATACAAAATTCTTCCATAAAACGACATCGATAAGAAGGCAGAACAATAAGATCACTATGTTACTGGACGATGAGGGCAACGAGTGCAGGGTGGAGACACAAATCGAACAACAGGTGGCTAAGATTTACTTTGGGTAGCTTTTCGAGTCACAAAATCCGAAGGAGTTCGACCCTATTCTAGCTGGTGTCGAGGGGCGGGTTACTAATGCAATGAATGCTTGTCTATCGTGTTAGTATACTGAGTAGGAGATTTGGACAACGCTTGACCAAATGCATCCTACAAAAGCACCGGGACCCGATGGTATGAATGCTCTATTCTATCAAACCTATTGAATTGGCATGTTGTTGGTTCTTTTGTTACTAGAAAGGTTCTAGGTGTTCTGCGGGGGGATCCAATACCCCGTGGGAGCAATAGAACCTTCATTGTACTTATTCCGAAGGTCAAAAATCCGAGTCGTATGGGGGATTTTCGTCCTATTAGTCTGTGCAATGTTGTTTATATAAGCTTGTTTCGAAGATGTTGGCTAATAGACTAAAAATGTTTTTTGGGGATGTTATTTCGGAAAACCAGAGTGCTTTCACTCCGGGTAGACAAATAACTGACAATGTTCTGATTGCCTTTGAAGTATTCCACCACATGAAGAATATGAGAATGGGAGATGGGTTTATGGCAATTAAATTAGACATGACCAAGGCTTATGATAGGGTGGAATAGACTTTTCTTGAGAGAGTGTTGATTTTCATGGGGTTTGAGAGGAATTGGGTGAATAGGGTCATGCACTGTGTTACGACTGTTACTTTTGAGGTATTAGTTAATGGTAGTCCTTCATGTGAGTTTAAACCAAAGCGGGGGCTTCGTCAGGGTGACCCGTTATCTCCCTACTCGTTCATTTTGTGTGCCGAGGTTTTGTCGAGCCAAATTAGGAAAGCGATTGAAACGAAGGCCCTATCAGGTCTGCGAATTGTGCGCGACGCACCTTCTGTCTCGCATCTGTTCTTTGCTGACGACAATTTGGTATTTTTTCGGGAAAATATACGAGAGGCTTGGATTTTGAAGGGAATTCAGGGGCAATATGAAGCAACTTCGGGCCAGATGGTAAACTTTGATACAACAATGGTGTCTTTCAATCATTGTACAAGGCAACATCAGAGAGATGAAGTGGCGGGGGAGATGGGGGTGCGTATGGTTACGTATCCGGGGAAGTACCTTGGGTTACCAACTGTTGTGGGGCAAAACAGGAACTAACGAGATTGTTGCGTGAAAAATTAACTCGAAAACTTAAAGGATGGAAGAGAATGCTCTTGTCAAAGGCGGGTAGGGAAGTGATGATAAAGGTTGTGGCCCAATCGATTTCTACTTATGTCATGAGTGTTTTTAAACTTCCTGTGAGTTTCTGTGAGGAATTAAGATCTATCATATCGAGTTTTTGGTGGGGTTCGGATACCGGGAAGAGAAAGATCTCATGGGTGGCATGGCGGAATCTTTGTAAGCCAAAGGAGATGGGCGGGTTGGGCTTTAGGGAGTTCCATAATTTTAATATGGCTTTACTTGGGAAAGTCGCTTGGAGGTTTACGACGGAGCCTGAGAATCTTCTAAGCCGACTCTACCAGGCTAAGTACTACAAAAATGGCTTGTTTATGCAAGCTAGGTTGGGGCAGAATTCAAGTTATACATGGAAGGGTATTTGGGAGGCAAAGGAAGCTTTGAGGAGGGGGTTGAGACGGCGGATTGACAATAGTGAAAGCACGAGGGTGTGGGGATCTCCCTTGCTACAGAACAACGGCTCGGGTCATGTTATCTTTCCACCACCTCAAAATGGGGAGCAAATGATGGTGGCTGAGTTGCTTGGAAGGGACGGGAGGTGGGATTTGACGACGCTCCGCAGGTTGTTTCTTCCGTTTGAGCAAGAGATTATTGGTAGCATGAGAGTGAGTATGAGGCCAACTGAAGACGTGTGGTTCTGGGCAGCTGAAAAGGACGGGGGATATTCTGTTCGTTCTGCCTATCAACTGTTTACTGGTCACGGCAAAATAGATGAGGGCCCGTCGGATTATTCACAGGGGAAGCGGCTTTGGTCTCAAATATGGAAGGCTCGAACCTTACCTCGAGTTAAAGTCTTTTTTTGGCAATTGTGTTCGGAGGCCCTTCCTACAAAATACAATATTGCCAAGAGAATTCCGAACTCGGATGGTTCTTGTCCGATATGCTTTTGTGGGGTGGAGACTTGTCTCCACCTTATCAAGGGGTGTGGGGTTTGGGACAGGTTGGGGGTGGAGACCAAAAAAGAGAACGGGCATAAGCGGGTGAGGGAGTGAGGGGTGGATGTGTGGAGCGAGATGAAGGAAGACGAGCGAGGGAGGGTAATGATGGGGTGTTGGGCTATATGGGAGGCAAGGAACAAATGGGTGTTTGAGGGGAAAAGGGTGAGTGTGGACAGAGTGATCTCCCGGGTGAACGAACTGGAAGAAGAAATTGATCGAGATGATGAGGAGGGGCAGACGAGGAGTGGTTATGTGAGCCAAAGGAGAGCTGAGGCAAGTTTGTACTGGCAAGCACCACCATTGAATGCCATAAAAATCAACTGTAATGCGGGTGTTTATGGAGGAGGCAACAACGTAGGGGTGATTGTGAGAGCCGCTGATGGGCAGATGTTATGGGCGATCAACATGAGAGACAGGGGCGAGAGAGAGAGGCGTGGGAGGTGGATGCAG
Organism: Agrostemma githago; assembly: GCA_958450325.1. NCBI lineage: Eukaryota > Viridiplantae > Streptophyta > Magnoliopsida > Caryophyllales > Caryophyllaceae > Agrostemma > Agrostemma githago. The sequence goes on along the minus strand of OY288259.1, from coordinate 51,938,811 downwards.
AAGCACTGCTCATAGACTTGGAGGAGGCGAGACGAAGAGGTCATAGACGGATTATTATGGAGACCGATTGCAAGACCGTGATCGATTATATATGCCAGGCTAAGCACGGAAGAAGTATATTGTTTCTCATTCTTGACGAGATTGCTGAACTTTGTAGGTTATTTGATTTTGTTGTTTGGTCTTATGTCCCCCGTAATTGTAATTGAATTGCTCATGCGTTAGCGCACACTCTTATTGACAGTTTCGAAACACGGATATGGGAGGACAATGGTCCAGCCATTACTGACTCGATTGTTTTCACAGAGCTTTATCAATTAATTTAGTCCCGAGTTTGGGATTCAAAAAAAAAAATACGCATAGGATATGTATCGACATTGTATGTAAGTATCATTGATGTATTTTACTTTTGAAATTTTTTATCGTCTAGTCAATGTAAATTAATTACTTCATACTTACAATCGTTGAGTATGCATTCCCGTGCAATTTGCATGAGTTTAACGTTAGTTATCATGAAACTTTTCATGATGGTCATTCATTAGAGTTTGAAACTCACAAATAACGATCCTACCTACGTTAAAAGTGGGTCCAAAACGATTCTATCGGATATGTGTTCAAATAAATAGATACTCGTACGACTTAACCAACTTCTGAAACTATTTGTCGAAATGATTGTGAGGAGCGTTCGTGCTTCCTAGTGGTCACCTAGGTTGCACGGACACGGCCCATTAGTGGAGTATCCGTCTCCGACACGGTGTCAGACACGGACACGGCTGGATACGTGTCGGACACACCAAAAATCGTGTGTCGATATTTTTTTTAAAATCCGATACGTATTGGACCCGGACCAAGTAATTTCGGACACAGTTCACTCTTTTTTATTACCCTAAAATAGGAAAGATAGTGATACAATTATACCCTCCTCTTTCACAATTCAAACAATTAGTCTTCAGTTATTCACCTTCACCCTCTCTCTACGACGCACGCCACGTCGACGGCGGCGCCGGCGCCAACGGACCTTTACGCATAGTGACGCTGTGACGCTGACGAACTCTTCGCACAGTCATTCAAGATTTCAAGGTGAACGAATGACTTGCATTTTTTCAATTCAATTAGATTTTGTGGCTTGTTATTCTTGATTATTACTTGTTTGGGTTATATTTCTCGACTTCTTGGTTTTGTTTTCGATTTAATTGGATGTTGTTTTCTAGGGTTTATTATTCTTCAATTGGATGGGTTTATTCTTTAATTGGATTTTTTTTCGATTTAATTGGATGTTTTATTCTTTAATTGGGGTTTGTTTTGATGCTGTTGATTGATTGATTTCTGGTATATTGATTAGTGTAGTATATTGATTGGGGTCTGTTTATTCATTAGTGTAGTATATTGATCAAATGATCAGCCCTTTTTTGGTGACAAATCTGACAATTTTAGGTTGATGCTTGATGATGAACAATTTTATGTTTAATTGGTTATTATTTTGGAAATTTTTTATTTATTTGGATTTTTGTTTGTAAGACTTATGTTTGAACTTGTGTTTACGCGACCTATTTTGTTATTTTATGTTTGTGGTCTTATAAGTGACCAAAACGTTAACGTTCGATTGTTCGTTATAAAGATCCTAAAATTCTCTTTATTTCAATATATATATATATTGTCTTTTTTTGCCGTGTCCCCGTGTCTCAAAAAAATTCGAGCGCCGTGTCCCGTGTCCGTGTCGGTATTGGTGCAACCTAGGTGGTCGCCTGTCTCTAACCTCCTCTACTCTACTCTACTCAGTGAAACACTAGATATTCATACTGAAGATGAATTCCTAATCGACAAATTCAGCGCATAGTCAATTGAATCAAAGATGAGCATGAAATGTAGGGTTTGGTGGCCCAACGATCTTTCATCATCATCATCATCATCAAATTTAGTGTTGTTCGGCTGGTTTATATCTAGCTCTCCAACGTCTCTCGACATTGTTGTTGCTTTCGCTTTCCACCAACACTTTCTCTCTCTTCGCTCCCATTATTCCGCTCTCCAGGTTCCATTATTCTCCCTTTTCGTTGGGTTTTGCATACTCCCTATTTATTTTTAGTGTATTTCGTGCATTGTTTAACTACTCTGTGCAAATTGTTCCAGTCTGTTGTTTCTCGATTTTTGCTTCATAGATTGATTTCGCATCTTGATTTTCTGTGTATGTTAGTTTGATTATCTTGATTTCTCAAATTTCCACATTTTTTAGCTGATTGTCTAGGTTACTGTACTTTGTTTAAGTATGTTAGTTTGATTATTGTCGTATTATGTGTGCAGATTGTAGTAGTTCATGCACGTATTCCTGTATACGGAGTCCTTTATGATCTTACCAGCTCAATTCTTGATTATTCTATTTGCAAATCTCACTCTTCAGCGTTGCATTTTTTCTTTTATATTTGAGATTTGGACAATAGTTTAGTTTTTGGGTTTAAGTAGTAGGTTGAATTGTTTATATTGATTGCGTGCTTCTGAAGCTACATTCGTCTGTTTTAGATGGCTTGCAAGGTGCAGTTTTATGATAACCCACCCTGGTTGTCGATTAGTGTATGCATTTTCCATGAAATGACTATCCCTTTCAAGTTGCAAGTATTTGTGGGAGCGTGTGTGATTGGGTTAATAATTTAGGCAAATTGAAGTTTTTGTGTTGTTTGATTTTTATTTTGCTGTTGAATCTTTTGCGATTCAAGAGCTACCTTCTGAAGCAATCTTTCGGGTTTGGAAATAAAAGGTAGCGATCAGTCATGCACACAAGGCAATGCCCGTCAGATTACAAGACAAGTTTAAGTTGACTCTTCTTGGGCTCTGTGGTGTGCCATCCGAGAATGAATGTGTGATGTGCAAACTCGATATGGTTGATGGCAATCACAATAAGCCCCTTGACTTTCCTAAGTTTCCCCACGTTGAGAGTAGTTCTTCAGCAAGTTCTATCAATCGGAGCTGTGAAATTCTTGAGGATGATGGGTTATTGAAGCAATACAAGCATGCGTATTCTCTTACCGCTTCATGGATTCAGCTCATTCAAGGTGGTTGCGGTTATTCTTCTGATGTGCCATGTTTGGTTCCTACATTGCATCATCTGCACTGGAATGGGAAATTGATCTCTTCAGTTGAACTCCACGTATGTAAGTCTTTTATCCTCGTGCTGCTTGTTCCATTGATTGGGTCCCATTTGCTCCTACTTACTTTTGGCTTTCAAAGATTTCAGGTTATGATTTATGAAACTCCTAGATATTGCAGCCATCATTTCTCTACAAACTCTCCTGGTTCTAACTGTACACCAACTTCTTCAAGAAGCCCTAAGTGGCTTCACGAGCTTGGTCAAAAACCTCAGCTAATTGAACTGGTTTGGCGATCCGTAACCTTTGTGTTTCCTAAATTACAGTATGACTTCTGGTATAGTTGACTTATTTTTTGTATAAATCTGTCAAAACACAGGATATGGTCATTGTAGCTATCAACAGTTCTGCAGCTGCAAAATTTAACTTTAGCAGGCATTTGCGGTCCGGAAAATCACATATTCGGCTATCTATTCTATGCACGTAAGCTTCCGTGTTGTTTTCTGTCGTGTGCTTTCATCATCTTCTTTTCCCCCTATGATGAACACCTGCAAATGTCACAGGTTATTGAACCTTACCTGGAGGGTATTCGCCGCTATTGTGGCCACATTGTCCACATTGCTTTATATTGTTTTTCAGGCATTTCACAAGCTCGCTGGATATGCCTTAAAGTTTAGGATATGCAATGCTGTAAAAAAGGTTTTTAGTAACACATTGATAAACATCCAACACCGAGGTCATCAGCTACTGTATTGGCCAGTCTTTCTTGATGATTCAGCCCTAAGGTATGATGAGCTTCTAATGTCAGTGTGTGTTAGCTTGTCGCCTTGTCATATTTGATTCCTAGAATAAACTATCCTGTTTCTTGATGATTCCTATTTGTGTCCTAAATTGTGAAGCGCTGTGTTGCCTTGTTAGGATCCTTTTTTTAACTTTTTTTACTAGCTCAAGGTTACAAATGACGGAGACAGTCTGAAATAGAATAAGTAAACAAATCATTCGGAAAGAAGTAGTACTCATTAAAGTGTTATATGGTTCATTTCTTTGTGAATTGATACACTAGTTCTCACCTCTGTAGTCATTGATTTAGATGAAAGAATCTCTCTACATGCTCAAGAGCCTCATGACAACTAGTGTGATGCTGCAATTAATGATGTGTGAATCTTCAGATTACGAAAACATTATTTGTCTAAGCCTATATTATGGCGGTGTAACTTCTGAGTTTGTCAGGTCTCAAGCATGCGTTGAGTTTGCGGAGAAAGCTGGCTTACGAAGGCATTCCTTGTGGTCTTCTGCAATGGTTGACATATTTCTGGGAAATTTGCTTGGATACATTTTGTTATTCCATATAAATACTGTCAGCAGTCTGATTTTGAATTTTGCTTCCCACTTCACCGACGATGTTTTGCGTACGGGATGTGTATGGCTGATGGGAGTCCCTGCTGGTTTCAAGCTGAACACTGAGCTTGCAGGAGTTCTGGGTGCTATTTCTCTTAATGCTATTCAGATTTGGAGTACCCTGTGGTTTCTGGCTGGACATATATTTTTTCATATCATCAGGGTTGTTGCTTTCTTGGGGATTCTTCTTGGAATGACTATATCTGCAGCTTTGATCATAGATATGATTGCAATAGCTGCATTCCATGTTCGGCTTCTTCATCAGTTTGTCGGTTTCTTCTATTCGCTTCAGATTGAGGCTTTAACAGCTTTATGGCGCCTTTTCAGGTATTTTATTGAAGATTTTATGCTGTTTGATTAATTAGAAGCCTTTTAATATTGATATGCACTTGTATCCACTGCCTCTCTATAATTATTTTGGGATAAAATGAACTCCATATCTAAGTTAATTTATACTGTAATTTATTAATGAGGTCTACACACACAGCATTTTACTGGCAGTGGCTGTGCTCTCAGTTTGTAAAATTCTATGTTAGGGGAATAGATGCTTCTTCACTACCTTTTTTTTAGCCCCGTAAGGAAAAAAAATCTTAATAATTCTTCTAATTCCTCAAAAAGATGCACTTGTATTCGGCAGAGTCGTGTAAGATTCTGGATCATATCCAAGCTGTTTATCTCATTTGGGTCCACTTATACTATCTAAGTCCACTCACCTGGAATGTGCCTGTTCCACTGATATCTGATCCTGTTGAACGCTTTCTTTTTGACAGCATTCAATCCATTGATAAAAATTTCAATGGCCTGTGGCTGATTTAATTAAAATGGTAGCAGTATAGTGACATGCTATTTCAGCTTTATTAGATTATACTATGCCTTGTTTTTGGTTCAGCTGTTGAAAGAAGTTAAATTATGGTATAATTTTGCTGAAATAATGAGATGTAAGTTTGCATGCTGTGTTGATTCCGGTTGCTTATGAGCTGCTTCATGACTGACAGGGGACGCAAGTGGAACCCTCTTCGTCATAGGTTAGATAGCTATGAATACAGTGTGGAGCAACACGTTGTTGGCTCCCTGATGTTCACGCCACTCTTGCTACTGCTACCAACTACATCAGTCTTCTATATATTTTTCGCCATCATGAGTTTGACTATTATGTTCTTACGCGCAGTGGTGCACATCATTGTATCTGTTATCCATGATACTCCTTATGCTAAAATAGTACTTTGGTTTGTGAGACCGAAAAGATTTCCGTCTGGAATATGGTTTGAAATTATGCGCTCTCAAAGGGACTCAATTTCAGTCACTAGGCCTCTTGCTGATACTACTTTATGTAGCAACAGGATGCTAAAAGATCAGAATTTGAACTCCAGGAACTCCATGCTTCCGCCCTTGTTTCTCCACAGCAACATTATGACTTTTGGTGAGGCCTCACACTTTATTGTCTACTAAAGAGTACATATTACGTTTCAGTTTGTGTGGTAGTATATTGCTGATTAAGTCACCTGGTAGATTTGTTTTCTTATACGAGTATGTAACTATAGCCAATTAACCTATTGGGTTCAAATTAATCATTCCCCACACCCAGGTCACAGCTATCCACGGAGCAGTTGCTTTGACCCATGGAAACTGCATTAACCACTATTTAGAGTTTATTTTTTTTTCCTTCAGTAGGCTCTAAATAAATCCATCTTGCTACACCTGTCAAAAATTCGACTCCGTCTATACACCCGCCCTGCTTTTTTAAGGTTCATGAAGCTGTTATTTTTAACAGCCTGCCTATATAGCGTCAGGGTCTTTCATCATCCATCCCCGCACTCCGCTGCACCGAATTTTATCTTCACCTTCTACTAAGCTCACACACACTCTTCCTGCTTTATTTATTTTCCTGTACTTTAGCTCACCTACACAATTGCACGTGTTGCACTTAGCTTACCCATCCATAATTTCCTTTACTTTGCAGTGACTTTCTGCCATGAAAGACCTGTTAATGCAGTCTGCACTTAATGAATCTCGTCATTTTCAGGGCAAGTGGTCATTCCTCACTACAGGGATCTATTTTCTAGGATTCATGGACCAAATGCTGCTTTAGCAGTTTCTGGGATCCTCACTGGAAAAAGGTTTGTGCCCTCAATTCTCTTGGAAAGAGCTTTTCTAATCTCCATATGGCGGAAATTAACTATGTTAATTATTTCAGCAGCATTACAACTCAAGAATCTGAGACTCGTCGAAAAATGCCGTGGTTTTCCATTTCTTACACAGATTATTGGTCCATATGCTACCGCGCAGTTCTTGCCAGTAAGCAATGACGGTCTCGTGGCATTTAAATTTCTTTTATTTTGGATTGCCAACCCCGAGGTTAATCTGAATTTTGCCCCATAATCTTCAATTTTGTCATATAGATACTCCTTTATGGTTCCAACATTAGATGCGCCAATCGTACATGTGACCGGTCATTGTTAGGGTAGCTTACATATATGGCTTGTATGTTATTGTAATGACTGATTGCGACTATATTGGAGAAGCTGGCTTGCTTGTACAGTTACCTACAGTTAGCGATTTCAAGAATTTTGGGAGTTGGAGATAACTTCAGATTTTTTTACACAAATCTTATTCATATTCAGTTTTCAAGTTTAGTTAAACGTAACGCAAATTCTTGATACTCTTAGATTTAACCCATTTCTTTTGGAATGGAGTAGAATGAATTGAACTGAAATGAACTGAAGCACCGAGATAAAATGAAACTACTGGGGCTTAACTGAACTAAAGTGAGGAGTTGGACTGAAAAGAAGTTGAAAAGAACAGTCTTAGTTCATTTTGAAAATTTCATCCTGAACTAGTGTTCTTTTCGTCAATTGAAGTAGGTTGAGCTCGATTGTAGTAAGGTCTGATTCTTTTGGACTAAAATAGACTAAGGTGAGTTGAAAAGAACTTGAAAAGAACAACGTCTAAATGGGATTGAAATTCAGGAATTGATTTTCTAAGCTGAATGTAATGATGGTAGCTTAGAATGTGACAAGGCTAAACTTAACTAAGTTGAAGTCGATGTGGCTAAACTTAACGGAATCAAACGAAGCTGAATTTAGCTAAAGTGAGTTAAAATAATTTTTTTTGTTCAACGAAGCGTGCAGTCGCATTATATTTATAGGTGAGGGGTGCTTCGTGTAAAAGTATTTGCTTGAATGAGTAATTTCATTGTGAACAAGTATATATAAATACAATTGTGAACATAAGACTAACTACAAGGCTAGCCGTAACCTAGAATCTTTACAATTATACGGTTACCTGAATACTAAGATATCAGTCTTTACAACTAAGGAAAATATAACAATATTATCCTATATCGTTAGTATCTTTATCTCTAATATGCTCCCTCAAAGAGGACGATCTGGAGAGTCCGATCTTGGAGAGTCCGATCTTGGAGAGAATAGGTTCGAGAATTTGGTGCGGAAGCAGCTTGGTGAGAGCATCAGCAAGTTGATCTTCAGCGGAAATATGTTGAACTCGAATACTGTAACATCCCGTATTTTTAACAATCTTTTATAAATTTTTCCTATTTTACGTTATATTTTGTCGTATTTTAGAAACTACCAAACCCCCTTCGTTCCGTGGGTTGGATAAAAATTTCATATTGTTATGAAAGAGAATTAAGAAGAGAGAGAAGAGAGAATTCAGAGGTAGTTTATTACTTAATGGGGAGTACATATATATAGGATACAAGGGGAATAGGGTTTAGGGTTAGTAATCTACATGGGCCTAAACACTGTACATGGACATCCATATACTGATACATAACACTCCCCCTTGGATGTCCTCTACTGGAGAGATTGTCTCGTTAAAACCTTATTAGATAAAACCCAGTGGGACAAAAATCTAATGAGGAAAAGAGTACAATAATCTCCATGATACGCAATGAATGTTGCCTCGTTAAAAAAACCTTGCCTGGAAAACCCAGTGAGACAAAATCATGGCGAGGGAAAAAGAGTGCAACGCGTATTTACTCCCCCTGATTAAAACATTGCTTGATGTCCTTGAGACGACGCAAACCGAGTCTGGTGATTAACTTCTCAAAAATCTTGCTTGGTAGTGCCTTCGTAAAAACATCCGCAAGATTGTCACAAGAAGAGATTTGTTGAACGGTAATAAAGCCGTCTTTCTGAAGATCATGAGTGAAAAAGAACTTTGGCAAGATGTGCTTCGTTCTATCTCCCTTGATGAATCCTGCCTTGAGCTGGGCAATACAAGCTGTATTGTCTTCGTGTAGGATAGTGGGGGCCTTAGTTTCAAGACATATACCGCAAGATTCTACAATGTGATGAATCATGGATCTTAACCATACACACTCTCGGCTTGCTTCATGAATCGCCAACAATTCTGCGTGGTTGGAAGAGGTGGCAACTATCGTTTGCTTTACGGAGCGCCATGAGATGGGAGTATCACCACACGTGAATACATAGCCAGTTTGTGAACGACCATTATGAGGATCAGATAAATAACCAGCATCTGCAAAACCAACTAAATCTGTTTTGGATTTGTTAGAATAATATAAACCCATATCTGACGTACCTCTGAGATATCGAAGTAAATGCTTTACTCCATTCCAGTGTCTTTGAGTAGGACATGAACTGTATCTCGCTAATAAGTTGACAGAAAAGGATATGTCCGGTCTTGTCTGACTGGCGAGGTACATCAAGGCTCCAATTGCACTTAAGTATGGTACTTCAGGGCCGAGAATCTTTTCGTTCTCTTCTCGGGGTCGAAATGGATCAATCTTGGCATCAACTGGTCGTACTACCATTGGAGTATTCAAAGGATGTGCCTTGTCCATATTGAACTGTTTTAGTACTTTATCAATGTACGTTCCCTGGTGTAACAGAATCCCATTGTCAAGATGCTCAATTTGTAGGCCAAGACAAAATTTCGTCTTTCCTAGATCTTTCATCTCAAATTCTTTCTTTAGATATTCAACAGCTTTGGTAATCTCTTCAGAAGTACCAATAATATTCAAATCATCAACATAAACAGCAATAATCACAAATCCAGATCCGGATTTCTTTATGAAAAGACAAGGGCAAATCGGATCATTTTTGTATCCTTCTATCAATAAATATTCACTAAGGCGATTATACCACATCCTTCCGGATTGCTTCAAGCCATATAGTGATCTGTTTAGTTTGATTGAATATCGCTCACGAGGACTTGATTTTATCTTTTCAGGTAGCTTAAGACCCTCAGGAAGAATTGATCACCTGATTGGTGACGGAAGTTTCGTGACACGAGATTAATTATTACAATTATGACTATATTATTATTATTAAGCGCTTTATATTTCAGACTTTGTCATCGTATTTTTTTTTTTTTGAAGAGAGAATTCAGAGGTAGTTTATTCCTTAATGGGGAGTACATATATATAGGATACAAGGGGAATAGGGTTTAGGGTTAGTAATCTACATGGGCCTAAACACTGTACATGGACATCCATATACTGATACATAACACATATTTGATTTCTACAAATTTTCTCATTTTATCCTTCTTTCAAAATCTGTAACATGTCATTTTATTTATTTATTTATATTATTTTACTATTATTTATAATAGATTTTTCAGCTTAGCTTAAAAACAACTTAAGTCGATCATAACTCTTTCACTAATTATCACACTTGCACACCCCAATACTCGTTTCGCATAGGAGGGTGGGTACTACAACTTTGCAGAAGAAGTCGGAGACAAACTCTGACAGCTAGTAGGCAAAAACTGAGTTGAAAGAGTTAGGTGTCAGACCTGACACTCTACCATCCTAACCCTACATATTATTTGACATTTAGATCAAACTATTCCTTAATAAATACTAGTGTATTGACCCGTGAAACATCACGGGGTTGTTTGTATTTCTTGGTGTTTCGGTTTTTTTGTATGTTTGGGTTGATGTGACGGTGTTGTTATGCTACTTTAATTGTATATGTTAAAGTTGGTAGCGCAGTAATATTGGTTTTTGACGTTGAAGCGGTAGTCCGTCAAAATAAAAATTTTATTTGTTGAAGGTTAATAATGATTAAAGACATAATTTGTTACTATCGTTTCAGCTATTAAATATTATAAAGTATATCAATTTGGGTAATTTATAGGCGCTCTATTGAACCACCTACGAATAACGTCTATGATTATGATCAATTTCATGTAGTAAACGACATTTTTCAAATGGGTTATTTCTATCGTGATTTTAAGTGACTACCGTCATTATCGTGAACTTAAAAATATCGTTATCTAATCGTGTTTGTAAATGTTACTTTGTCCAAAATGATAAACAGTTCCGTCTCAATTACAGTAAAAAAAATTGACAAACATTTAGCTTTTAAGACAGCTTTATCCTATCATCTTCCTCCTTAGTCCCTTGCTATGTCTGATTCCTTCCATTATAAATCTTCTCGTCAAAATCTTCAATAATCTTCATTCTCTATATACTCAAGAAGGATGGCGTTAGCACGAATCTGTATAAAGGAGCCATTTTCGATATTCTCAAAAATCGATTTCAATAACGATCTGTTACAGTGAATTGAAGAACGAATGTTATTGCAATTGTTTGGGTGAAATTAGCTGCAAGATGAAGGTAATGATCTTGTTATATCAATTAATAAGGCACCTTGCATCTTTCAATTTTAAACCTTTTCTATAACCCTAATCTCGAAGATTTTTCCATACCAATAATAATAAGGAAAGAACTGAATGTAATTGTTTATGAATTCTTTTTGAGAATTGAGGATACACGAAAAATCTTTGTGATTAGGAGGGGAGGATACATATGTACGGAGTGAGTGACAAAATTGTTAGCTGAATAATGGTAGAAGAGGATATACATCTAAGGGTTAAAGTGGCTGGATGCTTTCATTTTCGTACAAATTACTTTGATTTCTTGTCGATATGGATCATTTCTTGTTTGCATAGCTAACTCATGTGAGTTATGTCCCTTTCTCCTCTCAGATACAATAATTTTGCGATCCCTTCGGGCTTGTTGTGCAGACAGATAATTTATTAAGTATCATTCCAAATGGGAGGCTAATAACATAAAGAGTAAATGTATAATTACATTAACAAAAACAACACAGGATATAGTAATTAGAATTATTAAAGTTACTGAGAGGAGAACCATCACTGAGTTGTCTGCTACATTGAACAACTGGTTCAATGGCATCTACTGTTATGTTGGTCATTCTGTAGATTCATTTTGTGTGTCGGCAATACCTGTTATAGTTAGTTTCCCTGAGAAATTATGAATTAATTGATAACATTGTGAACGATATATTATTATCTGACTTACGTTAACTCTATTTATTATCATATGACACAACATGTCGACAATTAGGAAATTGGGGTGAAAAAAAGATGAAATAGCATGAAATGACCATTTGCTTTGTTTGCATTAGCTTTGTTGAAATGAGAATGATTCTGCGTAAAGGTAATACCTGTTTGGAACAATATTAAAATGAGGAGACCATATAGTGTACTAAATAACACTATAGAGTATTGGATTGGAAGAGGGACAAAGTAGCACCTGATATTGACGCAACTACTTTTTACCGTCGGCGCTTTACTTCTTATTACCGTCGGCGTTAATTACGTGAAATGACGACTTTGTCCTTACTATTTATTCTCGAAATAATATTACTTTTACATTTTATAGATTATCGATTTATTAAAACTCGATAACAAAACCGTCTTTTTCGATTATCGTAATAAACCAAAACCGACTTCCTATATAGTTAATTACGCAAAATGATGAGTTCTCCTTTGCAATTAATTCTCGAAATATTATCACATTTACATTTTATAGAGTATCGGTTTATTAGAACTCGATAATAAAACCCTTTTTTCGATTATTGTTACGCCTCCGATTTTAAACAGTTAATTAGATTAATTAACGACTTAATACAATTTAATAAACGTAATTAACAAATACGAGTAATATGCAAATTAAATCCTAATTAATCTACGACAAGTCGACAATCAAGATTTATTATACAGATCGATGCAAATTAAAATAAAAAAAATCCGGAAATGGGTCAGGTCAAGTGGGTTTTTCGACCCACCTAAGGGTCGTATTATTTTTTTCTCTATAATACTTGAAAGTTTTGAGAAATAATTTAAGTATAATATAAATCTTCCAATGGCATAAGACATGAAGTATAAGGTGGTGAAATTGGTTACATTAATAACATTTCATACAAACGGCTTGGGTTCGAATCCTATTGTTCGCACATTTGCCTTTTGAAAAAATAATTAAAATTTACAAAATTATGCAATTAACGAGGATCGAACCCTTTCAAGTGGCTGAAAACTATATTAAAAGAGATAAAAACCCGGAAAATGGCAAATGAACAAACTAATATTTCAAGTGGTTGAAAACTATATTAAAAGAGATAAAAACCCGGAAAATGGCAAATGTGCGAACAAGAGGATTCGAACCCGGGCTGTTTGTATGAAATGTCATTAATGTAACCAATTTCACCACCTTATACTTCATATCTCATACCATTGTGTAGACACCCACATTTTGACCGCCAGGTGTCTATAGTAGGTCCCACCAAACACCCGATGATGATAGGACGCGAACATGCTTTAATGGACTCGGATATGGGCTCGAAATCATGGACATTTGGTTTAGGTTTATCACGGAGTACAAATCTTACAAAATCAACCTCAAATCCAGGTCCAGTGGGTCGTTTCGAGTCAAATAAGACTAATTTGGGTCGATTCCGACATCAGGGGTAAAACCGTCTTTTAGCGAACGGGTCAAAACCCGGTCAAAAATATTCTCGAGACACACGAGTCAGCCGTGACACCTCACGTGGCTGATTCGGCCTCCAACTGCTACAAAAATCAGCTTACAAAAATATTAAACAAATCCGTTTAAGGATAGAACTCGATCTCAAGTAGGAATTCTATCCGAAAACCGAAACAGTTCACAAACCGAGCTCAAATACTCGGCTAAAACACCCCAAGCAGCCGAAGCACTCCTCCATTCAGCCGAGATTCTTGCTTCCCCACCAAGCAACGGAATTTACGTTCCTCTCGACTTCTTACATTTCCTATCCAAACCGGTGTTTCTTGTTATCCAAGCAAGACATCTCTCCTAAACCTCCGCGCCTATAAATAGGACCCTCAATTCAACATTGAGGAGGACCGAAAAACACAACACATCAATTATTCACAAATTCGTCCAACAAAAAATAATTCAAAGCAAATCCCGACACACATCCGAAGAAGTACCGAAATACTATTAAAATTCCGACGAATCCGACCCCATCATCCGGCCGAAACCCGTTACCTCCCACGTCCAAAAAACCGACACCTTAACTCATTCGCATAATCTCGACGCTCCTGTACCTAAGCCACCGTCCGACGAGCCTTATACCGAGAAAACGAAGCATCAATTTATTTATTTTATTGTTTTATTAGACTAAAACAAACTCCGCATGCTAAAATAACTTTGACGTTATTAGTTTAATATGCATTAAACGACTTAGCAACCCATTTATTTTTCTCTCACATGCTTAGGAAAATAATATTTGCATATCATTCAACCGTCGAACTAACGCGTGTACATAAAAAACGAACGATATCTTAGTAAAAGCCGCTAAGTGCGGGCGGGGTTGGGTGTTCTTAGTGAACTTCCCAACACGTACCCTCACCCCTTACTCAGAACCATGGTTTCCGGATGTCCGAATCCATTGGCAACGAGAGTCATTCAATACACGATATCCGATAATGTCGGTATCGGTATCGTAATGCAAAGGGACGAACCCAATAAGCTCTGACATCGGAAATGGGCCGTATTTTGTACACGGCCCACTACGATATAGAGTGGGTTCGAACGGGCCCGAACTCCCACAAAGTTCGGTGGCGACTCCTACTTCGATTTAAGTTTCAATTTGACCATCTCATATGGAGATTCATTCGCCTCCCCAAACCCGCGCGCGGCCGCGTCGGGGTGGACCTATGTCATGTCCACACATTGGAAGATTTATGTTATACTTAAATTATTTCTCAAAACTTTCAAGTATTATAGAGAAAATAATACGACCCTTAGGTGGGTCGAAAAACCCACTTGACCTGACCCATTTCCGGATTTTTTTTATTTTAATTTGCATCGATCTGTATAATAAATCTTGATTGTCGACTTGTCGTAGATTAATTAGAATTTAATTTGCATATTACTCGTATGTGTTAATTACGTTTATTAAATTGTATTAAGTCGTTAATTAATCTAATTAACTGTTTAAAATCGGAGACGTAACAATAATCGAAAAAACGGTTTTATTATCGAGTTCTAATAAACCGATACTCTATAAAATGTAAATGTGATAATATTTCGAGAATTAATTGCAAAGGAGAACTCGTCATTTTGCGTAATTAACTATATAGGGAGTCGGTTTTGGTTTATTACGATAATCGAAAAAGACGGTTTTGTTATCGAGTTTTAATAAATCGATAATCTATAAAATGTAAAAGTAATATTATTTTGAGAATAAATAGCAAGGACAAAGTCGTCATTTCACGTAATTAACGCCGACGGTAAGAAGTAAAGCGCCGACGGTAAAAAGTAGACCCCGATATTGATTGGGATATATGTGGTGTAATATTTTCCTGCTCACATATCGACTGGTGGATATATTTTGAACATGAACATGACCTTCTGATAATTCTTCAATCCTCTTCCTACTATTAGTAGTATTAGTAACATCTTGAAAGGGAGATCTTACTGCTCCTGAAAATAAAAAATGAGAGGTATGTCTATAGACATACCTGGAGATTGATGCGTAGACTTTTTATTATTGTTCTTGTTGAATATTGAGGATGTAGACCCTAAACGCCTACGTTGAGAATCTGATGATTGTGTCTGTCATAGGATTAGTACATAAAGACATAAACACACTTAAATTTTGTAAATTGCATTAACATGATAGTCAGTTTTGTAATATAATATATTGTTTACACATATTTTCATAAAGCATTAATGGAAGAAATCGTTTTAGAAGATAATATATAGTAAACACATTTTGTAAGGTCACATAAACAGAAGACAACTAACCATGATAAACTGTGCTGGATTTGAAAGTTCTCTTCTTTTTCTGTGATTGATCTTTGCTGGAATTTTCCATGAATGATTATGAAAAAAATTTACGGTGGTGAATGAGATTATTGTAGTTACTTAATACTATTGAAATGAGTATTGTAGTTACTTAACACAATAAAATTAATAATTCATAGAAAATGATAAATAGAAATATTCGTGAAAATATTGTAGTTAATCAGTTTGTAGAGTTTTGTGACATTCAGCAAAATTTACAAATACTGTTCATAGGTTTCCATATTTGAGAAATTTTTTTATGAATCACCAAAATGAATATAAATCCCTTAATCTGAGGAAGAATATCAACCGTCATATAAATCCACCTAATGCTGTGATGAATGACTATAATCATATTGATGAATGAATATACAGGATTCATGATACATTTAAATGAATGAATAATTTTTAGTTGATAAATTATGGTCGGTATGAAGTTAATAATTTTAAGGTATTAAACCGCACTCATAATTCCAAATATCAAATATCTTAAGTACACAATTCACATAATTCATTAAAATTAGTAAATAGCATGAGAAAATGTTTCTTCATCATTCATTCATATATATTTACAAATAACTGATCCGTAGGGAATATACCTTTGCTTGTCAAATTCTTGCTAGAATACAATTCAGAGTATTCTGACATGACGCATTGGAAGTCATTGTGATACAATTCAGTTTCAATTCATACAAATGATAAAATTATATTTCTTTGGAATAACCTGATGTTAAATTCTTTTATTCTTCATCATTCATTCATATATACTCCCTCCGAGTTCCTATGATTGCCCCGTTTCTTTTTGGGTGGAAAATAAGGAAGGAAAAATGAGCGGTTAAAAAAAAGGAGGAGAGATAAATGGGTGGGTGAATGTGAACCACACATTTATGGCCTAAAATGGAAAGTGGGTAAAAGATTGAACTCAGCTCAAAAAGAAAATTGGGGCAATGTTAGAAACTCGGAGTGAGTATATATTTACAAATACTGTTACAGAAATATACATATACAACCAAGGACTTGATGAGAAGGAATATAACCTGGGCATCAATTAAGAACAACTCCACGCCATCAATGATTGATTTATTGTTGAAGTCAGGCCTCTGCCACCTGTAGATCACCCTGACATTCATATCGGTTAGCCTCACACCCTGATATAACCGCAGCAATGGTAGGATTAATAGCCGACGACATTTCAGAAGACAAATTGGACAGATTAATGTGAATGAAAACCCTATGGTTTGAAATACAATGTGTATGTTGCAGAAAACTGTAGGGGAATTATGTGACTATTGAAGAATATGTCTTATTAGGGTTTTTATTTAACGTTTTTAATGTGTTTTATGGGTAACTTGGCTGCTTTAGGGTTTTATTATTGTGTAAATGGTTTATGGTTTATAGGGTTTTATTGTGTACATGTTTTGTAAAGCCCAATTTAATGTTTAAAGTTTTATTGCCTAATTTATGTTGGATGATTGTCAGTGGAGTATATGGAAATACTGAATGAAGGTGTTGCCACATGGTTGCTCTTGGTCATTCCTTTAATATATAAAGGATTTTCTAATATATTCATAGAGTATAATTTAAAAAGATTATAATTAAAAGTATAGTTTCAACCCAAAAGTTGTTATATTATATTTTATATACTAGTCTAAAACCCGTGATAAAATCACGGAGTTGATAGATAATCGTTTTAGCAAACGTTGAACGTAATGATTTTATTAAGAATCACAAAAGTTATTTACTTTTAATAAAATTCGGAACGATTACTAATAATTAATTATTTGGGAGTACAATTTGATATGGAACAATTACTAATAATTAATTAATCATAATAAAGCGGGTTAAAACAGAGTAATGAATATAATTACAAAAACTGTTTAAATTAAAATAAAAATTAGAAATAAAGATGAACTAACACAATCATTACACTTCAATATAAATTCAAAATCTGATTCATATACAGAGTACAATGTAGTGAAACAAAGGAAAACAAAATCGTGCTTTAATCTAAAAAAAATACAATTATGCAAAAATTTATGACTCGCTTGAGAATAAAGGAGTCTGAAACGATCAAATATAACAAATTTTGTTTACGTCTAATATACTGCATTATTTACGACACGAATTCGAACTTGATCTTAAGTTTTGCAAGGTTGAGATCGTTGCTTATCTCTTTCTTCGCTTATTATCTTTTATATAATAAAGATTTTGAATCAATTTAGCAGAATATAATTTCAGAGAAGCAATAATACGGTATTAATTCGATATAGGAAATGTTCCGGTCAAGGAATCAATTAACCCGACTATGAACTCGGGTTCTTAGTATTCAGATATCGCTTGCTTGACTTCCTCTGATCTCTCCTTTCCCCTCTCCTATGATCGGACCTCCCCGGCGGATCGAGCCTGCTCCCTGCACAAGTAGCGCACAGGGCCTCGGAGGTTGTCCGAGGGAACCCTCTCCGATGCCTAAGTCAGTCCGTGAATGCCTTGATGAACCTAGCTCGTGAGGAACTAGGCGGCGTTTTTTAGGAGTAAGAGTCTAGAGAGAGAAAATCCAACCCCTTCTAAGTGGGAAATGAGTGGGTATTTATACCTTCCCACAAGAGAGGGAATTGGAGGGGAAAAAGAGCGGGAGAATGGGTGGATGTCAGGGTTACACGTGGACCTGCTTCATCCACTCATTCCCCTTTTACCTTAGGCAAAAAGACGTAAGGGCCCCTGGTGACCCCTGCCCTGCTTGGGAAGGAGGCCGCCTGGGGGCAGGTGGTTGAGAGGAATACTGGCCCTCCCCAGCTGGTCGCTTTACCCTGCTGGACAGGCGGCCTTCTCGGAGTCACATTCATAGAGGAAAGTCCCGGCGTCTTACCCCGACGGCCTGCTGGACAGACTCTTCGATTCCCGGGTTAGGTCTTCGCAGGGCCTGCCAGGCGGGCGACCCGGCGCAGGCTCTCAACCCTCATCAATTGGCCCTCATCGGCCGGGGGGAAGTAAGGCTTCTCCTTGGCAGGTGGACTCTTGATGGTGAGTAGTTGACTTGTAGCTTTACCCTTGCATTTAATGCGTTCGCGTATTCCCGAGGGGGAAGACTCTTCTGTATTGGGCATGCCAAGAGTTTAATTGTCTTTTGGTCATGATTGCTTTCCAGACCTAATGGCTTTTGGGGCAGCGTGCTGGTGCGCTGATTGGCCGTGCCCCTTGTCAAAGTAGTTGGGGCGCCAATTAATGTTTTGGCCTCCTTTTTCGTATAAATTGCGGTTCCTTTGCCACTTTCACGACTTACTTCCAAACTTCTCTTCTTCCTCCTTCAAAGAAGATGTCGTGGATTACCAAAGTACTTTTCTGCCAAGGGGTTCGTGTAGTGAACCGTCGCTTTAGGGGGCGCTGGAAGCTAAGGTACTCCCGGGCGTCTTTTCTCGTTCTGCGCCGCAGCCGGCGACCCCGCGCTTGACGCCACCGAAAGCTCAGGAGGGCTCTTGTCAAAGCGGGCAAGCGCCCTCAGAGGGCTTCTCCAGCCGCTCCAAAATTCAGGCGCGGCCCCCAGGGTGGGGGTTGTTTCAACAGGGGGTGCCATGAGTGTTTTCCATGGCTACATCCTGAGCAGTTCGACCCCGTCTGCTCAGAGCTGTCCTCTTCTCCTGAGTCGGGCCCTTCTTCTCCCCTGAGGAGGAAAGTGGGCTGCGGCTCCTGTGACGATACTGAGACAGTCCCTTATGGTAGGGACTGGGATGTCAGCAGCCGGGATTCCGGCGACAGTGACGGCCAGGGTTACTTCTCTGGTCGTGGGGATGATGATGACTCGGCGGATCCCTTCAAAGACTCTGATGATTGGGACTGGGGATCTGATGCAGGGGGGTGCAATAGCCCTGGGGACTACTCCCCAGGCTTTGACGATGATTAGGCCTGCCCGAGAAATGCAGGCGTGGCGAGCCAGAAACAGGGGCTCTTTTTGTATTTCTTGTTTGTAGGCGATGTAACTTGCCCGTTTTTCAGGTTTTCTTTGATTTAATGAAAAGATCAGGCAGCTTGGTTTACATGTGTCATTTAATTATTTGTTATTATTTGTTTGGATGGAGGGAGGACGTCACAATGTGATCGATCCCTCGACGTCCTTTTGTCTTCTCGAGGTCATCCTTGGGAAGCTACAAGGGGCTGCCTTTCGAGAGTTTGACACGTGGACAGTAGCCCTTGGGCATGTCTTCGAGGGTTGGCGACTTTTCGTCTGCCTTTCCTCCTATAAAAACAATTTGTCACTCATTCCCCCTCTCTTTCTCTTTCCACACTTTCTTTCTTTTCCTCTGCAAATCTCTCGGTGTGATAACTCGAGCTTTCCTTCGCACCTCCGTTTCTTCTGGGAGATTTCTCTTGCAAGCTTACATTTCCTCGGCGGGCGACCCTAGGTTAGGCTTTTAATTTCCAACTCTTGCTCCCTTTCTTTTCGATTTCTTGCTTTTTCTTTCCTCTTAGGGTTGCTATGTCTAGAACTCGCCCGCGTATTCTATCATTCACCGACCCCTTGGGGAAAGAGGAACGGGAAAAGGGTAGGGAGGACCTTGCCTCCTCCTCTAGGGAGGTTGGCCTTGGGATGGTTGAGGAGGAGGACCCGGCGGGCAGTGGGGGCGGCAATTCCCCCGAACCTGCCCCCTACGACGTTATTGATTCGGATGACGAGGCGATGGAGATCGACCCCTCCAGGACCTCCGGTCCCCTCATTCCCCGGGAAAGGGGCAGGACTTATTACCTAGACAAAGCCAAGTACCGCATTCCTCTGAGTACTTACCCTGACCCAAAAAACCGGGATCTGATTCTCGCGAAGAACGCCGCCAACGCGATTGAGCGGTTCTACAATTTCGGGGATGGGTATACGATTGTCATCCCTGGCGAAAAAGACACCGTGTGCTGCCCTCCCGACGGGTGCATTGCGGTTTATCACAAATGCTTGGAGTTTGGTCTTCGTTTCCCTCTTCATCCTGCTCTAGAGGAGATTTTTAGGCGGATGAATGTGGCCATTGCCCAGCTGACAGCCATGGCTGTCAGGTCATTGATTTCATACGTGTGGACCTCCCTGTTCCATCGCGCCGAACCCTCTATTGACGCCCTAAGATTTATGGTCGGCCTGCAAATGGTTTCTTCTGGGAGTGAGGGCTCTCCTGGGTATTGGTCCCTTCTGAGACAGAAAGGGCATACTTTGGTGTGGCCTGCTATGGACAGCCTGAGGGATTGGAAGAACAATTTTCTCTATGTGCACAGTGCCCATGGGTGGAAAATTCCCCGCCATTTCAGGAATCACGTTCACACCCGGCTTGAGACTCCTGAAGAATACCACCCTGGCGTGGGAGGTAAGGCTCTGGAGGTGAAGTTGAGCGAGAAAGACAAGGATTTGGTGGACCAATTTGCTGCCAACAATGATAAGTATGGGGTGTACGGTCCTTCATTATGGCTTCCCCATGCGGAGGTCATTGCTACTGACAGGTACCTGACCTGGGTGGGCATGAATCCGGGCTTAGACGAAGGTAGTTCAGGAGTGTTGATGATTTTTCCTTACTCGCCTTTTACTTTTTAAATGGCCTTTCTAACCAGTCATCCGTTTGCTTTGCAGATCTCGCCACCTTCCTTTGGACAAAAGGGGAGGTGAGACGTTTGGGTTTGTCCGGGACTCTCGACGTTATCCAAAGCCGTCCCTCCCTTCCTCCTGACTTCAAGAGGGGCGAGAAAAACCTGATGAAGCATCTGAAGGGCCTTTCGTTCAGCAGGCCGAGGCTCCCTGCTCCCCCTAAGTCAACTCCTGCCAAAACGGCGGTCTCTGCAGCCACCCCTTCTACGGCTGCAAAAAGGGCGACTGCCTCTGAGGTTACTCCCCCCCCCCACCGTCAAATAGGGAGGTCCTCCGGCAGGGGTTCAGATTCCTCAGGGGGCGCAGGATGCTGGCTCTGAAGAGACTGGGGAAAGCACTCCCGGGGGGTTGATCAGAAAAAGGAGCAGGGGAAGTCCAAGTGCAGATCATGTGGTGGATTTGGAGGCTGATATGCCTGACCCTAAACGTTTTGCCCAGGGAGTCCCTTGTACCCTCTTCTCTGAGGAGAATACTGAGTTTCATTATGCCGCCGGCGATAGCCAGGATGTCTCTGCCTTACTCTCTGACTCTGGGGCAGTTTTGGCGTATCACCTCCTCAAGACTGTCCGCTCTGCTACCCACCAAGTGACCCAGTACGTCCAGCGCACTGCCAGGGTTATTCAGGCCTCTGCTGAGCTGGCGGCCCTCAGTCGCTTAAGTGACGAGGATCTGGCCAACCCCGACCGTCTGGCTACAATTGAGAAGGACGTCACCCTTATTGCTGGCCTGAAGGATCAGCTGGCCAAAAGGGAGAGCGAGTTGGAGGAGGCCAGGAGTCAGGTGACTCACTGGAGGTCTCAAAGCGAGAGGGCGGTCCGGGAGGTGTCCCGCTTGGAGGAGGAGTCGAAGAGAGCCCATCAGGCCTTTGCAGAGCTGGAGCAGGCCAAAAAAGCTTTAGCCGAGTTGGACCAAGCCAAGAGGAAGGCTGCCGACCTAGGGGAGCGTCTTTCCAAGGCAGATTCGGCTCTTCAGGCAGCCCTTGGTGACTTGGCGGTGAAGACCGAGGAGTGGCAGAAGGAGAAGGATGAGATAATCCAGGAGGTGGAAACTGCCGTGTCAGCAGGCTTCGTCAATGGTGCCAACTCTTGCTTGGGGGTGGTCATGGAGGCTGTCAGGGAGATGTTCCCAGGCTTCGATGAAGAGGCTTTTCGGGCTCTTTATACCGCCAAGGACGAGGCCCAGATGCGCAGGATGGATGAAGGAGCTGCTACATCTGGCCCAGAAGCTCCCCCTGCTGTTTAACATGGAAGGCAGTCATCCTCAGAGGGCTCATGCCTGTCCCCTGCCGCGCTCATGCTAATGTTTTGACTTCTTATCTTTTCTGCGCGCCGAGCCCTTTTGTGGCCGGCTGCCGTATTCGATGTAATTACCTTAGAAAACCTTTATTCGGTGTATCTCCTGCTACTTTATTTCCTTTTCTAAGGATTTTTCCGTTTGTTTTCATCCTGTTTCTGTTTGAGTTTTTTGTTTGGAGTTTCTTAAGGTATGGCCTGCCCCCTGCTTGCCCAGAGGTAAACAGGGTGATATTTTACGTTTTTTATACAAGGTTGGGGGGCCTGCCCCCAGTCCTTGTTTGTTTGGCTCGCCCCTGGCTTTTGATCAAAGTCCAGGGGGCCTGCCCCCTGCCTGTCCAGAGGCTAGCAGGGAGGCGTTTGATGTTTTTTATACAAGGTTGGGGGGCCTGCCCCCAGTCCTTGTTTGTTTGGCCCGTCCCTGGCTTTTGATCAAAGTCCAGGGAGCCTGCCCCCTACCTGCCCAGAGGCTAGCAGGGAGGCGTTTGATGTTTTTTATACAAGGTTGGGGGGCCTGCCCCCAGTCCTTGTTTGTTTGGCCCGTCCCTGGCTTTTGATCAAAGTCCAGGGGGCCTGCCCCCTGTCTGCCCAGAGGCTAGCAGGGAGGTGTTTGAACTTCTTGTTAGGGGGGCCATTTTCCTTAGTTCTGGTAACAGGGGGCCTCCCCCTATTGCCCCCTTCTCGTTTGTGTGTGAAAACTCAAGTTTGAACAGACAACGAGTATAGACTTAAAGTTCTTTCATTTCTTTTGTAAAAGTCTAACACATGGGTGGTCGGAGCCGTCGACATTCTTTGACCGTTCTCCGCCAAACTTTAAGAGTCGAAGACTATTTTAAGGTTCTGCTTAAACATAATATTTCTTCAGAGTGTCCGCGTTCCAGTGAGCACTCAA
Organism: Agrostemma githago; assembly: GCA_958450325.1. Taxonomy (NCBI): domain Eukaryota; kingdom Viridiplantae; phylum Streptophyta; class Magnoliopsida; order Caryophyllales; family Caryophyllaceae; genus Agrostemma; species Agrostemma githago. The sequence goes on along the minus strand of OY288259.1, from coordinate 51,915,419 downwards.
CTCTTGGCCCTCCAGATTGGCGATTTTATACGTGCCTGGCCCTAAGATTTGAGTTACCTGGTACGGACCTTCCCAATTAGCGCTGAGTTTGCCGTGCTCTCTCGATTTTCCCACGGCCTGTGTTTTTCTGAGGACTAGATCACCCATTTGAAAATTTCGCTGATGTACTCTCTTATTGTATGCCTTCCTCATTCGTTGTTGGTAGGCGACAATATTAGCGCTGGCTTCCTCCCTCACCTCACTGACCAGATCCAAGGCCTCAGCCATCGCTGCCTCATTCTCGGCCTGGTCGTATTGTAGGGAGCGCAGGGAGGGGATCCTGGCCTCGATTGGTAGTAGAGCCTCTGCAACGTAAACCAGGCCGAACGGGGTTTGGCCCGTTGATTCCTTTCGGGTGGTCCGGATTGACCAGAGTATGTTGGGGAGCTCGTCGGCCCACCTGCCTTTGAGGTCATCTACCATTTTCTTAAGGCCATTCAGGATCTGCTTGGTGGCCGCCTCTGCCTGTCCGTTGGTCTGAGGGTGACAGACGGCAGAGTAGGCAACCGCGACGCCATGGCCTTCCAGCCAGATTCTCAGGGGGTCATTATCGAATTGCCTTCCATGGTCAAACACCAGCATCTTCGGCAGGCCGAACCTAGTGATAATGTTCCGCCAAATCACCTTCCTGACCGCAGGCTCGGTGATGTTAGGCACTGCCTCAGCTTCTACCCATTTGGTGAAGTAGTCGATGGCGACGATCAAGAATTTTCTCCCCCCGGTGGCCACCGCAAAGGGTCCTAGTATATCCATCCCCCACTGAGCGAAGGGGATGGGAGACAGGATTGGCCTGAGCTCTTGGGCTGGGGCATGGATGGATGGGGCGAAGAGCTGGCATTTTCTGCACTTTTGAGTCAAGTCTTTGGCGTCGGCCAGCAGGGTCGGCCAGTAGTATCCGGCTCTCAAGGCCTTGTGTGCTAGTGACTTTCCTCCTATGTGATGACCACATATCCCAGAGTGGATGTCATCCAACACCTCCGCCGCCTGCTCTGCCCCCAGGCACCTGAGCAGAGGGGACGAGAAAGATTTCTTGTACAAGTCTTCTCCCATTATGATGAACAATGCAGCCCTTGCCGGCATTTTTCTTTTTTGTACGGGGTCGGTCGGTAAGATTCCGTGTTTTTTGTACCGGATGATGGGGGTCCTCCAATCCCAAGGCCCTGTTTCTTCCACCGCACCGACGGTTTGACAGGGGACGGTAGATTTCTCCTGGACGACGTCCACCCATACCGACCTTCTTATATCCTGCAGGCTGGAGCTAGCCAGTTTTGACAGGGCGTCTGCCCGGTTATTCTGGGATCGAGGGATCTGTCTGATTTCATATGATTTTAAGCCTGACAATTCCCTCTTCACCGTTTCCAGGTACGCGGCCATTGTTTGGTCCTTAGCCTCATATTCTCCATTGATTTGGTTGGCGATGAGCTGAGAGTCTGTTGCTAGAACAATCCGCTCTGCGCCTGCAGCTTTGGCTAGGTTGATGCCTGTGGGTACTGCTTCGTACTCGGCTTCATTGTTCGAGGCGGGGAAGACAAACCTGAGAGCATGCTCAAAGTCGGTACCCTCCGGACTGGTCAACACTATTCCTGCCCCTGCTCCATTAGCCGTGGAGGACCCATCGGTGTACACGATCCATTCGCCGGTGGTTGGGCTATCCTCCTCAGAGTGGGAACACTCTGCCAGAAAGTCGGCCAGGGCCTGGGCCTTGATGGCTGTTCTTGACTGGTATGTTATCCCTAGTCCACTCAACTCGATAGCCCACTTCAGCAGTCTGCCTGACTTTTCAAATTTTTCCAGCACCTTCTCTAGGGGCTGGTCTGTCAGTACTACGACAGGGTGTGCGTCGAAGTATGGCCTCAACTTTCTGGCCGCTATAACGACTGCGTAGGCTGCTTTCTCAACCAAAGGATTATTCTTCTCTGCTGCCCCCAGGGCGTGACTTACAAAATATATGGGCTGTTGAGCGCCTGCTTCCTCCCTCAAGATGACCGCGCTGACTGTTACATTGGTTACAGCGATGTAGAGGAAGAGTTTTTCCCCTGCCACTGGTCTTGCCAGGGTGGGGAGTTTCTTTAAATGCTCCTTCAACTGCCAGAATGCTTCTTTTTGCTCGTCCTCCCATTTGAATTGCTTGTTGCCTTTCAGTACTTTGAAGAATGGGGTTGACTTGTCTGCTGACCTGGCGATGAATCGTGCCAGGGCGGCCATGCGGCCTGTCAGACGCTGGATGTCCCTGATGGCCTTTGGTTCAGGAAGGTCCAGGACAGCCTGAACTTTCTTGGGGTTAGCGTCTATCCCTCGAGAGCTGACCAAAAAACCCAAGAATTTTCCGGAGCGAACCCCAAATGTACACTTCTTCGGGTTGAGTTTCATTTTGTAGGCGCGCAGGGAGGAGAAGGTCTCGCGCAGGTCGGCCAGGTGCTCATTGTCTCCCTTACTCTTCACAATGGCGTCGTCGACATAGGCTTCTATGTTCCTGCCTTTTTGACTTTCGAACACCTTGTCGACCAGGCGTTGGTACGTGGCTCCTGCGTTTTTCAGCCCGAATGGCATCATCTTGTACATGTAGGTGCCTGAACTCGTGATGAATGCGCACTTAACTCTGTCCGGCTGCCATAAGTACACCTGATGATACCCTGAGAAGGCGTCCAGGAAGCTTAGCATAGTATATCCACTGGTAGCGTCCACCAGTTGGTCGATTCTGGGGAGCGGGTAGCAGTCTTTCGGGCAGGCTTTGTTGAGGTTCGTAAAGTCTACGCACATCCTCCACGCGCCTGACGATTTTTTGACCATGACCACATTCGCCAACCACTCAGGGTAGTCACAAACTTCTATAAAGTCCGCCTTCAAAAGTTTTTCAATCTCTTCCTTGATTGCCAAGTCTTTTTCTGCGGACATGTTCCGCTTTTTCTGCTTCACAGGGCGGGCGTCTGCGCTTACGTTCAGCCTGTGAACGATACATGCTGGATCGACCCCTGGCATCTCATCCGCCGAGTAGGCGAAGACATCCTTGTTTTCCTTCAGTAGCTCGACCAGTTCAGCCTGGTAGGACTCTTCCAGGTCGGCCCCTATAAGGACTTGCCTCCCTGGCTCCAGGTCCACCAGCATGCTTTCTCCCCCAGGTTCCAGGTGGCTTGGCGCCTGACTACCGGCTGGAATCTCGCCTTCCCTGCTGGGGGAACTTTCGGCTTTTCTTTTTCCTTTTCTTTCGCTTTCGTGAGCCTGCAAGGCCACGGAGTAGCACTGTCTGGCCGACTCCTGGTCTCCGCGCACTTTCCCTTCTAGGCCAAAATCAGTAACATAGGCTATAGTGAGAGCCCTGATTGATATGGCCGCTTCAATTTTGTCTAGGGTGGCTCTGCCGATCAGGGCGTTGTAGGCGGACTTTGCATCCACCACAACAAATGATGCCCTGACATTTCTGGCAGTAGCTCCCTCCCCAAATGTTACAGGTAAGTCTATGATCCCCATGGGCAGTACGCCTGCTCCGCTAAACCCATATAATGATCCAGGGGCTGGTCGTAGGTGCCTTCTCTCCAGGCCCATTTTGTCGAAGGCGTCTTTGTACAGCAAATTCGTGTAGGCACCGGTATCCACCATGCACCTCCGAACAATGTGGTTGCTGATTACCAAGGATAGCACCAGGGGATCGCTGTGAGGGTATACCACCCGCCCTGCATCTGTGGGGGTGATGCTCAGTGTTACTCCTTTCGGGCTCCCCGCTCTTTCAGAGTAGCAGATCTGGTTCTTTAGCTCACGAATTTGCCTTTTCCGCCCCCTTCGGCTGACTACGCCTTCCGCATCTCCTGATACCACATGGATTACCAGGCGGTTCTGTACTGAGCCTTCGGGCTTTTCAGGTGCTTCTTTCTGAGTTTTATTCCTGGCTGCGTAGTTGGCCAACCAGCCATTCCTGATCAGCTTCTCGATCTCGTCTTTCAGGTGTCGGCACTCTTCGGTGGTGTGGCCTACACAGTCGTGGAAAGTGCAGAATTTCTTGGGATCCCCTTTTGGACTGCGCGGTTTGCTCGGGCGATTCCATTTAGCAGTTTCCTTCTCCAGCTCGAAGATCTCCGCCCTGGATTTGTTAAGGGCTGTGTAACTGTTGAACCTGGGCTGATAGACAGTGCGCTCCTTTTTAGGGGTATCCTCTTCCTCAGTTCTATGTCTTCCGGACTCGTTTTTACCGCGTCCACCCTGCGGTCCCCCCTGCTGCCTCGTGGGGCCTGCGGGGGTCTCCGGCAGGCTGTGGAACTCTTCCTGCAGCATAAACCCCTCTGCAATCTTTCTGGCCTTGGCCAAGGTCTCAGGCTGGGCCCTGGTCATTTGGTTTTTCATTTCGTCGGGTAGCAGGGAGTTGGTTAGTGCATACGCTGCTGTCGGGTCGTCAATTTCCTTTACCTGCTGGAACGATAAGTCGAACCTCTTCAGATATTCCCTGACAGTCTCGCCCTTCTTTTGCCTGAGGGTCATCAGGTCGAACCGGGTGAGACGTCGTCTTTTGTTTCCAGCATACTGATCCAGGAACATTTCTGCTAGTTCGATGAAGAAAGAGATCGACCCCTGCGGGAGGTCCCTGAACCAACCCTGGGCTAGGCCCACCAGGGTGGTGGGGAAGATCTTGCACCAGACTGCGTCGTCGGCGTCGTACATGCCCATGTGACTTTCGTACGCAGCCAGGTGATCTTCAGGGTCTGTAGTTCCGTCGAACTTTACAGTTGGCATTTTAATCTTCGGGATAGGATACGCCTGAACCTCAGGGTGAAGCAGGGTCTTGGTCGGCCTACCCACCATTTTTGACCTGCTCGCGCCCGAGTAGTGACCGTAGTCGTCCCTTCTGTCAGGAGTCGGTCGCCTACTTTCAGGGGAGCGGTGCCTTGGTGGGGGCCTTGGCCTGCTTATCGCCTCGTCATCCTGGGAGGGGGAGTGATACCGTGAGCGCTTTTTCTGGGCGGGCTCAAGGTTATCACCCTGACGGTGCCTGGGCCTCATAGGCTGACCGTTGTTGAGTCTGGATTGCAGGCTCTGGGATAGCCCGGGGGCAGGCCGCAATCCCTCAATCAGTGTCAGCCTGGAGAATACATCCTGCTTCTCTCCCAAGCGTTTGGACACTGGCTCCTTGTGCTTCATGCGATTCCTCAGGTCTTGGGATAGGCCTCCTCTTTCACGAGCGGCCGTGGACTCTGTAGTATGAATGGAGAATGCGCCCTCAGGACCAGCTACCTCCTGCTGTGCAGGGGGCTCCTGACGGGCCTCTGAGATTCGCCTTTGCACTTGTGCATATGCCTGAGCTGTCTTCCTAGCCTTTTTCTGAACGTTTCTGACGGCGGTTCGCTTTGTGCCCCCGGTTCCTTATCCACTTTCAAAGTGGAGCAACCTGGGGGTCGTGGCGACCCTGCCTACCAGATCGTCCGGGGTGAATTCCTGATCCAACATAGCTGAGAAGAACGCTGCAGTCTGTACCATCTGAGCAGGGGTGAGGTTCAGAACTGGCCTCGGGTTGCCCCCCTGCCCTGCCATGGCAACTGCCCCCTGACCCGGTGCCCCCTGGAGACTGGCTCGCCCCACACCCAGAATCGTGGCAGCGGGCGTCACTTCCAGTGGCATGCCATATTGGGGGGCTTTGGGCGGATTTGCCACCGAGCTGGTGTCGAAAATTTCCGGCATATTCAATTTTGAGTGGTTAATTTGTCAATTTTGTGTTTTGGAATGGTTGATTTCTGTGGGTAATCTCGTGAGCACAACCAAGATCTTCCCCACAGACGGCGCCAAATTGTTCCGGTCAAGGAATCAATTAACCCGACTATGAACTCGGGTTCTTAGTATTCAGATATCGCTTGCTTGACTTCCTCTGATCTCTCCTTTCCCCTCTCCTATGATCGGACCTCCCCGACGGATCGAGCCTGCTCCCTGCACAAGTAGCGCACAGGGCCTCGGAGGTTGTCCGAGGGAACCCTCTCCGATGCCTAAGTCAGTCCGTGAATGCCTTGATGAACCTAGCTCGTGAGGAACTAGGCGGCGTTTTTTAGGAGTAAGAGTCTAGAGAGAGAAAATCCAACCCCTTCTAAGTGGGAAATGAGTGGGTATTTATACCTTCCCACAAGAGAGGGAATTGGAGGGGAAAAAGAGCGGGAGAATGGGTGGATGTCAGGGTTACACGTGGACCTGCTTCATCCACTCATTCCCCTTTTACCTTAGGCAAAAAGACGTAAGGGCCCCTGGTGACCCCTGCCCTGCTTGGGAAGGAGGCCGCCTGGGGGCAGGTGGTTGAGAGGAATACTGGCCCTCCCCAGCTGGTCGCTTTACCCTGCTGGACAGGCGGCCTTCTCGGAGTCACATTCATAGAGGAAAGTCCCGGCGTCTTACCCCGACGGCCTGCTGGACAGACTCTTCGATTCCCGGGTTAGGTCTTCGCAGGGCCTGCCAGGCGGGCGACCCGGCGCAGGCTCTCAACCCTCATCAGGAAATATTGGTGACATTAACTCGATAAACTATTAATTCAATAAACTTAAAGATATGTTCTCAAAATGTTTTGATAAACAACAAACTACATTTTAAAATTAAAAAGATTTACGCAATTTTTTAAATGAGAAAAAACATTTTTTGCCAAAATTTTAAAAAGATTTACGTAATTTTTTCAATTCTGTATCAATATCTGTATACCAAAAGTTGTTCCGTAATATTTTGTAAATACTCGTATAATATTTGTATCACAATAAATTTGTTCCGTAATATTACTTAGATGCCATAGTATTGAAACATACCCTATGAAAAACCTACCCATATGTAGGATAAACGTATGAAAAATCTACCATACGAAAAACATAACATATAATGATAATACGTGAGATTTTCAAATTATTTTGTATCAATCTAAAATATTTTTAATCAATTCAAACAAAGTTGCAGTAAATTTTTACGTAAATACATGAAAATATATTATATTCGAAAATATAATCACATTATCAAAACTATATGAAGATATTAAATAATTAGTAAATTAATCTTAAAGATATTCTAAAAATTTAAATTTTAGTTCGACAAACTGTGTATTAATTCGTTTTTTTAATTTAACTAATAAGAGTAAGTTAAATTACGCAAATTAAAGTATGTAGAATATATGCATTTTTTTTTTGTGTTAAATAAATCAATATCATACGTACAAATTTGTATTTGTATTAAGAGTAAATATTTTTTTGCTATTTAATGAAAATTAAGAGCTTAGGGATTAATGAGTAATTTAGTGAAACTTTGAGGACTAAAGCTGCAAATTCTGTATAAATTAGAATGTTTTTAGAAGATGCGATGAGAGGTCTTGGAAGAGGAAATGGAGAGATGAGACTACGCCATGTAGGCTGCTTTGGTCTCATCTTTTATATAATAATAATAATAATAAAGATATCATCGAGACTGAATACTCCAAAAGACCACCGGTTTGACGAGTAATAAGAGCAAAATACACTTACGCCACAAAGACGTAAAAAAGAAAGATGAAAGACAAAGCCACGAGACCCGTCTTCGAATGACAAAGCCTGAAAAAGAGGTCGGGTTCATGACTCTAAACAAGAGGTCGGGGTAAACTCTCATCTTAGTGTTGTGGAGAATAGAACACCCTTCCTTTTCTCTATCCGGTTTGAACTTGGAAAACTTAGCATATGCGATTAGAAATAAAAACCCGTTACATGCCACTTGTAGTCATAAAAACCTAATACGAGATTGACATAAATAAAAATTACTATAAATAGCATAAAACCAATTTCGAGTTTCATAGGACGATGGTGAGTTCCTCCATGTTCACCCATCTTATCAATTCATGAATGCCCCGTGGCAAATTTCACATTCAAATCCAACCTCCACTTTCACTATATCCATGTCAGAGCGGAAACGTTGAGCACTTGAATAACATGCAGAAATTACTAAGGATTGAAAACATTTACAAGCCACAATCTTTAATTCAATATGTCACAATTAAAGAAAGAAGAAACTTAAGAAAGAGGTCAGGTGACTACCTTGGAAGGAATGTCTTCAATTCAATATGTCACAATTAAAGAAAGAAGAAACTTAAGAAAGAGGTCAGGTGACTACCTTGGAAGAAATTAGACGTAGACTCACATGTGCCAGTCTAGTTAGAAATTTTCGAAATACACGGTCTTGGCTAGAAGAAAACCAAATTAGGTGCATTCTCTCAACAGTTGGGATGTTGAAATCTTTCCTGATCCAGTCAGGTTTGAACATCAAGAGAAACACAATCCACATTTATCATTAGATCTACGCGGTGTTCCATGTTCAGAATTAAGTTCCGAATACAGTGAGAAAAACTGAGATCAAAATATTAAATGGCAAGTCTGGGTCAAGTTCATACAAATTGGGACATCCCATCAGAAAGGTCCGTAAGACTCCTCGTTCATTGTCACGCCCCCAGTGAAATTTTTTTTAAAGACGGTAGAATCACACCATCAGGTTAAGTTTAACCTGTGTATAACTTATAAGATGATCAGGGAGTGAATAGCTCGGGAACTCTCAAAAAAAATTCTGATATGAAGTAATCATAGTTTCAATTAAAGTCTTGCACTTAATTAGCAAGCAATCAACTCTATTGGACTAATCTCTAGGACATTAGCAAGCAATCAACTCTATTTGACTAATCTCTAGGACATTTTGTTGGAGGATCGTATGTGTTTGTCACAATTTTGTTTTTAAATTTATTTATGACAAATAATTGTGATAATATGGGCAATATTTTCACACAGTTCTTGATATTTTTAGGATAAAATTGTTTATTACTCGTACAAAATAAGAATTATATTGGGGCACAAACATGATAGGTTAAAAACTTATTTAAAAATAGATAAATGTTTATATTAATTCGTGTTTTATTTTTTTATAAAAATATTGTCTTGACAAAAATATAAAATAGACTGGGCAACGTGGGCATCATAGGAAATTTGACCACCTGCAATGGATCGAGTTTCATTACCCATTGGCTCATACACGGATTCAGAAAAAAAAATAGCCAAAAAAAAGTCAAAACAAAATTAAAGAAATATTAAAAATTATTGAAAAAGAGGGATTTTATATCATCTTTCGCTTCAATAAAACATACCGTAGCCGTTGAGCAAAGGCCCCAAGCGCCATTCCGATAGCAAATGAGAAACAAATTATGCAATCCAAAGTAATGCAAGACTGAGACACGCGACTGTTCGGGAGAATGCTTAAAAAAAAGAACATAACTACATAGATTCATGATGAAAATTTTTTAAATAACCAAGACCTACAATCAAAGGTGTATCGGAGCCAGGTGGAGGTCGCACATTAGAAGATTCCCCACATTATAACCGATCAATATAACACCCTATCACAAAGAAATAAAGAAGAAAAAAAGAAACAATATATATTTTATCAAAAAAGAAAGCTTATATACATTATCATCCATCAACGTAAGCTCCTAGCACAAACAAGCAAAGTATCTCCCCGGTTAATGGCGAATAATTAATGATGGATTAGAGAAAAAAAAAATATCTGGCCAATCACAAGAAATCAATTCTTAAATAAAATCTATTCTTACCATAAGAAATTTAAAATACTAACTTATATATGGGCTAAGTCTATTTCGAGATTGAAAAATGGTTTGTATGGAATTTGGGTCAAGTTAGGTTCAACCTGCAAGTAGAATTAACTCTTTATACGATAGTTTTTAGTATTTAGGGTTTTTCTACATGTATCCTCCCGTTTTTCCGTTTTTCCGTTTTCTACCATATACCCATCGTATTTTTTAAACCTCTACTCATATCCCTGTAGTTGATTAATTTCATTAAACGTGAGCTAATTATAATTACTAGTTTGATGCCCGTGCGATGCACGAGTGCAACAATAACTTTATAATATGATTGTTCTATTATTAGCTAATTAACCTCCCTTTTAATTTTGTTAATTTAATTTGATATCCAACCATGTTATTACAATCTACAAACCATGTTTTGCTAATATTATGCTACTTTGGCAGAATTGGTTAGTCAATAGTATATATTGAGGTATTCCACTTACTTGAACCCCAGTTCAACGGTTTCTAAAATCGAAATGAGCAACCTTTGGGCTAGTCTTGAATACGGATCGATTAGAAGCATAAACATATGAAATCCAACATTAACTATGTCACATAATCTGAATCAATCCTATCATTATAACAGTTTACTTAAAAAAGGGTAAAAAAAATTAGGCGTTCGAACTATTTATGACCCGTATTCTAACCATAACCCGACCCAGGATCCTTATTTGACCCGACCTGTCCAACAGGTCTAATGCCTACATGCCTACATTAATTATGTGGGTGATATTTTTGTTATGATAATCTAACTATTTCATTTGTATATTTTTGTTATGATAATTTATTTGTTAAGTGAAACTTAACTTTTTTTACTTTAAATAGTAAAAAATCACATTAATATAAAGGATAAAATATATTTTCGGAACTATTTTTAAGATTCAAAAGATTTTTGATTGATAACTAACAACGCATGATTGCTCTTAAGTTTTTTTGTAAAACTCAAAAGATTGTCAGTTGATATCTAAGAACGTATGCTCTTAATCTTAGAAGCTTTTTTAAGATTCAAATAAAAGATTGTTACTTGATCTCTATGAAAGAATGATTGTTTTAATTTTTTTTGTCCTGTTCTTATTTATAATATAGAATTTCAGCACTTCATCATAATTTTTCGATATAGGATTATTTTTACTTATGCGTATAATTTTCGGAGTTGTTTTAAGACTCGATGATTTTTGGTTGATAACTAAGAACAAATGATTGCTCTTAAGCTTTTTATATGACTCAAAAGATTGTTGATCGATATCTAAGAATGAATGACTGCTCTTATTTATAATATAAAATTTCATCACCGCATCATAATATTTCGATGTGGATAATTTTTAATTAACTTTATAATCTTAGGTGATTTTTTTAACACCCAAAAGATTTTGTTTATATCAAAAAACGAATGATTGTTCTTATTTATAAGAAAGAATTTCATCACCTCATTACAATTTTGTTAGTTGATATATAAGAACGAATGATTTCTCTTATTTATAATTTCATGAGTAATATAGAATATCAATCACCCTATTATAATTTTTCGATAAGATTTTTTACTTAAGTTTATAATCTTATGAGCTTTATTTAAGACTCAAAAGATTGTTGGTTGATATCTAAAAACGAATGAATTATTACTTTTATTTATATAGAATTTCATCACCTCTAAGAATGAATTATTGTTCTTAATTATATAGAATTTCATCACCTCATCATAATACTTTTGTAGGATTATTTTTTCCCTGCACAAATTTCTATATATTCTTGATTTAAATTAAAAAATATATTAAAACTATAATAATTATTGATAATAGTTATTTAAAAAATTCAAAATTTCAATTTTATATTTTGTATGGTGAATAAATGAATATTAAAACAATTATCAAACAGAATTGACTTAGAGTTTCACGTTGTCGCTGTCCAATTTTCGTTGACTTATGAGGTGATAATCGTCGGTTTATATAGTGATAATTTTTCAAGTCTTAAATGGAGTAGAATTATTTTTTTCTTATACAAATTCCTATATCCTTTATTTAAATTTAAAAAAAAAATCGAGTCTTAGGTGGAGTAGGATTTTTTTTCATATACAAATTTTTATATTCTTTATTTAACATAAAAAATATATTAAAAAAACTTGGACCAATCAAATCGCTCGAAAAGTTCCTGCTTTATTAATACAATATATATTGATTTTATAAAATACGTTCGTAACGAAACAATTTTATAATATGTCTTACTTATCCTATATTAATATTATGTTGTTACTCGTCATAATTTCATCTCAAACTAATTAAATATTTTCCTTGTCTCAAAGTCGTGACAACGTCCCTTCTTTTGCGTGCTAAGGTAATACATCTTCGTATTAGTATTCCGATATACAAAATTTATATTAACACTAGTTTAGAACCCGTGCAGATGCACGGGTATATTTAAGTCACATTAATTATTTATATGTTTATAAATAGGTGTTTTAACAATATATATTCCGTATAATAGATAGTTATTACAGTACTCACTATTCATTCTTGTAATAGTTTTAGAATTATTGGGTAAACCTGAGCACATGCACGGTTGTTTACTTAAAATTTTGTGATGATAAAATAAATTCTTGATAGTACGACATAATCAGAGTGTTATATTATTAAGATAATGTTTATTGTGTTGAATCAATCTCGTACGATAATAAGTACGATGTTTTCTTTGAGGTGACTATTCCTGTGTAACAGCTAGTAGTAAATTCTCGGAGCTTTGTCCCTCTTTCACACCAAAAATAAAATAAGTATGATGTTTTTCACTGTCATCTAATATGAAACGTTTGATTGTGAAATATTTGTTGAAATATTTAAAAAAAATCATACTTATTTTATGACAAAGTTAATTTGAATGAAAATTAGACATTTACTTTAGAAATTTAGAGCATAATTTCTTAGATAGAAAATAAGTAATTTGTTTTTCGGTATAAATGTTGAGCTATTGAGATAAAGTGATAAAGATTAAATTAGGAGACAGTAAAAGAAAGGAAATGAGATCATGATTATACGGTTAGACCTGATAAAATTGACGCGACTTGATTCTCGAACTGAAAATCCAAGTACCCGTGATTCGAATTGACTCGCCTAACTGATAAATGACGTGAGTTGTTTATTATGCTTTAAATTGTTGGAAATAACAATCCCGAAAATGATTTGAGTCAAAAATAATCTGGTTCAACCTGAAATTGATCAAATTCTTACTGATCCGAATATAACTCGAGGCGACCGGTTGACCCAAAAAGTAAAAATAACACCATTTAAAATATTTAATAGAAAATCAAATGTAAAAGACTTATAGTAATTGCTAAATATAAGTTGACATATATTAGGAGATTTTTTTGGAGGGAAAGTTGAAAATACCAAATTGTCTCTTGGTTTTGTTTTAGTAAATAAGGGATTATAATAAGAATAATATAGATTGTTATGGAAATAATATCAATTGTAATTAACATAATAAATTGTTTTATTTGTCACCAAGTTTATACTTACTCTATTTTCAGATATTTTGACACGTTTAAATAAATTATATTACCAGCAAATTATTTTTAACTTATGTCTTTGGCGTTTTAAGAAGGTATATACAAAAATATTTTATTAATATGAAATTAGGATTAATATTATATTAGATTAATAGTTATTATGATATTTATATTATATAGATTGTTATGGAAATTCTGATACATTAAGAAAGTGCGTTTTGGTGCCAAAAAACCAATGCGTGGTTCCTGTATTATATATTAGTATAGATAGATGTGACCCGACTAATTAATTTAATTAGTCGAGATTTACCTATACAATTACATCACCCGTATTCTAAATTTATTTGGGTTCGTCATCCTAATTTAACTTAAATGTTTTATGGTTTTAAAATTTATTCGTCATATTTTATAATTATATTGAAAACCAAATACTATTATACAACGTATATCATAAAACTGAACCGAGTATAAGTTATACGGAGTAGTACACATAATCAAACACAAATTGGGCCTTTACCAATCTTGACTCTCCTAAATCTTCAACCTTCAGCCTCGATTTTCATTCAACCCTCTTGCCCTCTTTCCTTGCCGATAAACAAAGCCCAAACACACAAATAAATTACACCAATTTTATTGATTTATCCAACCCCATTTCTATTGAAAAAAGGAAGGAGTATCACTTTGATTATCAATTACAGTAAATCAGTCATCCTGAAGCTCTTACTCTCAACATATAAATCACGATATTATCCCAACTTTTCTGATTTTGTTCATTTTCAAGCATATTAAATATATATATATATATATATATATATATATATATATATATAGAGAGAGAGAGAGAGAGAGAGAGAGAGAGAGAGAGAGAGAGAGAGAGAGAGAGAGAGAGAGAGAGAGAGAGAGAGAGAGAGAGAGAGAGAGGAGGGCTCCGGTGAGGCAGAGCAACTCCTTACACCCATAGAGGCAACATTTGGACCATTAGATTAAGATCTGATCTAACGATCCAGATTAAAAGATTAAAAAACATGCGCTGCTCCTCTCCACCTTCTAAAACCCTATCATTTGAACACTACTACTTTCTCTCTCTACTCTGAAATTCTAAAAAACACGCGCTTCTCCTCTGCACTTCAATGGCTAGTAACTCTGCATCTTCAATGGCGACTGATTCTTCATCAAAGCGTCGAAAATTAGATACAAATGAAAAACTTTCAATTTCACCTTCAATTACTTCAGATTTAGGTCAGAAAATTTCTATTTATTTTAAAATTCAATTTCAGATTTTAAGTCTGATTCTTAATTTATTTATGCCGTGATTCGTTTTTTGAATGCAGTAAATAGTCAAGAAACAACTGCAACATGTTCAATGATGGGCGATTCTAATATATTAGGTAAAATATTTCATTAATTCATCTATTTTTCAATTTTAGTTTATATTACTTCATCAATTTAATTGTTCAAATTTTCATAGAGACGTATCTTATATTGTTTGGTTCATATTTAAAGCAGTTGCTGCTTTGATGTACACAAGTTAATATCTGAAGTACATGTTGATAATGTACTAATTAAAGCAGTTGCTGCTTTGGTGTAGATAACTGAGTATTTGTTGTACATGTTGATAATTGTTCATAGTTAAAGCAGTTGTTGCTTTGGTGTAGATAACTGAGTATTTGTTGTACATGTTGATAATTGTTCATAATTAAAGCAGTTGCTGCTTTGGTGTAGATAACTGAGTATCTGTTGTACATATTTAGAATTGTTCATAATAAAAGCAGTTGCTGCTTTGGTGTAGATAACTGAGTATCTGTTGTACATGTTGATAATGTTCATAGTTAAAGCAGCTGCTGCTTTGGTGTAGATAACTGAGTATCTGTTGTACATGTTGATAATTGTTCATAATTAAAGCAGTTGCTGCTTTGGTGTAGATAACTGAGTATCTGTTGTACATGTTTAAAATTGTTTATAGTTAAAGAAGTTGCTGCTTTGATGTACATAACTTAATATTTGTTGTACATGTTGAGAATTGTTCATAGTTAAAGCAGTTGCTGCTTTGATGTATATAACTTAATATCTGTTGTATATGTTTAGAATTGTTCATAATTTTGATGTAGAATTTAATATTATGTGTTAAATTTACATAGATACTCCCGAACCTAAGCAAGATTTGAAGATGCCAAGTTGTTCGAAAGACTTGAAATCTTATGTGGGTCAAATTTTTAAGGATTTGGAAGAAGCATTTCAATTTTATTCCAAGTACGCAACTGCTGGTGGCTTCATTCCTAGGAAGAGTACTGGACGCACTAGTCGTGGTATTGTTAAAAAAAAGTACATTCCTAATCCAACCCTAAACCCTTTTCCTTATTCAAGGACGGAAAAGGGTTTAGGGTTGGATTAGGAAAACCCGCTTCGCGGCTCCGCCTAATCCAACCCTAAACCCTTTTCTTTATTCATGGTCACTAAACCCGCAACAAACTGAACCCTAAGAGGGTATTGGTGAACCCTGTCGTGGATGTGATTCAAAGAGGGTTATGTACAGCTGATATAGAATTATGTACAATGATGTCCTAAGATTGGTTATGTACAGTTGATATTGAATTATGTACCATGATGTCCTCAAATGGGTTATGTACAGCTGATATAGAAATATGTACAATGATGTCCTCAAATGGGTTATGTACAGCTGATATAGAATTATGTACCTTATATAATGACCCTACGTCCTGTACATAATAATGAATACAGTGTACATAATTATTTAGGAAGATATACAGTTTGCATTGTGTTTTTTAATTAAAAATATGATATACATAATTATGAATATAGTGTATATAACTAATTATTTAGTATCTGTACATTTTCAGTCTAAGATGTAAATAGATGAGTTATGTACAACTAATATAGAATTATGTACAATGATGTCCTCAGATAAATTATGTACAGCTGATATAGAATTATGTACAATGATGTCCTAAGATTGGTTATGTACAGTTGATATTGAATTATGTACCATGATGTCCTCAAATGGGTTATGTACAGCTGATATAGAAATATGTACAATGATGTCCTCAAATGGGTTATGTACAGCTGATATAGAATCATGTACCTTATATAATGATCCTACGTCCTGTACATAATAATGAATACAGTGTACATAATTATTTAGGAAGATATACAGTTTGTATTGTGTTTTTTAATTAAAAATATGATATACATAATTATGAATACAATGTATATAACTAATTATTTAGTATCTGTACATTTTCAGTCTAAGATGTAAATAGATGAGTTATGTACAACTAATATAGAATTATGTACAATGATGTCCTCAGATAAATTATGTACAACTGATATGAAAATATATACATTATCTAGTGACAAATATGTACATAATGAGTTATAAACGTAATTACAACTGATATGTAAATATATACATTACATAATGACCTATATACTATACTTTGTAAATTGTTACAAGCGCAACAAAATTTCTACTTTAAGATGTAACTAGATGAGTTATGTACAACTAATATAGAATTATGTCTAGTGATGTCCTCAAATGGATTATGTACAACTGATATCAAAATATCAACATTATTCAGTGACAAATATGTACATCATAAGTTATCAAAATAATTCAGCAGATAATCAGTAGAGAATCTACGTAATTCTTGATAATCGATTGTCTACTTGGATCAGCAGGTTCATAATCAGTTTTCTCTAAACGAATTGTTCAGGATTACAATCAAATCTGCAAGTGAAAATGACGACAATCAAATCAAGAACAGAAATCGTTGATAATCAAGCATAGAATTCCTTGATAATCAAGAACAGAATTCGTAAAATCGATTCTACGAACTAATTTACAAAGTGAAAAAAATGAAATCTGCGACTTAAATGATGATAATCGAATGATGAAGATCTGCAATTGAAATGATGAAGACGCTCGATTTTACGAGTGAGCACAATTAAATCTGCAAGTAAAAATGATGAAGATCTGCAACGGAACTGATGAAGATGATCGAATGATTTGAATGAAAAAATAAACAAATTTCTAGAGAGAGAAAGTCGACTAATTCAAAAGGAAAGGAAGGAGATGGCGCGCGTTTGTTTTTGTGCTTTGAATTTTGATCAGGCCTGGTCCGTTGATCTCAATCAGATCTAACGGCCCAGATGCTGCCTCAACGGTTGCAGGGAGTTAGGCTGCCTCAATGGATCCCGAATATATATATATATATATATATATATATATATATATATATAGAGTCAAGATCCGGTGAGAACCTATACTATGATGAGAACTGTGAGAACCCCTTAGAGTGGTCAGATCTTAACAAAAAAAATAGAAGCGTACAAAAATGCGGATCAGCCCACTTCATCTCAGGGGTTGAAAAGGTACAGCCCCTCAACTTGACAGCTCGCAAGCCCAACTCATCATAACTAACAACCACTCAATACAAGGAGCCCAACCCACGTGAATCTCTAGTGATTGACTTAATTATTGCATGCCTTCATTCCTTCAAGTGTAATTAAAGTAATTTATTACCCGATATGTCTTTTGTGATGGTTATTTTTTTGTCACCGATCTATAATGGGTCATATATCATCTATATAGGTTAATTGACTTTATCTTCCAATGTGAGCGCAATATTTGACCCGTGAATTATGGTATATCTCTTTTGTTCAATTAATTCTACTAATTCGATTTCAGTTTTTTTTTTTTTTTTTTTGATTACTTGGTAGACTTTTGAAAAAAAAGATACTCTAAAATAGATTATGGAGTATGTTTTTTATTGAATGATTGATCGATTGATGATGGCATGATGCACCACTTATCTTGAAAGAGATATTCAATGAAGAGAAATTATGTTTTACGTGAGCTGATAGCTTGAGAATGAACTACTCCAAAACTACTGTTTTTTGAAACTGAAAATGGGTACGATACGTTAAAATTGAAATTGAAAAAGGGTACGCTAAAATAGAAAAACGGGTACGCTAAAATAGAAAAAGGGTACGCTGAAATAGAAAAACGGGTACGCTAAAATAGAAAAAGGGTACGCTAAAATAGAAACTGAAAAAAAGGTACGCTAAAATAGAAAAAGGGTACGCTAAAATAGAAAAAGGGTACGCTACAATTGAAAAAGGGTACGCTGAAATAGATAAAGGGTACGCTAAAATAGAAAAAGGGTACGCTACAATTGAAAAAGGGTATGCTAAAATAGAAAAAGGGTACGCTGAAAATTCACTAGCTAAAAATACACGTAACATATATATTTTTTTAAGGTAAAACGGCCGGATTTATATTAGATCAGTTTCCGTCAAATCAATGACAGCTTGTGGAAAACCCGAGTCAAGGACAACCTCCGTGCCCACCATATTACAAAGTCTAGCTAGCCAGTGGGCAACGGTGTTACCTTCACGTTTCAAGTGGTTACAATAGGCATTCGTGAACCTGCTCAACAAAACAATGACATCATCTACACAAATACCAACTGGGCTCCTCCAATTGCACCTATTCTGAATCTTCATCACGTAACATATATATACTCTATAAGAGTGAATCGGGAATCGGTTGGCGAAAATTCGTGGCAAATCCGGTAACCATGGTCAATACCTCCAAATTTACAGTATCCTAACAATTGCTCCAAATCCAATTGACCCCGCATGCATAAAATGTGTGATAACATTTACATTAGGTTTACACTTTACAGAAAATGCAATTCCACAATGTCAAACTACATAATCTCGTCACCAAATTGTGTAATACATCAAATTCATCCACTCAAATTGCAGCACTCTACATCACAATTCACAATACTGACAAAATCTCCAAATATGAAGCATACTGATCTACATCACAATTCATAATTAGAACTGCATCGCATATTCTAATGAAAATAAACTTGAACATATAATTTCACAATTGAACCCTAAAAACAAGTTAAATTCAGAAATTAGGGTTGAAGAAAGTGTAAAATAGTTATAATCATAATAATCTGACCTAATTAATTTCATATTTCTGAGAATTGAATAATTCATCAACCCTAATTAATTTAGTTTAGTGAGATGATAAATTCTCTAATGATGATGATTAGTTGACGATAAATTGCAAGAACTAAACGAATGAATTGTTGGAATACCTGGAAATTAAGGCGAGGAAATGGCGAATCGAAATGGCGAAAGGGAGATAGGAATTAGAGGATGAGCGAACTGGGTTTAGGGGATGAGAGCGAATTGGGTTTAGGGGATGAGCGAAGGGTGAGAGTAAGTCAGGGATATGATAAACCAAAAGGAAAAAAAAAACAAAAAAACAAAAAAACAAAATGAATTTCAACATCCATTTCATAAGAGAAGCTGATGGTTGAGAAGAGTTCTCACAGTTCTCATTGATTGAGTGGTTCTCACGTGAACCTAAATCGATATATATATATATATATATATATATATATATATATATATATATATATATATATATATATATATATATATATATATATAGAGAGAGAGAGAGAGAGAGAGAGAGAGAGAGAGAGAGAGAGAGAGAGAGGAGGGATCATATAAGTCCCTTACCTTCCTATAAGTCCATAAGTTCCATTTTCATCCTTTAGATCAAAATGGAATGGACGGCTTAGATTTGATAATGTTTATTTATTTTTCAATTAGAAATTAATGAGGTTCACTTATTCCCACCCTATTCAATTCTGTACACTTCCCACTCTCACTCTTCATTACCCTCATTTTTCCTATCACCATTCACCCTCTTCATTTTCCATCTTCATTCGTCCACCATCTTCTTCCCTCCTCCATTGAAGAACACTTCCCACCATTTTTCATCTAAATTTTAATTTATTCATAAAACACGTACAATGACAGTAAAATATGACAAACCCAGATACTAAAATCATCCAAATATGGTAAAGATCGGATCTTAATGTCAAGAAAATGCAATGATGAAATGGATTTGTTATATTTCCCTAATGTAGTCCACGTTTTAAGTGGGAAAATACCATAATAACAATAAAATAATTAAACCTAAATGGAGAATAATATTTTTGTTGATGAAATTGGGAAAAGAATATATAAAGGGTAGCTTAAAACGCAGGAACAAGACTTTGAATAAATATATTTTAATTGATTAATTATAAGCTAATTAATTAAAACGGTTTTACTGAGATGGTTTCAAGATGTGATATTGGTTTGTCTTATAAGTTGATTATTTAGTGTTTTATTTGTCATTTTTTTTTTGTATAATATTCTCAATTGATTTGTCTTATAAGCTGATTGTTGTGCGTTTTGTGTCATTTTCATGATGTTTATTTGATATTGTGTTTTTTGTTCTTCATTGCATATCTGTTAGCCAAGATGTCGTCCAAAGGTCAAATTGTTGGAGCTGCGAAAAATGAGGCGGTAGCGGAGGAAGATGTCGGTAATGTCCTTGTCAAACGTAGGGGACGAAGGCTTGTGAAGCTGATTTCGAAGTTCAATGAAGCTTAACGTCACTTTGATTAGTCAATATATATGAAACTTTAGCGGACAACAAATGTAACTTGAACAATATTTAATTGGAACGAGAATAGATTATAGCTGACTTATACATAGTAGAGAAACAATAGTTTAACTTTAGCTGCTAAATTTGTAACTTCATCTCTATTATAACATAACTTTAATAAATATTTGTTTTCGTACTGTTGTAAACATTCAAGCGTAAGTATTGAAATTTCAATACATTTGTTTCATAACTTCAACTCAATTGTTTTGAAATTTCAGCATCCGTAACTCTAGGTGTATGTAGAGGAACTTCAACTGTATTGATCTGTCACTTCAATTGTTTCAGTTTGTAACTTCACTTTAATTGGTCAATATGCAACTTCAATTACTTTATAACGTCACGTTAACTGATAAATTTGTAACTTCATCTTCATAACAACATAATTTTAAAAAACATTTGTAACTTCACATATTTCGTAACTTCAGTTTATATGTTTTGTAACTTCAGTTCATATGTTTGGTAACTTCAGATCAATAAAATTATACTGTAGCAATAACGAAAAATACAGTAAATTACATATTAAAAATAAAAAATAAGAAAGAGATAAATAAAATTATTTACTACGTTTATTCGAAGTTATACTGTATGCACTTGAAATCATGCAAAAAAAAATTACTCCTACTAAGAAATAAAATGGACGGTGATGAAGATGGTAAAACGAAAACAAAACAAGAAGGGAGGAAATTAAAGAAATTAAATAATTCTGATTTTTTTTAAGTTATGATTGTATGGAGAAGAGAGAAGATTATTGTTGGTAAAAGAATTAATTAGTGTGTAGGAGTTATTGTTAGAAGAGTTAATAAGGGTTAATTAGTGTGGTGGAAGGAGAGAGAAAGGATTAATGATGATAGTAAATGCTACATGGGGAGTGTGAATTAGAGTGGAATTTTGTGTTTTTAGATCAAATCTCAACCATACATCCTCACCTCATCCTATGGCCCAAATTAAGACTTATGTACTTATAGGGAGGGGTGTCCTTATGTGAACCCCTCTCTCTCTCTCTCTCTCTCTCTCTCTCTCTCTCTAAATATATATATATATATATATATATATATTCACATGCATGTCCATATATTGACGGATCTCAATTTTAAATAAATTTTTGGCTCACAAATAGTCCATTTACGTTTTAATACAATGGTGAAATTCAACAATACATGTATATTTTCCTTGTGTTGATCTGTCATTCGGCCGATATTAAGAAGAGGACGAGTTGGGGTTCGAGTGGAGTATGCATGTGTGGAATCATAGGGGTCATCTCAAGAGTCAAGACCGGACCATCTTCAAGATAAAATCCATTTTCGGTGGGTAAATCGTCAAACTTGTGTGAGAAATTCATTATTTGAGGGTAAATGAATTTCTCCATTAAATCTATTGATTGATAATAAATTTGATTTGCATGTTTATTTGAGGGTAAATTAGTTTGCATGTGGGTAATTTGACAAACCATTGGAAATCAACAAAATAATAATAATAATAATAACAACAATAATAATAATAATATTTCATTATATTATGTGTTGCATGCTAGATTTTTGTTGATTATTTGAATCATATTTTTGAAATCATTGATGTGGTAGACTATTTTGTAAAGATGGGGAGTATTTTTTTTAATGATTTGGTGAGTAGGAAAAAGAAACGACTAATCTAAATTTAATCTTTTTATTTCAATTTATTTAATTATTATTATCATTATCATTATCATTATCATTATTATTATTATATCTTCACTCTTAATTTTAGTAATATATGTAATTTAACTTTGTAGTGGATAGTGTTATCCGCACTTTTGACTCATTAGCATGCTAACTACAAATTTATAAAAGAATAAGTATTTTCTTTTAAGCCCTATTTGATGTATGTAAAAATCTTAATAATTTTGAGAATAAGGTGGAGTTGGAATTAGTTACACTATTTTCATACATGTGAATCCTAATTGGTATATCAATAGTTATTATTTGAGATGATTATAATAAAATCATTTTATGGGTCAAAAATACTATTTGGGAAATTCTCACTTGTATCCTCTAAGTTTTCACTTTTCCCAGTTGTACCCCTGTGTATAAGCAATTCCCAGTTGTACCCCTGAACTCTATTAATTACTCTCAACCGTGACTAAACTAGAATTTGCCGTTAAGTATGGCTGTTAAGTGTCACCTTGCAGCCCTAATCTAGTGACATGTCGGTCTACTTGGCTTTTGTCCTCATTAATCCCTAATTCACCATTTCCCCCCAATTTTTCCTCCAATTCTTTCCCTCCAATTCTCAATCTTTTCCCTCCCAATTTTTTTTTTCTATTTATTATCTTCTTGCTCTTACTTATTTACCTCTACAAACACTTCTCTTTCTTCCTCTCTCTCACGCTAACTATGAAGATGAAGACATTTTAGCAAGTCTTGAAGCTATTAGTGATGAATTTCTAGGATTGAAGATGCACTTGAAAGAATTGGTGTCAACTATGAAGAGTTTGAAGTACTTTAATGTTGCATTACTCATATTTGTTGTAATACTTGCTTTAGTACCGCATTTCTCCTACAAATATTATTGCAAACTTGATTTCGAAATTCAACTCCTTCAATGTGGTTATTTCTTACCCAACTTGTAGATGAAGATGACATAATGCAAAATAAGAGAGAAAAAAAATGAGAGAGTGAGAGAGAGAGAAAGAAATAGAAGTGTTTGTAGAGGTAAATAAGTAAGAGTAAATAGGAAAAAAATTGGGAGGTAAAAGATTGAGAATTGGAGGGAAAGAATTGGAGGAAAAAATTGGGAGGAAAATGGTGAATTAGGGATTAATGAGGACAAAAGCCAAGTAAATCGACATGTCACTAGCCATGTCATTAGATTAGGGCTGCAAGGTGGCACTTAACACTCATACTTAACGGCAAATCCTAGTTTAGTCACGGTTGAGAGTAATTAATAGAGTTCAGGGGTACAGCTGGGAATTGCTTATACGCAGGGGTACAACTGAGAAAAGTGAAAACTTAGAGGTTACAAGTGGGAATTTCCCATACTATTTTTAATGACGGACTACAATTATTTCAAATGGGATAATGACATTAGCCTATAGGCCTATTCCGAAATTGTTTTGGTGTTATAACAAATTTCATAAGAATGACTCGTGAGACTAATTTAATTGTTAATTGCGAGACTAGACTGATACTCAAATTAATATAGTAATGTTAAAAGACCAAGATGATTTTCACGAATAGATTAGAATTTTGGAACCATGGCAAGCGGTTAGGCCTGGCTCACGTTATCGCTAGAAACACATATCTCTTATAAGTCAGTGATTTATCATATTTTAGCTATTTAAAAAGAAATGACATTTTGAGACGTGATTTTAGTTTTTAACAAGTTTAAAATAAAACAAAATAAAATTTTGACTTTTTAAAGACTTTTGTGAAAACCGTCAAGTATGTTTAACTTGGTCAGCTTTTTAAAAGTCGGGACATATTTATCAAATAATTGTCGTTTTACATACAAATAAGAGTTTTTATCAATTCTTGAGATTTATGGTCAATTTTGAAATCTTTTCGCCTAACTTATCACGTATTTGTTTTACAAAGGTTTTTAAAGACAACATTCCTTATATTTCAGTTACAATATTTTTGAGTCAAAAGTTGTGCATCAATTAACTACTTAGGGGACTAAAAACCGTCCCTTAGCATAATTTATTAAACTTGATTAAAGTCTATTAAATGGTCATATTAATCATTTGACTTATTAACCAAGTTCGTAGCCAAATCCCGACCTACAAATAAGGACAACCTCGTAAGGAGACCTTTTATTTGATTATGTGTTATGTGGTTATTAATATATAAATATACACAAATTCTTGTATTCTTTTCAAGAAAAGGAAATTTTATGGAATTCGAACTGGATAATACATAATGTTTTCAAAATATATTTCAAAAGATAGTATATTTTATTGGACATTTTTAGGACTTTATTTGAAATCTCATTGAGCGGGAAAACATGTTATTTCTATTGTGTACGAGATAGCATGGAAGAATAGCGTTTAGCTTAACCGTATAAAACCGTCCGTGGCGTACGAAGGGTCTTTGGCTGCCCTTGTCATTGACTCGAGAGTAGGCGGAAGTGTGGCCATACTTTAGGTGGGGACCTGATCAGTCTCGTACGTGTTAGGTGGATCGCACCTGGGTTCCCGTGAGTCGACGATTGGAGCGTGACTGCGGGGATAACCGGCCGGGTGGTGAGTAGTCCATGGTGCGGGTAACAACCCCACGTATCCGGCATTCGACCCTGGAGATGAGAGGACGAATTTTGTTTTAAACGTGTTTATGTCACCACGGTAAACATGGGTAATAATGTAAGCTCCGTGGTATCGGTGTGATTGGCGGTATATTATTATTGTACAGGTATCAAATACGAAAGTTATTCGGAACTTGTACAATAATTGGCCGGTATATCGTGATAAATTTTTTCTAAAATAATACGGCACTTAAAACATTTCTTACGATTTCTAAAATTATGTGTTATCAGTTGTGCATTTATGTACTATTATTTGATCTATGTTTGATTTAATATTTTATTCATATTAAATTTTGATAATTTACCCACCTGACAATTTGTTTTTCTATGAAACTCTTTTAAAAATATTTTAATCGTCAGATTAAGGGAGACTGACCATTACTCAGACGGGTAAGGTTGGAGATAGCTCAAGATGGGACTCAAATGTATTTCTATTTCTTCATAAATTGTTACAATTAAATGTAATATTTAAGTACTTTCATAATTATTGTAAAGTAATCTAATTAGTTGAGAATAGTACTGACTCGGATATGTATCATGTCTTCCGCTGTTTCCTATTATAGACTTATTTATAAAGTCTGGAAAATCCGGGTCGTTACAAATACGACCATTATGAACATGCTCCCTCACGAAATAGAATGCTAACGCCACATGCTTCATTTTGGAGTGAAACAATGGATTAGCTGCGTAGGTTGTAGCGCCTAAATTATCACAATAGATAGCTGGAGGAGAAGTAATCTCGAGCTGGAGCTCGGAAAGTAAGAAGCGAACCCAGATGAGTTCCATGGTGGCGGTGGCAACTGCCCGGAACTCTGCTTCAGTGGTGGACATAGCAACTGCCTTTTGCTTCCGAGAGGACCATGAAATGGGATTTCGACCAAGATAAATAATGAATCCGGTGGTAGAGACATAAGAGTTCCTATCATCTGCCCAATCTGCATCACAAAACGCGTGAAGAGACAAAGGAGAAGAGCGAAATAAATTAATACCAACCTGGAGAGTGCCTTTAAGATAACGCAGAAGTCGTTTCAAGGCCAACCAATGAGACTCTTGAGGATCCTACATGAATTGCGCAAGCCTATTGACACTGAAAGCAATGCCAGGACGGGTAAATGATAGATATTGTAAGCTGCCAATTAAGGTACGGTAGTCAGAGGGTTGAGCAATTGGCGAACCACTGCTTTGAAGGAGCGGGGGGTAGGCTGTCATGGGTGTGGCTGCAGGTTTGTAGTCAAGCATAGAGGAGCGGGTTAGAATGTCGTGAATGTATTTGGTTTGAGTTAAAGTGAGGCCGGACGGGGTAGGAGTAACTTCAACACCTAAAAAGTATGACGGGTAACCTAGATCCTTTAGCGAAAAGCGACGGGAAAAGGCATTTAGAAATGTGGAGAGGGCGGGTGACGTAGGACCCGTGACAATTATTATATCATCTACATAAACTAATAAGTAGATAGGATTTTGTGTGTGATGAAATAGAAAAAGAGAAGGATGAGATTTTGATTGAGAGAAGCCATATGATGTGAGATAGTTTTTAAGTTCAATGTACCAAGCACGGGGCGCTTGTTTAAGGCCATAAATGGCCCTAGTAAGACGACACACGTAATCGGGATGTGAGGAATTAATAAACCCGGGGGGTTGAGTCATATAAACGGTTTCAGTTAACGTACCTTGGAGAAAGGCGTTGTTGATGTCGAGCTATCTGAGGGACCAACCACGAGCAAGAGCTAAGGCGAGGATTAACCGAACTGTAACGGGCTTGACGACTGGGCTGAAATTTTCCGAGTAATCTACCCCTGAACGTTGGTGGAATCCTTTGGCAACAAGGCGGGCTTTGTATTTATCAATTGTATTGTCAGACTTATATTTAATACGAAAGACCCAACGACATCCAACAACATTGTAAGAAGAATTAGGTAGGACAAGAGTCCAAGTTTGATTAGAAAGGAGAGCGGAGTACTCGGCTTCCATTGCTGAGCGCCAGCAGTTCGGGTCAGCCAAAGCTGACTTGACGGTGATGGGTGGGGAGGAAGTGGTGGACACGTGAGGGAGTGCAGCGTACTTGGGATTAGGTACCCGAATTTGGTTCATCGACCAAGTAGTGGGTCGAGAAACTGGAGGGGCCGTGATAGTAGTAGACTCGAGGGGAGGGGATTGGTCCGTGGCGGAGGGACTAGGGGTGATCCGAGGGGGGGAAGGGGCCTGATCAGCCGGGGGAGTGGGGACAGACGCGGCAGCGGGCTGGGATGGGAGAGTGCGGGGCCTACGGGTGTAGACTCTAAGGGGACTAGGGGAGGGTGGGGTAACAAGGCGAGGGGTAGGGGAAGGGGGAACCGTGGCAGAGAGAGGTGTAGATGTGGTAGACGGACCAGACGCAAAGGGAAAAATGTCCTCGACAAATTTCACGTGTCGAGAGGTGTAGATACATTTAGTTGAAGGGTCAAGACAGTGATAAGCACTTTGGGTCGGGAAATATCCAATAAAGACACACGGTTTGGATTTGGGTTCTAATTTATTTTTCGTGTAGGGTTGTAGCCATGGGTAACAAAGACATCCAAAGCTACGAAGTATTATAGTTTGGACTATGTCCAAAAAGTTTGGTGAAGGGAGATTCGTTCTTAAGAACGGGTGTGGGCATGCGGTTCATGAGGTAAACCGCGGTGGTGAAGGCATATGACCAATAGGAGGTGGGCATGTGAGCATGAGTGAGAAGTGCAAGGCCGGTCTCGACAATGTGACGATGACGTCGTTCGGCAAGACCGTTGTGTTCAGGTGTGTGTGTGGGGGTGTGTTGTGTGCTAAATTTAGACCGTTTTTCCCTCCATTTAGACCCGTTTTTCCCTCGTTTTGCGAGTCTTGAGTGCGATTATCGCCATATTTTGCGTACTTCTCGCATTAGCGTCCCTCTTGTGCGTTTTACGTGTTTTTGGTAGTTTTTCTATCAATTTTGATAGGTTTTGCTACAAAAATCACGATTGAGCTTCCACGAGCACAAGAGAAGGGAAAACCGTCCAAAGAGCAAAGCACACAACTTAAAGTTTAAAGCCATCCGATCGAACAAACGAAGAATGAGACGAGACTCGAGGCCACGAAAAATGACCGGGCGAAATTTCACCCGGTGAGACACCACCGGGCGAAATTTCACTCGACGGTGAAAAATGCCTCCCGAAGAATTTTCGAGAACTCCCCACCGGGCGAAACTGACCGGGCGAAATTTCGCCCGATGGGAAGAAGTGCCAAAAACGCCAAAAATGGAAGAAAATCTCACCGGGCGAAAATTTCACCCGATGGGAATTAACGTCAAGTCCGCAGGGCGAAGTTTCACCCCATGGAGATGCAAAGGGAGATTGTCTCACTAATGGAGCATAAAGTTGGATTTGGGCTTTAGGTTAAGGATCCATTAAGAGATTACTATATATATGTTACCCTAATTCATTGCCTAACTCACCTCTCCATTGTGCTAAGGAGGGAAGACATTACACCCTTCCATCATCCTATTACACCATCCATTAGTAGTAGTAATCTAGAAAAATCCTCAAAAATTCTAGTAGTTTACATAGTTATTAATAATAGATCTACAAGTTTCCATCAACAATTATCTAGATTTCAAGGTTGTAAGAAGATTATTCAAGTTTTATTTGAAGATTTGTTGGGTTTATTGGAGGATTAGTGACAAGTTCTCCATTTTATTCATCAAAGATTCAATCTTTATCTATGATATCTTCTTATTTCTTATAGATCTACATAGTTGGTATAATTCTCTTCCACTCTCTAATCTCTAATTTAGTTTTTGTGTTGTTTTCTCATCATCATCTTGTTTAGATCTAATTAATATGCATGTTGTGATGATTTCCATAATGATGTGTGTTCTTGTTGGGGAGTTTATGGATGAGGGTTTGGATTATTTGAATATAGGGATGTTGGTGGGTTGTTTGCATGTTGGTTTATCTTATTTATGGTGTTGTGTCATTGTTGTTTTAGTCCGGCCAACTAGACCGACCTTGACTAATTTCTATCAATATGGGGAAACTCGGGGTAGAAATTACCATGACTAGGGACTTACCCTCATTTGCCGCGAAAACGGGATTTTAGGTGAGTTTATCAATATTGCGACAAAAACTCGATTCCGACCTTCTTAGACTCCAAGTACCGAATCCCGACTTCTCCCTAACGCCTTCTCCCTAGATTGACCACCCTTAGCTATTTCTCCAGATATTCCCTTAGCTTAAGACTCGACCCCTACAAAAACCCCCTTCTAAGACATCGAACACGACACTTTAAGCTTCACAAACACACACCGTTCCCTGTGGACCGACCTCGACTTACCACGATTACTTTAGTAGTTTTTGTGTTATTCCAAGTCTTACAAATATCGTTTGATCCCCCGTCCTTCGTTAACGACCGATCCGATTGGGAGGCGATCAAAATGGCGCCGTTTCCGGGGAACGGCGAGTAATTGTTGTGTTTTTAGTTGTTGTGTTTGATTCTTTTCCCTTATCTCTTTTCCCTAGTACCGCGAGGTGCTAGGAGTCTCACCGTTTAATTGATTTTTATGCCCAGGAACACGTCATCGCCCTTGTGGTTCGATCCGGAACCGGAAAGGACTTTTAGAGCATTGCGTTTTCGAGGAAATAACTCAACCACCATCATTCCACATCCTTCATTATCACCTCCTAACCTTAATCCCATCCTACCACATTCACCTTATACACCTTCTACATCACATAACCCCACTCCAAACAATCCTTCCATACCTTCCACTTCACAAAATTCACCACCACCGCCGCCATCACCGAGAACACCACCACCGATTCCATCCCCTCCAAACCCACCAAATTCAAATCCACCATCACCACCAATCCAACCAATGGCGACTCTAGGTTCGCACTCTCAACTCACACATGAAGAAACACCTTCTCCCGTCGATTTCGGAGAGATTCCCGAGAACTACGAATTAAAAGCTTCTTTGACCAACGCGGTCCAACAAGATACATTTCACGGCTTTTCTCAAGAAGATGCTCAAGAGCACATCGCTTCATTTAAATAAAAATTAGTAGGAGCCCGTCTCAATGGGTTAACTTCATGTCAATTGCATCGCTTATTATTTCCGAAGACCTTGAGAGATGGAGCTCGTAGATGGCTTCAAGGCCATCCCGCTAATACTTTCACAACATGGGCTCAACTATCTAATGTCTTCTTGGAGAAATATTTTCCGCCGTCAAAGACTAACCAATATCGCATGGAGATACAAACGTTCAAGCAAGATGAATTCGAAAGCCTAAGTGAGGCTTGGGAAAGACTTAGAGACTTGTTGCGCAAATGTCCACACCATGGAATACCCGATTGGCTAACTACCCAAACGTTTTATAACACCCTTTCATCGAGAACCAAGGAAAACCTCAATTCGGCCGCCGGAGGAGACTTTTCTTCTCTCACCGATGAGGTATCTAAGAATCTTATTGAGAAGATGGCAAGGAGTGATTCAAGAATGGGTCAATCGAGGGATTCTAGAAAGAAAGTTGAAGTGAACTCATCTACGAGTTCTAATGAATTGAAATTTCAAACGGAACTTGAAGAATTGAAAAGGAGAATGGATGCCATGAATTCTAAGCCCACTCCTAGAGGTATGTACCAAATTCAAGGGAGTGTTCCACCAAGGCAACCATCACCTCCAAAGCAATTAACATGGGAAGTTCAATGTGATCATTGTGGCAATCATGGCCACGACTCTAGCTTTTTCATTCCTAATGAAGAAGTTTATGTTGAAGAGCCAAATGAAGTCCAAGCTATACAAGTATATGGGCAAAGACCTCAATTTGATCCTTTTTCTAATACTTACAATGCCGGCACAAGATTTCATCCTAATTTCTCTTATGGAAATCAAAATGTTCAAAATCCGATGCCGCGCACCCAAGGGAGTCAAATGAGGCCATTCAATCAAAGTCAACAAAGGCCCTTTAATCAAGGTCCTCCAAAGATGCCCCCATATATGCCTCCTCATCAAAGAAGCAACTTCAATCAACAAGGTAGCAACTTCCATGTTCCTAACAACTACAACAATTACCAAAATCAACATGGTAATCACTCTAATCATGGATACAATCAAGGGTTCCAAGGAAATTCTCATGGTAACCAAGGTTACAATAACCAATCATTCAATCAACCTTCTCAATCTTATGGCCAATCAAGCAATTCTCAATTTGGTCAAGGAGGTCCTTCATGGGAGAACTATAATGATTTGCATAGAACCGTTGAACAACTATAGAATGAACATCAAGATACTAAGGCAAGGCTAAAGGTTTGGGAATCACAAGAAGCAACAAAAGCCTTAGCCGCACCAATTCATCCACCCCATGGTTTGCCCGGTCAACCCCAAAACCCAAGAGACCCTTCTCACCAAGCAAATGCCGTCATTTTGAGAGGTGGCAAAGAACTTGAGGACCCATATAAGAACTTGAACTTGTACACCAAGACTACCCCATCCGAGGTTAATCAACCAAGTGCACCACAAGAATCATCTCCCGCTTCCCCCAGACAAAACCAGGGAATACAAGCGGAGTTTGATATCCTCCAAAATGCGGAGAATGAACTAAGAGAACAAAGAAAGAAGAAAGAGCAAATGGAAGCCGAAGAAGCCAAAAGAAAAGAGGCGGAGCGATTAGCCGAAGAAGAAGAAGAATCTAATGTTCCACCGCCTCCCACTTTTGTTCCTCCATTGCCTTTTCCCGAAAGAGCTAAGCCACACAAAGAGAATGCTCAATTTAGCCGTTTCGTGGATATGTTAAAGAAAGTAGAGGTAGCTTTACCCTTCATCGAGGTAATTTCTCAAATGCCCCTCTACTCTAAGTTTTTGAAAGATGTCTTAACTAAAAAGAGAACCATAGAGGATAAAGAATGTGTCTCTCTCATGGGTCAATGTAGTGCCATTCTTATGAACGAAATGCCAAAGAAACTAGATGATCCCGGTAGTTTTTCCATCCCTTGTCGGGTAGGAAATGTTGTTGTTAATCAAGCTTTATGCGACCTTGGGGCTAGTGTTAGTTTATTACCCTATTTTGTTGCTAAAAGACTTAGTGTGGGGGAGATGAGACCCACTAGCATGTCGATTCAACTTGCGGATAGGTCCGTCAAGTACCCACTTGGGATACTTGAGGATGTACCCGTTCAAGTTGGTAAATTCTTCATCCCCTCCGACTTTGTTGTCATGGATATGCCCGAAGACACTATTACCCCCATTATCTTAGGTCGACCTTTTATGGCTACCGGTGGTATAATAGTTGATGTTAAGAATGGAAAGTTGTCATTTAACATAGGGAACGAGTCGGTAGAGTTTTCCCTTTCTCAAGCTCTTAAACAACCAATGATTAAACAAATGCATTCCATTGAAGTTATTGATAGTTTGGTTGAGTATAGCTTGATAGATGATGATAACCAAGAAGAGGAACCATTTGACTCTCCACCTCTTGAAGAAGAATGTTTGCATGATGAAAAGGTAGAACCGCTACCGGTGGGTAAGAGTATGGTATCCTCTCCTCCTAATCTTGAACTTAAACCACTCCCCTCTTCCCTCAAATATGTTTTTCTTGAAGGAACTAATTATCCCATTATCGTCAATGCTACCCTTGATGGTCCTCAATTGGAAAAACTTTTAATTGTTTTAAGAAAGCACAAAAAGGCCATCGGGTATAGCATTGCCGACCTCCAAGGCATAAGCCCAAATGTTTGCATGCATAGGATCATCCTTGATAATGACCACCGTCCTTCGGTTGAGGGTCAACGTAGGTTGAACCCCACCATGAAAGAGGTTGTCATGAAGGAAGTCCTCAAGTTGTATGAGGCTAACATTATATACCCAATAACCAGAAGTAAATGGGTTAGCCCCGTACAAGTTGTGCCGAAAAAAGGAGGAATGACGGTTGTTAAAGGAGAAAAGGGTGAGTCAATTTCTACTAGGACTATTACCGGTTGGCGCATCTGTATAGACTATCGTAAATTGAACACGGCCACCATAAAAGACCATTTCCCCCTTCCCTTTATTGATCAAATGCTTGAAAGATTGGCGCATCATTCTTATTTTTGTTTCCTTGATGGTCATTCCGGATTTCTTCAAATTCCTATTCATCCCGATGACCAAGAGAAAACCACTTTTACTTGTCCCTATGGCACCTATGCTTATAGAAGGATGCCATTTGGATTGTGTAATGCGCCGGGAACGTTTCAAAGATGTATGATGGCTATTTTCTCCGATTTTATTGAAAAATTCATGGAAGTTTTTATGGATGATTTTAGTGTCCATGGTACATCTTTTGATTCTTGTCTTGAAAATCTTGATCAAGTGTTGGCTCGATGTGAAGAGTATAGACTTGTTTCAAATTGGGAAAAGTGTCATTTTATGGTTGAACAAGGTGTTGTCCTAGGTCATATTGTTTCTAATAGAGGAGTTGAAGTCGATAAGGCGAAAGTCTCCGTGATTGAGAACTTGCCACCACCTATGAATGTCAAAGGGGTGAGGAGTTTTCTAGGTCACGCCGGTTTTTATAGACGATTTATTAAAGAATTTTCTAAGATTGCTAAGCCTTTGACTTCTTTGCTTATGAAAGATGCACCTTTTGTTTTCGATCACTCTTGTCTTGAAGACGGATTACAAAGCACCGATTGGAACCACTCCTTATCGTCTTGTGTATGGTAAAGCTTGTCATCTACCGGTGGAACTAGAACACAAAGCCAAATGGGCAATCAAAGAGCTAAATTTTGATGAGAGTATTGTAGGAAATAATCGCCTTCTCCAACTACAAGAATTGGAAGAACTAAGACTCGAAGCCTACGAGAATTCGAAGATCTACAAAGAAAGAATTCGCCAATGGCATGATGCTCGAATACTTCGTAAGGACTTCTCCGTTGGTGATAAGGTATTACTCTTCAACTCTCGCTTTAAGCTCTTTCCCGGTAAGTTGAAATCAAAATGGTCGGGTCCATTTGAAGTGACCGGAGTGCAACCATATGGATCGATAGAGATATCAAGCCCGGAAACCGGAAAGTTTATGGTTAATGGGCAACGTTTGAAGATTTATCATCCCGGTCATATACGTGAGACCTTTGCTACTATGAAGTTTGGCGAGCTCCCATCAGGGAGCGTTGTTTGACCCTTTCTCGAAGTTGATGTAGGTTTGGTGATATCCTCAACAACCATCTTGTATATATGTATCATATTTCTTTGAGTTTATTAGTTTTGTTAGCTTGAGAAGATTGATTGAAATTAGATTTCACTATGGAGCTAAATTTGGATGAAGACTAAGCATTTGGAGAAGTTATGGAGCTTAAATCGAAGACCACAAGCATGTTTGTGGGAAATATTGATTATGTAATGTGAGTCGAGTCGTATATTTGAATCTCTAGGTGATTATTGAAGAGCCATGAAATGGCAAGGCATAAAAACGCATCAAAGAAGACCGCCGGGCGAAACTTCGCCCGGTGAGACTCGACCGGGCGAAACTTCGCCCCACGGAAAATTTGCCAAAATTGCCGGAATCAAAGAATATACCACCGGGCGAAATTTCCCCCGGTGAGATTTTGACCGGGTGAAATTTCACCCGGTGGAAAAAAGTTGGCAAATCGATTTTCACGACGAAAAGTTGTCGGGTGAAATTTCACCCGATGATGCCCGACCGGGTGAAATTTCACCCGGCGGTGTGACTTGGCCAATCACCTACACCTTTTTACTCACTCATTACATTTTCATCTCCCTCTAACAATTTACCTCAACATAACTTTCCCTCCAATATTTTTTACACCAAATTTTTACCACCAACTTTAAACTTTCACTTTCCCTCCTCAAACACCCTTATTTATACCACCTTTTTCACCTCACTCATCATTTCACCATTTCAACCATCACAAAATCATTACACCACTTTCCATACACCATATTCAACCTCCACTCATAACTCCATTCCATACTTGGGTGAATATTTATTTTGGGTTTTTGAAGAAAGGAGAAGCAAAAGTTTTAGGATTTTTCTTGCAAATTATTATCATGGAGACAAGAGCCCAAAGAACCGCGCGTAAACAAGGTATGACCTCGACTTCTAATCCTTCTAAATGTTCATCTTCTAGTAAGTCCGCTAGGCCTAAACTTTTACCGTGCCCTAATTCACCCCTTGCTTGTACCTTCTTTGAAAAGAACTTTCAGAGTACGAGATGGCCTTGTCCATTCACAATGAAAACTCTAGGAATTAAGAACGATATTAGAGAGTTATCGTCTAGAATTGGTATTAGTAAACTCCTTGGTTTTATGTCTTTCACAAACAAAGACTTGACTTGTGAGTTTTTAGGTACATTTACAATCGATAACCCGACCACACCTAAAGAGTTCAAATTTAATTTGTTTGGTAGAAATCACTGTTTAAATATTTCCGACTTTAGCTTAGCTCTAGGATTACCCTCATCGGGTACCGGACTAAGTAGACCCCTAAGTGATTCGCAAAGTAGTGCAACTAGGAGAGACTTATGGAGGTGCATAGCGCCGGGTCAACGTGATTTCGAACCCAATTCTAATTTTACCGCTGAAATCCGTAACCCAGCCATTCGTTATTTCGATGAAATCCTTTCACACTGTCTTTTGCCATCTATCGACAATATCATTAACCTCAGTGTGTGTGTCCTACAATTGATATGTGACTCTTTACTCGGTAACCCTTATCCCCTAGACCTACCTATCGTCGTGGCGTTACACTTTCATCAAATTATTATTGACCAACGCCCCTCTGTCGACTGTGGTGGTCTTGTGACTGTAATAGCAAGAAATTTGGGTTATGCGACCGACCATCTTAAACCACATGACCTCCGTGTCTGGCTTGACGAGGCTTATTTCCCTACTTGGATCTTTCACGTACCTGACCACCGCCTCGTCTCTCTTAGCCATGACCGAGCCTTAATTGTCCCCAGCAAGTACCGAACCAATATTTATAACCCTCGCAATTGGGACCTATCTCCAGGTCCCTGTGAATTCCGACTGAACAACTCGGGGGATGTAGGAGTTTGGGAGTATGCCGGTGAAGGAACTCCCACGGCCTCCTTTGCGTCAAATGACTATTTAGATTAGACCCCCCCTACAAGAGTCGGTAGATTATGTGGTTCGTATATGTTGTGGGTATAAATATGTGTGGAGTCGGTGAGTATTAATCATTTACAATTGTATGTGAATTAATGTTGTTCCTTATTCCCTGTCCCATCATTTTAATCATTGTGATTATTTTATCTCGAACAAAATTGCAAGTTGTCCCACCGTCCCATTTAATGATTTTTGCGGCCGTCGCGGCCTTGGTATTGCTCCCGGTCTCTTGGCGATGTGATTACGCCATTGACCCTTTGAAAATCCAAATCTTTCTCAATTTTTTCTTAATTCGGGCTAGGTGACGTGACTACACCTACACCCAATTTTTCACCCTTTCATTTTATTTTCTTTCATTTTCATTTTCTTAGCCACTTGGCTAGGGTCTAGGTGATGTGATTGCACCTAGGCCCGCCACTATCTTATCGTTTTCTTTATTCTATTTCTCTTTTTCTTTTCTAAAAAAAATCATAAAACCCAAAAACATCAAAAAATCATAAAACCCAAAAACATTTAAAAATTATAAAAATCCAAAAAGATTTTTCTTATTTTTCTTTTTCGTTTTTCTCGTTCTTCCCTACTTGTCCATCGAGGACAATGTACAGTTTTAGTGTGGGGGAGGAGTCTACTATCTTTTATTTTTCAAAAATCTTTTCAAAAATCCATAAAAATTTGAAAAATTCGAAAAATCAAAAACATTTTCTTTTCTTTTTCTTCTCTTTTCTCGTTATGTTTCGTCTCCCGTGTATGGTCTTGTTCTCTACTCTTACAGGTAACCACCACCTTAATAGCATGAATTGAAGAGATTATGAAAGCACCCTCTTGGTAACTTCCTTCCTTCTTTCTTCTTTAATTTTGTAGAGGAGTTAGGTTGTTGCTATTTGGAGGCTCTCGAAGTTGAGCATTTTGGTGTTGTGGTTGATTGTGCTTGAATGATTGATGGAGTATGGAGTACATGACTTTACTTGTGTTTTCTTTTATTTGCTTTTTCATTTTCGTGTGTTTCGTTTTATTTTGCTTTTGTATAGTGTGTCTAGGATTAAAACTTTTCGAAAACCTAATTACAAACTTATAACAAGAGTTTACATTCCATTGTAGATAACACATTGTAGATTTTGGACCTTAGTCTAGTAGAATGACTCTTAGGCAATGAATTTGTTGATCCTTTAGCTTTGAGTCCACCTTTTCTACTAGAGGTTTACTTCGGGGTTTGCATTTGACCACCTTGACCACCCATGGAGGAGTTAGGCCTTGGTTCCCGCATCCCGTTTTCTAGGTGACCTTGCTCGAATGATCATTGCACCTTTAGTCCAAATCCTTTCCATCTTTTGTGGGTTATCCGGAATGGCGCGCGTTCTCGATTACCTAATTTCCCTCCACCTATACATCATCACAATAAGTTTACACAAAAATAACCTCCAAGCTTGGTTACAAACCACATCAAAAAGCCAAAAAGGGCAAACCAAAGCAAGAGAAAAAGGGCACAAAAATATGAAAGAAGAAAGAAAAACAAAGGAGAAGAAAAGGAGCTTCAAATGAAAATCAAATTATCAAAAACGTCTCCATAAAAAAAAAAAAAAAAAAAAAAAAAAAAAAAAAAAAACCAAGCCCTTTGATCGGTTCATCGCCGTGAAGTGCCAACTGGAGGACCGAGTCCCGAGGTCGGAAGATAGCGGTGATGAGTCGATCCATCCCAATAATTGTAAACACTCCACCTTTTTATTTGGGCTAATTTAGGAAATTCGAGTTTGGAACGACCCTCTTGGCTTAGCCAAAGAGAGCGGGACTGCACTTACCTACAGTGTCGAACGAATCCATGGTTCACTTTTTCCACTCCATTATACGCCCCTTAGTACCCCTTTAGAAGATTAGGCGGACCTAGGCTAATTTATCAACATCTATATTGCTTAATTATCTTAGTATTAGGCTTTGGTCCTTGTTTACGTGGGTGATTTATCTTGGAAGTCTATTGTTGTTTTAGGTAAGTAATCGATGTCTTTCCCCGCCGTCTCGATGAGGGATTCGGTGTTTTATTTTTGCTTTGGATGCGTCTATTCTTTCGTGTTATGTGTTTTTGTGCGTTTAGTCGCATCCACCATTTTGAGCAAGCCCCAACTTGCCTTGCATGGGAGTACTTTACCTCATAAGTATTTCGATGTGAGTTGAAGGGACGGAGCGGGTCCGTTAATTGCCCCGTATCGGCTTAGCATAGTCTAGCTAGTAGTAGTAGTTTGTAATTTCTTTTTGGGTCTTTGCTCGAGGACGAGCAACGGTTTAGTGTGGGGGAATTGTTGTGTGCTAAATTTAGACCGTTTTTCCCTCCATTTAGACCCGTTTTTCCCTCGTTTTGCGAGTCTTGAGTGCGATTATCACCATATTTTGCGTACTTCTCGCATTAGCGTCCCTCTTGTGCGTTTTACGTATTTTTGGTAGTTTTTCTATCAATTTTGATAGGTTTTGCTACAAAAATCACGATTGAGCTTCCACGAGCACAAGAGAAGGGAAAACCGTCCAAAGAGCAAAGCACACAACTTAAAGTTTAAAGCCATCCGATCGAACAAACGAAGAATGAGACGAGACTCGAGGCCACGAAAAATGACCGGGCGAAATTTCACCCGGTGAGACACCACCGGGCGAAATTTCACCCGACGGTGAAAAATGCCTCCCGAAGAATTTCCGAGAACTCCCCACCGGGCGAAACTGACCGGGCGAAATTTCGCCCACCGGGTGAAATTTCGCCCGATGGGAAGAAGTGCCAAAAACGCCAAAAATGGAAGAAAATCTCACCGGGCGAAAATTTCACCCGATGGGAATTAACGTCAAGTCCGCAGGGCGAAGTTTCACCCCATGGAGATGCAAAGGGAGATTGTCTCACTAATGGAGCATAAAGTTGGATTTGGGCTTTAGGTTAAGGATCCATTAAGAGATTACTATATATATGTTACCCTAATTCATTGCCTAACTCACCTCCATTGTGCTAAGGAGGGAAGACATTACACCCTTCCACCATCCTATTACACCATCCATTAGTAGTAGTAATGTAGAAAAATCCTCAAAAATTCTAGTAGTTTACATAGTTATTAATAGTAGATCTACAAGTTTCCATCAACAATTATCTAGATTTCAAGGTTGTAAGAAGATTATTCAAGTTTTATTTGAAGATTTGTTGGGTTTATTGGAGGATTAGTGACAAGTTCTCCATTTTATTCATCAAAGATTCAATCTTTATCTATGATATCTTCTTATTTCTTATAGATCTACGTAGTTGGTATAATTCTCTTCCACTCTCTAATCTCTAATTTAGTTTTTGTGTTGTTTTCTCATCATCATCTTGTTTAGATCTAATTAATATGCATGTTGTGATGATTTCCATAATGATGTGTGAGTAGATTTCTTGTTGGGGAGTTTAGGGATGAGGGCTTGGATTATTTGAATATAGGGATGTTGGTGGGTTGCTTGCATGTTGGTTTATCTTATTTATGGTGTTGTGTCATTGTTGTTTTAGTCCGGCCAACTAGACCGACCTTGACTAATTTCTATCAATATGGGGAAACTCGGGGTAGAAATCACCATGACTAGGGACTTACCCTCATTTGCCGCGAAAGCGGGATTTTAGGTGAGTTTATCAATATTGCGACAAAAACTCGATTCCGACCTTCTTAGACTCCAAGTATCGAATCTCGACTTCTCCCTAACGCCTTCTCCCTAGATTGACCACCCTTAGCTATTTCTCCAGATTTTCCCTTAGTTTAAGACTCGACCCCTACAAAAAACCCCTTCTAAGACATCGAACACGACACTTTAAGCTTCACAAACACACACCGTTCCCTGTGGACCGACCTCGACTTACCACGATTACTCTAGTAGTTTTTGTGTTATTCCGAGTCTTATAAATATCGTTTGATCCCCCGTCCTTCGTTAACGACCGATCCGATTGGGAGGCGATCAGGGTGATGTAAGATGGGTAATACCGTCAGACGTGATAGATGGTGTGAGTTTAAGATACTCACCTCTATTATCCGAGAAAATTTGAATAATAGGTAAATTAAAAAAAAATTCAACGAGAGCACGAAAACAATTAAATATAAGAAAAGTGTCCGATTTATTTTTCAAAGGATAAATCCATGTATAACAAGTAAAGTGATCAACGAAAACCACATAATATTTAAAATCATTGATTGAAAAAGAAGGAGAGGTCCAAACATCGGAAAAAAGAAGTTCAAGCGGTTTATTAGAAACTAGAGTATTAGTAGCGAAAGAATGTTTATGACTCTTATGAGTCAAACACGCGTTACAATGTGAAAATTTATTAGAAATTTTTGAATTAACTAAATTAAAAATAGTATTAATAATAGTAGACGAGGGGTGACCGAGCTTGTGATGCCATAGATGGGAAGGATCCGTGGTGGTAAGGAACGTCGCAGGTGGTGGTGAAGATAATCTCGGTCTTACCTCGTACAAGCCCAATTTAAGGTGTCCCCGTAAAAGCTCCTGACCCGTTAGCTGGTCCTGCAAAACACACGAATCATGAGTAAATTTAGCTATGGCATTATTTTCAAGACAGAATTGAGAGACGAAGATTATATTTTTTGAAATAAACGGTGCGTGAAGAACATTATTAAATTTGACAGATTTATTAGAAGAAAGATGAATAGAAAAGGAACCAATATTGGAGATGTGAAGAGGTGACCTGTCACCAACTAAAAGATCATCAGTCCCGTCATAAGGTGCATGAAGGGCAAGGTTATTAAGGTCGGGGGTAATATGGTGGGTTGTCCCACTATCTATTATCCAAGGAGCAGGGGTGTGGATC
This sequence comes from Agrostemma githago, assembly GCA_958450325.1. Lineage (NCBI taxonomy): Eukaryota > Viridiplantae > Streptophyta > Magnoliopsida > Caryophyllales > Caryophyllaceae > Agrostemma > Agrostemma githago. Next base: position 51,874,551 of record OY288259.1, on the reverse strand, counting down.
TTCGGTTGGGTCGAGGGGACGGCTGAGACGAGGTGGGCACGAGGTGGGTTTCGATTGGTAGGTGGTGGTGGGCGTGGAGGAACAACAATATTGGGGTAAAGTGACTTGAACGAGGAACAGTTGCGAAGGTAATGTCCCGGGGCATGACACCATTGACACTTGCCCTTAAAGGGGGGTAAGGTGGAGTCGGTTAGGGTGGATAGGAGGGGTGGTTCGGTTGAGGGGCGTGGTGGTGGGCGGGATGGTCGGTTGTAGCTAACGTGCGCAGAGGCGGGGGCGTGGTGATGGCTAAGGGGAGATGTATGTTTGAGAGATAAATCATATTGAATCAGACGCTCGTGAAGAGCGTCGAAAGAGATAGTAGTGTCCCGGTGCTTGACGGCGTCAATAAGCGAGCGATATTGACAGAATCGAGTCCATTGAGAACCCTAGAAATAACGTCTTCGTCATCCATGGCCTTCCTCAGTTGACTTAATTCATCTACACTTGAGCTAATAGCCTGCATATATTCAGTAGCGGAGAGATCGCCCTTGGAAATAGAGTTAAGACGATCTTTAATCTGCATAATATGTCCACGAGATGGGTTAGCATAAGTTGTGCTAAGATATTTCCAAATTGCGGCAGAAGTAGTACAAGAATTAAGGAGAGGCGCGATTGTGGAAGAAACAGAGCCACGAAGAGTCGCCTTAAGGAGAGAATCCTGACGCATCCAAGCAAGGTATGCCGAATTCGTAGTGGTGACAGGTGTGTTGTCTTCAGTAGTGGTAACGGTCTCATCAGAACATGGAAATGTTCCATTGAGATACTTCATGAGATCGTACCCAAGTAATAGGTCGGAGAGGGTGTTGGACCAGGCACGATAAGTGATGGGTGTGAGTTTGGTAATACCGGCCACTTCGATGGAGATGAAGGGGTTGGCGGCATTGTGAGGGTTGGGAAAGATTGTTGCCGAGCCGGTCATGGTGGCAGGGAGGACGAGGTGATTTTTTTTCGGGAAAGTGATTCGAGTTTTGGTGGTGGAGCGATTTGCTCTGATACCATGTAAAAGTATTTGCTTGAATGAGTAATTTCATTAATTGTGAACAAGTATATAAATACAATTGTGAACATAAGTGTAGCCACCCACATTTTGACTGCAAGGTGTCTATAGCAGTTTCCAAAAAAACACCCGATGATGATCGGACGCAAACGTGTTTCTACGCGCTCGGATATGGTCTCGAAACCATTAGTTGTTGGCGTAAGCATTTACGGAGTACAAATCTCACAAAACCAACCTCAAATTCCGGCCCAGTGGGTCGTTTCCAATCAAACAAGACTAATTTGGGCCAAAACCGACACCGGAAATAAAACCGACTTTTAGCGATTGGGTCAACCCCGGTCAAAGCCGTTTCCGAGACACATAAACACAGCCACATAAACATCAAAAGTCTAAGCCAAATACAAAGCCCACAATGTAACACTCCGTGTTTAATAAACGTATTTAAAATTTTTATCTTTCGTTAAACAAAGTTTAAGACTCGAAAGTATTTTAACAGTAACCTGTCATTCTGACATTTTCTCGTCTCATAAAATTTGAAAACGACTTATCGAAATTTTTATATAACATTTAAAAAAAAAAAAAAAAAATATCTGTTACACGAGGTCGTAACAGGACTACGGAACATACTTACGTCTTACAAAATTTTTATATAATAAATTGTACGGGTTCCATTACTTTTATTTTGTAATCTTATATTTTAACGTTTTGAGGAAGAAAGAAAGACGTTTGTACGAGAAGTTGTATAAACAAACAGTCAAATTTTATTTTTACTCATAACCTCCCACGTATTGCAGCATGGCAACATGCATGGAAAAAGTTGCCTCCTAGCTTCAATGACTATTGAATGCTACTACATGAATACCTAAGAAGTCCCAGGAATTTTTTTTCTATAAATAGCACCATATGCATAAAATTTTTTTTACATGAAATCTTACGTAACAATCACAACTACTACCCTTACTTACGTAAGTAATTACGACTCTTCCAACCTTTCATCTTATTAGTCTATTTTATTTACGGTACTTATTATTTTACTTTTATTATTTTAGTTAGGTCAGAATCTAACTAATTTATTTCCTTTTGTATGGGTAAACGTATTATTCTAGAAGAAGGAGGAGACGATTTTCCAAACATCGACGACATTATCGACCCCGACAATCTTTAATTCTAATATAAATAATAAATAGTAGCTATCGAGGTAACCAAACTTTCTTTTAACAACACTTTATATATATAGGTATATCGTGTTACTAACTTTAATAAGTTGCTTATTTAAATATTTAGGCTTATTTGTATGACTAATTACTTATATATATAAATGTTATGTGATATATTATTCATGTTATACATTTCGTTTACGACTACATTTAACTTGACTAAATTACCACTTGTTAAATTTACATTTCTGTTTGTTTAAGAAACTGAGTAAATAATTAAAAGAACCTAAAGAGAGCAAAATTTCCGTATGATGTGTTAAATTAATGTTAATTGTATTTTACGTGTTATTTATGTTCTTATACTTATAAATTCTATTTCCTATTAATTGCTCATCTTGTTAATTTTACTTATAGCATGTTTAAGTTTAAATTAGTTTTAATACTTTTATTGTTTAATTACGAATAAAATTATACTCCACTTATATTTTATAAAACTTAATTACGTTTTCTATAATAAACGAACTTAAATTATTCAAAAACTTTTATACGACGATCATGATTAAAAGAAATTTCACGTCAAAATTTTTAAATCGACTAAGTATGATTTAAATTGTATTTTTCCAAAAACGTTAAAATTCTTAAATATACATTTATATATCTTAAGTTTTAAAATTAAAATAAAACCTTATTTAAAAGAGAGATTTTTATTTTAAAAACAAAGGATACTCCACATACAATATTTGAGATATGATGTTTCGGGTGACACTTGAGGATTAAAGTGTGACATTGTCTCACCGAACGTTAGAAATTGGGAAAGTGAATATTTAAAATGAGTCCGACCAATTATTAAGTTCACCAAATAAAATACTAATTGTTCACGGACAACTTTTATATAAAGTTTACGATACGAGTCTGGAACGAATAGCTTGTGTTGGATTCTACCACTTGTGGTGTTTCGACTGCACTTGTAATGAAAAGCAGACTCGGAGGCTGCGGTCCGAGAGTCGACCTAGTGTTTAAGGTAGTCGTCCTACGGCAGTGAGAGCTGCGGTTCAAGAGTCTGCGTAGGGTATGTGCGCACGTATAGACAAGTACTTGATCAGTATTACTACCTAGGTTATGGGGGCAGAACAAGATTCTGAAAACTGCGGGTTCCCTCTTGGTGATGCAGAGAATGTAATCATCAGCTTTCATTTCGCCCAGAGCCCCGTCTGAATAAACATATAATATAATTGAAGTTCGACCCAATTGAGCCTTATGGGTGAGATGTAAACCTCATGAGATCGGTTCGGTCTACGAGTTGGTAACACGGTTACTTCTATTATTGGTGAGATGCAAGCCAATAGGATGTAGCGGTGATACTAGGAGCCACGACTCGTGTGCGTATATGTTCATTTGGAAAATGATTTAAAATCAAATGGCTGCCAATGTCCCATCTTCTAAAAATTATCGTTTTCATCACCTTACATGTTGGTTAATTGGAATAAAGAAAATTACCTGTTATGTGAAATCCTTTAATATTTTTATAAGCATATCATTGGTTATTCACATGATTACTTTATGTATGAGGTGATGTTAGATGAACGGTTTGATTGCTGTCCCGCTCAGCGGTCTCTGTTTTATATATATTTGTGCAGGTCTGAGGCGATGGGGAAAGGATCGAGTGAGAGACTTAATAAAATATCTGTATAAAATACGGTTTATATTTTTTACTAGTAAATCGAGACTATGTTGTTAATAGTCGTTTCTTTTAAGGATCCGTAGTGATCCGGATTTTATCACTCTCTGATATTGTATAATTAAATGACATAGATAATTTTTCCGCATTATCTATTAAATTAAGTCATCGAAAATCCGGGTTGTTACACACAAAATATCCAAACCACGGTCCAAAATATCGGACCCGTGCGCTCCAGCTGACCCACTCGATCGAGTGTCAGCCCCACTCGATCGAGTGAGCCCTGTAACAAGCCCGACTGGGATTGACTGGGCCACTCGACCGAGTCAGGGGGCTACTCGGTCGAGTAACCCTAGACGAAGGGGGTGTCCAATGCCTATATATACACCCCCTTGCATGCAAAATTGATCATCTTTTTTAACCCTAATTCAACCCTAATCAATCCCTAGTCTACACAAATCCTTTACCCTCAAACCCTAGCCCTAGCATCTAGGAATCCAAACCCTAACCATCATAACTTTACCTACATCTCGATACTCACGTGCAAGCCATATATAACGAGTCCCGTCCGAGAATAAGAAACATGTAGGTTGAGAGTGACAAATCCCGTTCTTCTCTTCTCCTTTTCTTCTCCGCGTCGTTCGTCGTCGTAGTCGTCGTCCTTTTTTTCGTTTTTATTTTATTGTCGTGTCTATAATATCGTTAATAATTACTAGTATAAAACATTAAAATACGCGCTAATTCGTGTCGAATATGAGGGATGACGGGATAAGAAAACACGAATGCAAGGATGTTTCATCCGACGCGGCCGGTCGCTTATCCCGACACCCCGAATGTTTGATTGTTGAAGCGTGTCAACGTCAACAAAGTCGTTTTTATTTTCGTTCGCGTTACCATTAATCGCATATTTCATTGATTCTAAAACTATTTTCGAAACAATTACTTTTTTTTAATTAGAGTCGAAACCCGTTGACACGGATTCGACATCACATAATCCTTAGGGATTTATTACGATGTCGGGAAGCCGAGGGAATCAAGTCGAGTCCGTCTTAATTAAAATAATCGCAAAGTATCAATTTACTAGATTCGATATACCAACTCAATAGTTGGATATCGAATCTAACGATTTAATCAAATAATTTAACTAACACGGTTTTTCCGTTGATGCTAAAATAGATGTCATCTAATTCGATAAGAATTAATACGACACTATAAACGCGAAGGAAATTTATATCGTTTCAGTTAATTTAAACGACTTATAGCAACTTTTTTTTATCTCGCTCTAATATTCGATGTCGATTCGATAATCGCACGTTGAATATGACGAGTATCATACACACGAATCGAGCATAAATTATATAATATTTATGCCCGATCCAACAAATTAACGATTTATCGAAATCCGAATCGAGCATAAATTATATAATACTTATGCTCGATCCGACAAAATCATCGAATTAGCAAAATCAAAAGCAATTTCGAAATTGATAACAAAATTGAAAGCGAACCCTAGTTCGTACAGGGGGCACTCGACCGAGTGCCTGCCCACTCGGTCGAGTGGCACCCCAAAAACCGAGACAGAAAGGTTTTTCGACTTCCACTCGGTCGAGTGGCAGCGTACTCGGTCGAGTTCGTCAATAACTCGATCGAGTAGGGTCTAAAATACAGGACAAAAGCTTTTTCCGAGGACCACTCGGTCGAGCCCTCATATGACTCGATCGAGTGGCATTATCACGACAAATACCGTGAGTCCCACATCGCTTTTCTACTCTCGATAATACTTTTTTTTATGACTTAGGTCAACACGTGTCTAATCTATCACGTGAAACACCACTTTTCAAAACCATGCATCATCCCGTTTACATATTATATTATTCGCAAACCGTTATTATTGTTATTTACCGTTACTAACAAGTTTGCTATTTTCTTGTTGATTTATTTCGTTTATTTTATTATGCTAAAATGAACTCGCATGCTAAATTTAACTTTGGCGTTAGAATTAGTTGCATTAAATCAACCTAGAAACCCGTTCAATTTCTCACATGCTTTGGGAAAACAACGTTTGCTGATAAGTGTGGTTTGTAGTGCCTATTTTGTTGGTTTTGGTCCCATTTCCTTGTAGAATCGCTCCTTGGGAGCGGTTTAGGGGCTTCTTATGCTTCCTTTAGTTCGTTTCAGGTTCCCGAGACCGATTTGGAAGAGTTGGAGCGATTCCGACTCAATACATACACATTTTGGAGCCAACGAGATAAAGGAAGGATGACTCGAGACCTTGGAATCGACCCCGAGACCTTGGGACCCAATCCCGAGCCACCGAGACCCGATCCCGAGTCCCGAGAATCGACGAGAAGCCCATGAGAGGCAAGGAGGGACCAAAGAGCTCTTAAGGGAGGCCTACAAAGACCCATCCCGTTCGGGATGGCCTCATCCCGTTCGGGATGAAGGAAGCATGAAGAGCGGCTACTGTGAGCCCATCCCGATCGGGAAGGTCCTTCCCGACCGGGAAGGGTGGCCCATCCCGATCGGGACCAACTCATCCCGACCGGGATGAGCCCAGTTCAGGCCCGTGAATGCTCCTTTCTTCTCCTTTCAATTGGAACCCTATATATACTGTTCCCTTGTATTGTAAAGCTTATGCACTCTTATATCCTTAAAACCCTAGACTACTTTAGGTTAGATTAGATTAGATTAGTGTAGATTAGTCGGTAATTAGTAGTTAATCCTAGATTAGTGCTTGTATTAAGGATCTCTTGAAGAATCCATCCAAGCTTGACAACCTTGGTGGATGAATTTGGGTTATCTTCTATGCAAGTGTTCTCCTTTTCCATTTCTCTTGTTGGTTTGGTATAATCTTCTTCTCTTTTACTCTTTAATCTTGTTTTATTCATCCAAGTTTTAATCTTTGATTGTTGTTTATTGTTTTCGCTAGTTTATAGATGTTTGTTTTGTTTCTTATGATGATTCTCCTTGTTAGTGTTAGTTGTAGTTGGATTATGTTAGAGTAGTGTTCTTGCTAGGGTTAGTAAGGTGATTAGGGTGTTAATTGGGTGATTAAGGGTTGGTTAGAGATGTTGGTGGAAGATTTGGGTTTCCTCTTGTTTGATGCACATCACATGTTTGTTGAATTGCTTGAATGACTAAGTATGTACGAATGCTTGTTTTTCTTGCCTTTCTTTTGTGGGTGTTAGTTTGTTGTGGGTTCGGTCCCCTCATTAAGTTGCGAGAGCCCGGTGAGGACGACCCCTAGGCCGGTCTAAGTAGCGAGAGCCCGGATCCGACCTAGGACCATAGCGCGCTAGAACCCCGATTGTGTTGTGTATCGCCGAGATGGGTTTTAGGTGAAACCTCTAGGTGAGTCTAAGTTGCGAGAGCCCGGACCAACCTAGACTACCCTACTACCTCCTTCGCTCTAATCCTCCCTTGACCATTCCGTTACCCCTTTGACCCCGACCTAATCCTAGCCCGTTTTCCTAGTTTGTTCTCCTTAGCCATAGTCATAGTCTAGTCTTCTCCCCTCTCTACCATTCTCTAGCTTAGCTCGTTGGCTTAGTCTAGTATTTGGGCCGACCTAGTCTAGACGCCTCTTACCGTCCCCATGTATTCGACCCGACTTACCCTATCTACCCTAGTTAGGATTAGCCGGTTATATTATTGACGGTTGGGACGTGACGAATCCTTAACCATCAATTTGGCGCCGTTGCCGGGGACGGTGCTAGTTTGGACTTTGTTATCCTATTTGCTTGACTTAGTCTTTGTGTTTGTGTTTTCTTTTTCTTTTTGGTTACTTTGCTTCTTGTGTGTGTGGTTTATTTCTCTCTTGTCTAGTGCCCAAAAAGCACTAGACTTCTCACGTTTGTTCTTAGTCTACAGTTTGTGCTTAGAGGTAGTGACTATCTTCTTCTTGCAACTTAGAGACGCTTTAACGGACGGTTGCTAGAATGAGTGGTTTCCAACCGGGTATGAGCTACGATTTTCGAGCAAGCATGGGGTTTGATCTAAACTCCCCACACATGGAAGCCGATATGAGCTACCCCTCTTCTTCCATGAACCAAGGGTATGACATGACGTCCCCCTACCATAATCAAGCTTCTTGGGGTGATCAAGACGGGTATGACCTTCAAGATTATGGAAATGGCTACCAACAAGTGAATGACTATCACTCCTATGATCATGGTGGCTATTACTCAAGTTATGATTGTGAACCCACCATGTTCAATCAAGATTCACCATATGGAAGCCAATACCCCCAAGACCCGCAATATTACCCTCCACCCCAACCACAATATGAACCCTATGACCCACAATACTACCAACCACCCCAACCTTGCTACCAACAATATGATGCCTCACTCCTTGGGCATCATCAAGATTTTCAAGGAGCTTTACAAGACTCCAATGACCACCAATCGCTAAACTTGGAGTTGCATCAATCGATTCTTCAAATGCAAAAAGACCGACAAGAAATGGCCATCCTAACGAAAAAGAATTATGAACTCTTGGCCAAGCTCCAAAGGGAATTTGAAGAACTTCAATCGTCTACCCAAAAAGAGACGAATGAGGATGTGACCCTTAGTGAAGGCATCTTGGTGAGGAATTGGAGGAGGATAGTGAGTGGGATGGTTTGGTGGAGTTTGTAGAGTTGTTGGGTGAGATTGTTAGCCTTGAGTTGCCCTTGTGCGATAATTTGGACAAGCATCAAGAGCCCCTTGCTAGTACACCGAGAGATGACTTGGAAGAGATTGAAACCGCCGTTAGAATTTTCGATTCTCCTCTCCAAGATGATGTGGGGCCGAGTGATGAAGATAGGGAACCACAACTTGAGGAAAGTGTGGGGGTGTGCATCGAGGAAGTGAGGCCAAAACCGCTTTTTGTGCCTTGTTTCTTGGAGATGAAGCTTGCTAGTGATTGGAGGCAATGCTTAGGGAAGAAGAGATCGGTGAAGCTCGTAGGATGGAGAGACCCCGGAAACTACTATGAAGATGATGTCGGGTCTTGGGAATCCTACTTCTTGCCTCCTCCTTGGAGGCCGTGGAGGTCGGTTAAGCTCGAGCGCTTCTTGGGCCTTCACTACGATGTCGGTAGCGCGTTCGACTTGCTCCTCCATGCCCTTGAGGGCTACGGTTGAAGAACGGAGTCCACCATCCTAGGTTTGACGGAGTTCCTAAAAGAACCGTCATGTTGTATATTCCCCTCCTCTCTTCCTTAGAATTCTTGTGCTTGTAATTGTGTTTTATCTCTTGATTTTGGTAGTTTTGTGATATTCTTGTGATTGATTTGGTATTTTGATGAGCGATGTGAGGGAGTGAATTTGATGAGTACTTTGAGTTTATTATGTTAGGTGAAGTGAAGGTGACTCCTACAAAGGAGTGGTTGATGATGGAGTTTAGTTTGCGAGCGAGGAAGTCGATTTTTGAAGCTTATGATAAGCTTTTGGGCTTGGGGAAGCAAAGAAGATCCATCCCGACCGGGAAGAGGGCTTCCCGACCGGGAAGGATGAGGAATCCCGACCGGGAAGGAGCCATCCCGATCGGGATGAAGGTGCTGAAATTCGAGCTTACTGGAGTGTGTTCCCGACCGGGACGAGAGCTTCCCGATCGGGAAGGGTTTATCAACCCGATCGGGACCATCCATCCCGACCGGGATGGTCCCTTTGTCTCCACCCATCCATTATGCCCCCTCCCAACCTCCCTACTCCTCCTTACTCCTATCATATGACCCGTGCATCTCACTTTACACCGAGATCCACATCAAATCCCACCCCCTCACACCTTTACCACCTCTACCATGCGGTATCATCGAGTTTGAGGCGAGATAGCAACCGAGAAGACGAGCAACGTGCCTTTATTGTTCATTGAGACGATGGAGCGAGTGAGTTGCTAACCGGTCGGTACGGCAACTATCCTTTCTTTTCCGTCTTATATTGCTTGTTTTCCCCTTGTCTATCCCCTTCCCCTTTGTCATGGTGGCCTTCAAGGCCTTGGTATTTGTTGCTCCCGACTCTCGATGATGTGACTACATCGAGAGTCATTTAAAAATCCAAAATTTTACAAGTTTTTCACTTTCTTCTTGAGGATTTAGTCGGATTTAGGCGGAATCCGGGCTAGGTGACTTGATTACACCTAGCCCTCCCCTCCCATTTCCTTTTATTTCCTTCTTTTTATTTCTTCCCCCATCCATATCTTTTTCTCGTCTCGGCCCATGGTGACTTGACTACACCCCGGCCGGACACCTTCTACCTTTTCTTCATCTTTATTTTTGATTTTTAGCTTTATTTTCGTAGTTTCTTTTCTTTTTCTTTTGTCTCTCCGCACCCTACGATCGAGCATGAGGACATGGCTCGATTTAAGTGTGGGGGAGCGATATTCTAGTATAGTTAGTTTTATTTTCGTAGTTTTTCCGAAAAAATCTTTAAAAACCATAAAAATTTGAAAAATTTTCATAAAAATCAAAAAGATTTTTCTTTTGTGTGTTTTCCTTTTGTGTCATTGTTTCGTATATTTGTTTTGTTGTGCGTGTTTTGCCCCTCTCTTTCTTTACAGGTTGCTTAATTCACCAAATGCTTTGGAGAGCTTTCAAGACCTCTGGTAACATTTCTTCACCCCTTTTCTTCTTTATTCCTTGTGGAGTTTGGAGGAGATTGTGATGATGTGTGCTCGGGGGGAGCTTTGTAAAGATTGTGGTGGATTTGGAGACTTGTTTGAAGATCGGGGTGGTGTTTGTTTTGTTTTTGTGTTGTTTCTCTTTCTTTTGTTTTGTTTTGTTTCGTCTCTTTTTCTTTCACTTTCGTTGTGTCTTTGTTTTGTGTTTTGTTGTGTGTCTTGTGTGTAAACGTTTTCGAAAACCCGGTTTAGAGGCTAGTGTGTGAGTGTCTATTTTCCCTTCCTAGTAGTATAAATCGAGTTTTGGACTTTAGTCTAGTAGAATGACCCTAAATCAATGAGTTCGTTGGTCCTTTACCTTGAGTCCACCTAGCTTACTAGAAATTTACTGCGGGATTTGCACCTTTGACCATTATGACCACCCACGGTGTGAAAAGGCCTTGGTTACCGAGTCTCGTCCCCTAGGTGACCGTGTTTAGGATCGTTTGATTAGTCCAAGTTTCCCCTTTTTGTGGGTTAGAAGGGAAGGGCTCGTCCCGACTCACCCATTCACCTACATCTCACACATATTCACACAATAACTTGCAATTTGTTGATTCTCTCTTTCTTAATTGTCAAGAAATGCCAAAAATGCCAAATCTTGCCAAAAAGGGCAAAGAAAAGAAAAGAAAGAAAAATGAAAGAAAGAAAAGAATGAAGAAAAAGAAAAGGCACAAAAGCCAAAAAGAAAATAGAAAAGAAGAAAAATAATGGCATGGCAACAAACAAATCAAAATATCGAAAAGAAAGAAAATTCCAAAAGAAAACCCGTCTCACAAAAAGAAATCCCCACAAAAATAAGCCTTTTTCCGACTTTTGCCGTGAAGAGCCTACCAAAGGACCGAGTCCCGAGGAAGGATGATAGCGGCTTTAGTCGGTCTTCCCTCATTTTGCATGTTTTCCACCTTTTTACTTGGACTAGTTAGGCGGTCTTGGACACGGGATGACCCTCTTGGCTCACGCTAAAGGGGGCGGGGTCTCACTTACCTACAGTGTCGACTAACACCGTGGATCATCACTTCCCATTCCGCCGATCGTCCCATAGTACGTTTTTAGAAAGTTAGGAGGACCTAGGTAAGTTACCAACGTTTTGATTGCTTTATCGTCATACTATTAAGGTTTAGTCCACCTTGGTTTGTATTGCTAGCTTGGGAACGTTGTCGCTCACCTCGAGTCCTAAACCGGTGTTTTATTCACCGCTTTTTGAGGGAAGCGGTATTTCTTTTGTTTTGGGTGCAACCGGTTATGTGTTTGTTTGTGTGTTTGTTTGTTTGTGTGTTTTGTGTCCGGTTGCATCCACAGTTTTGTCGCAAGACCCAACTTGCCTTGCGGAGTGCACTTGTCCTCTAAGTGCGCTCGCGTGAGTTGAAGGGGCGTAGGGTGCGCTAATACCCATTCGGCTAGTGTAGTAGTTAGTATGTGCTTACTCGAGGGCGAGTAAGGGTTAAGTGTGGGGGAGTTGATAAGTGTGGTTTGTAGTGCCTATTTTGTTGGTTTTGGTCCCATTTCCTTGTAGAATCGCTCCTTGGGAGCGGTTTAGGGGCTTCTTATGCTTCCTTTAGTTCGTTTCAGGTTCCCGAGACCGATTTGGAAGAGTTGGAGCGATTCCGACTCAATACATACACATTTTGGAGCCAACGAGATAAAGGAAGGATGACTCGAGACCTTGGAATCGACCCCGAGACCTTGGGACCCAATCCCGAGCCACCGAGACCCGATCCCGAGTCCCGAGAATCGACGAGAAGCCCATGAGAGGCAATGAGGGACCAAAGAGCTCTTAAGGGAGGCCTACAAAGACCCATCCCGTTCGGGATGGCCTCATCCCGTTCGGGATGAAGGAAGCATGAAGAGCGGCTACTGTGAGCCCATCCCGATCGGGAAGGTCCTTCCCGACCGGGAAGGGTGGCCCATCCCGATCGGGACCAACTCATTCCGACCGGGATGAGCCCAGTTCAGGCCCGTGAATGCTCCTTTCTTCTCCTTTCAATTGGAACCCTATATATATTGTTCCCTTGTATTGTAAAGCTTATGCACTCTTATATCCTTAAAACCCTAGACTAATTTAGGTTAGATTAGATTAGATTAGTGTAGATTAGTCGGTAATTAGTAGTTAATCCTAGATTAGTGCTTGTATTAAGGATCTCTTGAAAAATCCATCCAAGCTTGACAACCTTGGTGGATGAATTTGGGTTATATTCTATGCAAGTGTTCTCCTTTTCCATTTCTCTTGTTAGTTTGGTATAATATTCTTCTCTTTTACTCTTTAATCTTGTTTTATTCATCCAAGTTTTAATCTTTGATTGTTGTTTATTGTTTTCGCTAGTTTATAGATGTTTGTTTTGTTTCTTATGATGATTCTCCTTGTTAGTGTTAGTTGTAGTTGGATTATGTTAGAGTAGTGTTCTTGCTAGGGTTAGTAAGGTGATTAGGGTGTTAATTGGGTGATTAAGGGTTGGTTAGAGATGTTGGTGGAAGATTTGGGTTTCCTCTTGTTTGATGCACATCACATGTTTGTGGAATTGCTTGAATGACTAAGTATGTACGAATGCTTGTTTTTCTTGCCTTTCTTTTGTGGGTGTTAGTTTGTTGTGGGTTCGGTCCCCTCATTAAGTTGCGAGAGCCCGGTGAGGACGACCCCTAGGCCGGTCTAAGTAGCGAGAGCCCGGATCCGACCTAGGACCATAGCGCGCTAGAACCCCGATTGTGTTGTGTATCGCCGAGATGGGTTTTAGGTGAAACCTCTAGGTGAGTCTAAGTTGCGAGAGCACGGACCAACCTAGACTACCCTACTACCTCCTTCGCTCTAATCCTCCCTTGACCATTCCGTTACCCCTTTGTCCCCGACCTAATCTTAGCCCGTTTTCCTAGTTTGTTCTCCTTAGCCATAGTCATAGTCTAGTCTTCTCCCCTCTCTACCATTCTCTAGCTTAGCTCGTTGGCTTAGTCTAGTATTTGGGCCGACCTAGTCTAGACGCCTCTTACCGTCCCCGTGGATTCGACCCGACTTACCATATCTACCCTAGTTAGGATTAGCCGGTTATATTATTGACGGTTGGGACGTGACGAATCCTTAACCATCATTTGCATATCATTTAACCGAACTACTAACGCGCGTATTAGAAAGTCATTCGATATCCTAGTAGAGGCCGCTAATGTGCGGGCGGGGTTGGGTGTTCTTTGTGAACTTTCCAACACGTACCCTCACCCCTTACTTAGAACCTCGGTTTCCGGATGCCCGAAACCGTTGGCGCACGAGAGTCATTCAATACACGATATCCGATAATGTCGGTATCAGTATCAAATGCAAAGGGACGAGCCCAATAAACTCTGACATCGGAAATGGGTCATACTTTGTGCATGGCCCACTACGACATAGAGTGGATTCGAACGGGCCCGAACTCCCACAAAGTTCGGTGGCGACTCCACTTCGATTTAAATTTCAATTCGATCCATTCTCATATGGAGATTCATTCGCCTCCCCAAACCCGCGCGTGGCCGCGTCGGGGTGGACCTATGTCATGTCCATAATTTGGTGACTCCGCTGGGGATTAACTGATGCGTGACTTACCATCGGCATCCTCAGGGTGAGACTCGAAAAGAAATCGTTTGACTAGTACAATACGCGTTTTAGTTTTACGGTTCATGCATAACCCCATATTTTCCCGGGCCCGTACTCGCGACCGACGTCACACTATACCGTGATGTACTCCAATATGGATATGTCAAAGGTGTCCATGGTCGATTCGTATGGGTTTCGCGGCATGTTCTAAGCTCAACTCGACTTAGAGAGTCCGTCCTGATTCACGTCTAGACTATGGGCACTGGTATAGACCCTTTATAGACCGACCGAGACTTAGTGTAAAGCATACATGGCGTCGTTATAATGCTTGCGTGACTATATGCTACTTGGTTTCCGTATCGTTTTCAAAAACCGTCTTTTTTTTCAAAAATTACATCTTTTTCAAACTATCCAATTTCAAAACCCGGGACGTATACCGAATTTAGGACTTATGATTTTACTCAAAATAGCCTATTTCTAGCCGGTATTCTGCCCATTTCAAAACTCGAAAATATTTTCGAACTTTCAAAACTGAGGCCTGATACATTTTTTCCGATTTTCGAAAAAAATCGGGCCCCTCCATCGTTTTTTTCGGATTTTTTTTCTAAAAATCCTCTCCTAAAATCTTCCTCTTCTTAGGACTTCCCGTATTTAGCATGTGTCGGGTCGTGTCTTAAGTCGTCGAGGTCTTTATCGTCGAAACTCTGTCGATCCTACATCACGAGTTTCTTCCCTATCCCAGTCCGCCTTATTAGACTAAGGCAAGGCCCACCCACGTAGGACATACTCCTACAAAGGAGGGCCCGTTTACACAATCGAGTCCAAAGTCTGGGGATGTCTCACGTGAACCTTCCTTCGAACAGGACTCGGCCCACCCGCTGATTCCTAAGGAAGGCCCACCTTTACAAGTCACCCATCTAGGTGTCTTTTTTCGAGTCATTTCCTCTTCAGTCTTTTTCGCGATGTACTTTCTATTCCGGGATTTGGGCTAGTTTCTGATTACGCGGTGTTCTTACAGACAGGCCACCAATAACTCGCAAGATGCAAGAAACTTTGGACGAACTGAAGGTCGCGCTGGCCAAGATGGAAACGCAACTGACGACCATTCGGACCGATCAAACCACTTTGGCCACTCGTGTGGGTGCCATGGAGAAGGGGATGCCTCATGTTGGATCTGAGCCCACCGGGCCCATAGCTGAACTAATCAGCGTTGTTCGCAAGCTCGAAGAACAGGTTCATCTGTCAACGAACAACTCGATCCACACTGAAAATGCTCGTTCCTATTCGCCTTTGAATGACGAGCTACCTGCTAACCTCAACCTCATGGGAATTCCAATGTTTGAGGGTATCGAAGACCCGGTCCACAACATCCGGGCTTTCAAAGAATTCATGGCGGTCAAAGGGGTGAAATCCACCATGTTTAAGCACTTATTCGCTTCCTCTCTCGAGAAGCACCCCAAGGCCTGGTACTACAGGCTCGATTCCAAGAAATACAAGACTTGGGACGATGTGGCTACTGAATTTGCTCCGAATTACGCTGATAATACCGAGATCCAGACTACAATGCGTACTCTGGAAGTGATGGCCCAAGAGCCCAAAGAAGGGTTCACCAAATATCTCCAAAGATGGCGGGCCGAAAGTGTAAAGCTGGTTGATAAGCCCAGCGAGAAAGTGCAAGTGGAGGCCTTTGTCAAGAATCTCCTCCCATCCTACCGGGTCCATCTCCGGTATGCCATCATCTCCAGTTTTGCCGCCCTAACTGAAATGGGTACAAGGATCGAGAATGATTTACGGTTAGAGAGCCTGACTAAGGCCTCTACCAAGGGATACTGTGGATATGACATAGGTCCACCCCGACGCGGCCACGCGCGGGTTTGGGGAGGCGAATGAATCTCCATATGAGATGGTCAAATTGAAATTTAAATCGAAGTAGGAGTCGCCACCGAACTTTGTGGGAGTTCGGGCCCGTTCGAACCCACTCTATGTCGTAGTAGGCCGTATACAAAATACGGCCCATTTCCGATGTCAGAGCTTATTGGGTTCGTCCCTTTGCATTATGATACAGATACCAACATTATCGGATATCGTGTATTGAATGACTCTTCTTGCCAATGAATTCGGACATCCGGAAACCATGGTTCTGAGTAAGGGGTGAGGGTACGTGTTGGGAAGTTCACTAAGAACACCCAACCCTGCCCGCACTTAGCGGCCTTTACTAGGATATCGTTCGTTTTTGATGTACACGCGTTAGTTCGACGGTTGAATGATATGCAAAGATTATTTTCCCTAAGCATGTGAGAGAAAAAAAATAAATGGGTTGCTAAGTCGTTTAATGCATATTAAACTAATAACGTCAAAGTTGTTTAGCATGCAAAATTCGTTTTAGTCTAATAAAACAAAAGATGAAAATAAATCGCTACAAACACGAGCAAACAAGTTAGTAACGATTGAATAAATCAAATAAGGATGTAAATACGATGATATGCGTGATTTTAGAAAAGGTTTATGACACGTGATGGATTAACACGTGTTGACCGAAGTCGAAAAAATTATTTATCGAAATCTGAAAATATGTCGTGAAAGTGGCTGTTTTATGTGAGAAAGGAAAGGAATAGAAAAGCGAGAAAACGAGAAAAAAGGGCTCGGCCATCCAGGCTTCCGCGCGAGTCGCCTGGAAGGCGCGCGACTCGCACGGGAGTCTGTCCCGCTTTTTTATTTTTCGAAAATCGTCAAATTTTATAAATCGCGTGCAAATATGGTTTAATTTATATTCGATTTATATTTTCGATATTCGTCGTATCCGATATTCCATTATGAAATCAATATCAAATAGTCGGAATGATTTTTTTTAGAAAAAGTTTTGTTTTGAACGAAAAGAAAAATATTATTAATTCTCTCCGCGTAAGAAATCGTCGAATTTTGTTAAAAAAGATGTAACGATTTTTTAGCATCAACGAGATTTAATTTAGTTCTTGTTAGATACGATATTAGATTAGAGAATCGATATCGTATTTTAAGAACGTTTGTTTTATGAAAATATTTTTGTAATATCGATACTAGAAATATAAAAAAATATGTGACGAATGACCCGTAATAATAAAACGACGAACGACGCAAGAGAAAAAAGAACGAGAAAGACGTGGAGAAAGGAAGAGAAAGGAGGAAGAGTCGGGTTTGAATTTACACCCTCAACCTACATGCTTTGTTTTCTCGGAATAGAGCTCGTCAGAAAGTGGCTTAAACACGGGAGCGTCGAGATGATGTAGGATGAGTTTGGGTGTCGGTTTAGTCGTGTGGGGTGACAGATTTTGGCCGGCTTGGGGTCGGATTCGTCTGGTCGAGGTTGCTCGGGAATTGTTTGGCATTACGAGGTTGTATATTTTCTGAATTTCGATGATCGATAATGAATGTGTTTTGATTGTGTATGAGAATAATTGATGTGTAATTGTTTTCTTTGTGTTGAACGTGAAGGTCTATTTATAGGTGAAAAGGTTTAGGAGAAGTATCTTGCTTAGACAACAAGAAATACCGATTTAGATAGGAAACGTAAGAGTTCGAAAGGGAACGAAAGTCCCGTTTCTTGGTGGGGAAGCCGAGTATCTCGGCTGTCTTGGGGTTGGCCGAGCATTTTGATGCTCGGTCGGTGAATTGTTTTGGTTTTCGGATAGAATTCCTACTTGAGATCGAATTCTATCCTTGAATGGATTTATTTAATATTTTCGAAGCTGATTTTTTGTAGTATTGAGTCCAAACCGGACGTGTGGTGTCACGGCTGGTTCGTGTGACTCGGGAAAAAATATCTTTGACCGGGTTTGACCCGGTCGCTAAAAGACGGTTTTGCCCCTGGTGTCGGATTCGATCCAAATTAGTCTTATTTGACTCGAAACGACCCACTGGGCCTAGATTTGAGGTTGGTTTAGTAAGATTTGTACTCCCTAATAAGCCCAAGCCAAATGTCCATGATTTCGAGCCCATATCCGAGTCCATTAAAGCATGTTTGCGTCCGATCATCATCGGGTGTTTGGCGGAAACTACTATAGACACCTGGCGGTCAAAATGTGGGTGTTTACAGAGCCCCCACTCTGACTGAGGCTTGGACAAGGCGAAAGCCAGAGTAGCTACCAGGCCAATCGAGGATTAAGACCTGGCAGACTTCCGATCGGGTCGTTTATAGTCCGTTAGACTTGCGTGAAGGGCTTGCCAGCCATAAGATAGAAATCATACCTGGATAGATGCCAATAATGTAGCGGGGACTTTGCCTGAAAAGTCTTGGATGTGTCCGTTTACAGACATATCCCGTTTTGAAGTTGTGTGGGAGCTTGCCTTGTAAGCTCTGGGTGTATCTGCTTGTAGATACATCCCGTCTTGGAATTGCGTGGGAGATTGCCTGTAAGCTCTGGGTGTACCTGCTTGTAGATACATCCTGTCTGGAAATTGCATGGGAGCTTGCCTGTAAGCTCTGGGTGTATCTGCTTACAGATACATCCCATCTTGGAATTGCGTGGGAGCTTGCCTTGGAAGCTCTGGGTGTATCTGCTTACAGATACATCCCGATTCCTTAGTAAAAAATGTTGCCTGAGCCTTCCATTGGGGAGTTTTTGAGAATCCTTCGGGAGTCTTGGTGTACCTGTCTGTAAATTGCATGTAATATTTAGGTAAAATACCGACTCACGTTGGGGAAGAAATGATTTTTTGACTGATTTTTGGAAAGAAAAATGCCGAATTTTTTTTTGAAAATTTTGGAAATAAGAATGCTTGGGATGACTTGATTCCTGATCAGATTCTGACACGGACTCCTAAAATCCTCCGGTTAGGCCTGTATGCCTAGATGAAGTAGGGAGTATGATAAATATTCCTATTTCCGTGGTGACTAGGAAAGAGATTTTTTCAAATGGCTAAGTTTTGCAAATCTCAAAGTAGAATTTGAAGAGAGAGGCCTACCGACAGACTCGACTCTGGATGTGACCGGACGAGTTGACAGACACGAATGGACTCTCGAGGGGTTGGACCGTGACTCGGTAGGGGGTGGGCCACCTAACAAGACTCTTAAGTTGCACTATTCCGTAGCCTAGGCGAGTGGCAACATGGTCGAATCCTCAGAGTGAGACTGTTTCCGTACGACAGGGCTTTGTGGTAGCAATGCCGTAGACTGGTGTTCTTTTGAATTTTTTGGTTTCGGGGTATATTCCCAAAGTAGGTGTTGTCTCGAGTCTCTGACATATTCTTGTCTTCGACTGGGCCGAGTACTAGGACACACTATAGAAAGGAGGCTAGATTTGAAAGTTATTTGGATTATGTGAGTGGATGGAGAACTTCTGCCTAGGAGAAGCCCCCAGGATGACAAAGCTAGCTGCTGAGAACATGACAGTGTCGTGACCGGAATGATGGCGCTTTTTTGAATTTGTGTTAATGTGGGTGGTTGTGCCTCTTTTGAAAGGCTGCCTACGTATTCACGTGTTGTGAAATCAAACCAAGCCGTAGTTCAGTGAATTGAAAGATATGTTATGGTGCCTAGTCTATTAGGGCTTTGTGTGTAACTAGTCGTAGCAATGGTGTAGGGTAGGTGTATTCCCAATGATGTCTTAATCAAAGGGCTAGAACAGTTAGGATGTTGATCCTGTGACTGTGATCATTCTCCGGGGTAGCCCCCAGAGGTGGTGTGAACTATTTGGGCATGTTCTATGCCGACCGCAGGCTGAGTTCCCGTGTTTGGCCTGGTAACTGGTTTAGATGTTTTTTGGAATGTGGTGCTAGGAAGTAAGTGGCTTTGATGATTCGAAACCTGGAGCTCAATTTTTTGGAGCTAAGGCTTCGAGGGTAGGTATTGCAATGTGGTAGGAAAGGGGAAGTCGAGTAATAATGACTCGAACTTCGATCGGGCAGGTTTGATAATGCGGGATCTGATTTCCATGTCTGGCCCTAATGGTTAGGGTATCCTATGGAGCTTGAATCCTCAAAATTATGGGATGTCTCTAGCCTAGGTCTCGGGAAGGTCTTGAAGGTTGTAATGTGGGAAGGCTAAGTGTGGTGCTAGCTGACCGACTTGATTGCTTCTCTCCTATTTGATGGTATGAGTATTGACAATTTTGAATTGACCGTTTTCACTACGGTCATGGGTTTTTGAATATTTTTTGGTTGACCTCTTAGCCCCGGTCATGGGATTCTTCATTTGAGTTGATTGTGTCTGGTCGAGGGATGTTGATAATTCTTTTTGATCATGGCCAGCTTTTTTGTTTTGGTCTTTTGCTTTTTCTCTTGGACTTTTGATTTTTTTTTGTCCAGTTTTTTTCCTTTTTTTTCTGTTGGTCAGACTAACACCTAAGGTAGGGATTGGTTGATCTTATTGGACGGGTGTTTATTGTAGGAAATAGGCTTGCCTCCCGTCTTGAACCCAAACTAGGAGACTACCTAGATTTGTCATAGGATTCGATACCGCTCCTACTAAGGGTGGTTATGTTGCTTTCTATGTCAGACATGGAACAGGTAAAAGGAAAACACGGGTCTCGATTTCCAGCAGTCATTATAGATGTGCCTATAATAGTCACGTGCATGTGCTCATAGTGTATGATGGTGTTCATCACGTTTTCGGAAACACATAAGGAAATATATGAGAAAATAGAAAAGCTGATTTTATTGAAATGTGAAAAGAGGACAGAATGCAAATGACTCTGACTTTGACAGAAAATAGTGATCCTAGACTCGGACTCAGACTAGGACTTAAACTAAATCTAGACTCTCGGATAATGTCGTCAGTAGTCTTCGGCCTCTAAGGACTCAAGTGGATGTCCAGTAGAAACTTCACCCAGATCTTCATTGTGTCGAAGATCATCTTCAATCCTAGTGCCCATTTCGGTAAGCACTGCAAAGTTGGAAATGCCGGCATACCTAAGATGGATGCGGTAGGAAGGTAGGAGGTTGTTGATGAACGCCTCCACTAGTGTCTTCTCGTTGGGCTTGTCTACCAACTTCACACTCTCGGCCCTCCACCTTTGAAGGTACTTGGTGAAACCTTCCTTGGGCTCTTGGGCCATGACTTCTAAAGTACGCATCGTTGTCTAGATCTCTGTATTATCGGCATAATTCCAAGCGAATTTCGTCGCCACGTAATCCCAAGTCTTGTACTTCTTGGAGTCAAGCCTGTAGTACCAGGCTTTCGGGTGCTTCTCGAGGGAGGAAGCAAACAGGTGCTTGAACATGGTTGATTTCACTCCTTTGATGGCCATGAATTCTTTGAAAGCCCGAATATGTAATACCGGGTCTTCAGTCCCATCGAACATTGGTAGGCCCGTCAGGTTGAGGTTAGCGGGCAGCTCGTCGGTCAAAGGTGAATAGGAACGAGCATTTTCCGTATGGATTGAATTGTTGGTCGACAGGTGGACCTGTTCCTCCAGCTTGCGGACTGCGTTGGCCAGTTCAGCTATGGGCCCAGTGATTTCATTCCCGACCTTAGGAGTCCTTTGTTCAAACGGCTGGCAATGGCGGTTTGGTCGGTCCTGATTGCTGTCAGTTGGGCCTCCATCTTAGCCAGTGAGGCGGTCAGCTCGTCTATGGCTTGTTGCGTCATGGTTCGGGTGAAGGGCGGTCTGTCTGTAAGAATACGGCGTAATCAGGAAAGTTGCTTCGGAACTCAAATTCACGAAGGCATAGGAAATAGCGCGGGAGGAGAGACGACTCCAGTTTGACTCGGGTTAGACTCTCCTAAGACAAATGTGCAGGGTACGATTCTCGGAGTAAGTGTGATTAATCGCTCCGTCGGAGAATAGCCCCCAAGTGAGACTAAGGGCTCAGACAGGACTCAGATGGTGTGACACCTAAGTGACTCGAAAGTGGGATACGTGAGACAACACGTGTAAGACATGATCCTTAGAGCAACCATGATTGACCGCTCTGCTGAAGGGTAGCCCCCGAGTGGGACTGAAGACTTTGTTAAGACTCGAGTGTCGGACGAACCTTTTGTTATAAGGATATGCCTTGTAAAAGGTTGACTCGGAAAAGACACCTAGACGAGTGACTTGTAAAAGGTGGGCCTCCCTTGCAATTCGGCATGTGGGCCGAGTCCCGTTTGAAGGAAGGTCCACGTGTGAACTATTCCCCAGACATTGGACCTTAAAGTGTAAATGGGCTTCCCTTTGTAGGAGTTTGTCCTACGTAGGTGGGTTGTGCCTTGACAAATAAGGCCGACTGGGATGGGGTAGAAACTCGTGATGTAAGATCGACGGAGTTTCGACACTATAGACTCTAACAACTTATGACAAGACCCGACACTGCTAAATACGGGAAGTCCTAAGAAGAAGAAGAAAGTTTTGAAAAGGAAGTTTGGAATTGAAAACGGAGCAAGGTCGGATAGGAAGGCCCGATATTTTTTTCTTGAAAGTTGAAAAAAAAAGTTTATCGGGCCGAGATTTCGAAATTTTTGGAAAGTTTGGACAGCATACCGGCTAAAAATAGGCTATTTTGAGTCAAAATCATAAGTCCTAAATTTGGTAGCTTTCCGGGTTTTGAAAAATGGATAGGTTTGAAAAGGATGCAAGTTTTTGAAAACGACGGTTTTTTGAAAAGACGATAGATCAAGTAGCACGTAGTCACGGAAACAGTATAGTGACGCCATGTATGCTCCTAATCTAAGTCTTGGTCGGTCGAATAGGGTCCATACCAACGACGATAGCTTTCTCGCAAATCAGGACGGTCTTCCTATGCCGAGTTGGTCTTAGAACCTGCCGTAAAACCCATGCGAGTTCCGCCATCGAAGTCTTTAGTGCGTCCGTTTAGGAACGCACCGTGGTATAGTGGGACGTCAGTCACAAGTAACCGGCCCGGGAAAGATTGGGTTATGCATGACCCATTGAACTAAAACGTGTACATTACTATTCGAACGATTTCTTTTCGAGTCTCACCCTGAGGATGTCGATGGTAAGTGACTCATCAGTTGATCCCCAGGAGAGTCGCCAAATTGTGGACATGACATAGGTCCACCCCGACGCGGCCACGCGCGGGTTTGGGGAGGCGAATAAATCTCCATATGAGATGGTCAAATTGAAATTTAAATCGAAGTAGGAGTCGCCACCGAACTTTGTGGGAGTTCGGGACCGTTCGAACCCACTCTATGTCGTAGTAGGCCGTATAAAAAATACGGCCCATTTCCGATGTCAGAGCTTATTGGGTTTTTTCCTTTGCATTATGATACCGATACCAACATTATCGGATATCGTGTATTGAATGACTCTCGTTGCCAATGGATTCGGACATCCGGAAACCATGGTTCTGAGTAAGAGGTGAGGGTACGTGTTGGGAATTTCACTAAGAACACCCAACCCCGCCCGCACTTAGCGGCCTTTACTAGGATATCGTTCGTTTTTGGTGTACACGCGTTAGTTCGACGGTTGAATGATATGCAAAGATTATTTTCCCTAAGCATGTGAGAGAAAAAAAATAAATGGGTTGCTAAGTCGTTTAATGCATATTAAACTAATAACGTCAAAGTTGTTTTAGCATGCGAAATTCGTTTTAGTCTAATAAAATAAAAGATGAAAATAAATCGCTACAAACACGAGCAAACAAATTAGTAACGATTGAATAAATCAAATAAGGATGTAAATACGATGATATGCGTGATTTTAGAAAAGGTTTATGACACGTGATGGATTAACACGTGTTGACCGAAGTCGAAAAAAGTATTTATCGAAATCTGAAAATATGTCGCGAAAGTGGTTGTTTTATATGAGAAAGGAAAGGAATAGAAAAGCGAGAAAACGAGAAAAAAGGGCTCGGCCATCCAGGCTTCCGCGCGAGTCGCCTGGAAGGCGCGCGACTCGCGCGGGAGTCTGTCCCGCTTTTTTATTTTTCGAAAATCGTCAAATTTTATAAATCGCGTACAAATATGGATTAATTTATACTCGATTTATATTTTCGATATTCGTCGTATCCGATATTCGATTATGAAATCGATATCAAATAGTCGGAATGATTTTTTTTAGAAAAAGTTTTGTTTTGAACGAAAAGGAATTTGAACGAAAAGAAAAAAATGTTAATTCTCTACGCGTGAGAAATCGTCGAATTTTGTTAAATAAGATGTAACGATTTTTTAGCATCAACGAGATTTAATTTAGTTCTTGTTAGATACGATATTCGATTAGAGAATCGATATCGTATTTTAAGAACGTTTGTTTTATGAAAATATTTTTGTAATATCGATACTAGAAATATAAAAAAATATGTGACGAACGACCCGTAATAATAAAACGATGAACGGCGCAAGAGAAAAAAGAACGAGAAAGACGTGGAGAAAGGAAGAGAAAGGAGGAAGAGTCGGGTTTGATTTTACACCCTCAGCCTACAGGCTTTGTTTTCTCGGAATAGAGCTCATCGGAAAGTGGCTTAAACACGGGAGCGTCGAGATGATGTGCGATGAGTTTGGGTGTCGGTTTTGTCGTGTGGGGTGACGGATTTCGGCCGGCTTGGGGTCGGATTTGTCGGGTCGAGGTTGCTCGGGAATTGTTTGGCGTTACGAGGTTGTATATTTTCTGAATTTCGATGATCGATAATGAATGTGTTTTGATTGTGTATGGGAATAATTGATGTGTAATTGTTTTCTTTGTGTTGAACGTGAAGGTCTATTTATAGGTGAAAAGGTTTAGGAGAAGTATCTTGCTTAGACAACAAGAAATACCGGTTTAGATAGGAAACGTAAGAGTTCGAAAGGGAACGAAAGTCCCGTTTCTTGGTGGGGAAGCCGAGTATCTCGGCTATCTTGGGGTTGGCCGAGCATTTTGATGCTCGGTCGGTGAATTGTTTTGGTTTTCGGATAGAATTCCTACTTGAGATCGAATTCTATCCTTGAATGGATTTATTTAATATTTTCGAAGCTCATTTTTGTAGTATTTGAGTCCAAACCGGATGTGTGGTGTCACGGCTGGTTCGTGTGACTCGGGAAAAAATATCTTTGACCGGGTTTGACCCGGTCGCTAAAAGACGGTTTTGCCCCTGGTGTCGGATTCGACCCAAATTAGTCTTATTTGACTCGAAACGACCCACTGGGCCTGGATTTGAGGTTGGTTTAGTAAGATTTGTACTCCGTAATAAGCCCAAGCCAAATGTCCATGATTTCGAGCCCATATCCGAGTCCATTAAAGCATGTTTGCGTCCGATCATCATCGGGTGTTTGGCGGAAACTACTATAGACACCTGGCGGTCAAAATGTGGGTGTCTACAGATACCAAGGGTCTAGTTCATCTGTGAGCAAGCCCACACCTGCAGCTGCAACCCGCAGCATTTTCGATGAGGTCAATCTGCTGGATACCTCATCCAAAAAGAATACTCCAAATCGGGTATTCACGGATATAGGGACTACCTATACCTACGCCTTACAAAGGCTATCGTCAAAAGGCCTAATCCAACCGATAGGCCCAACTCCAGAAGTTCCCGTGGAGAAAAGGCCCAAGCGCTACAATGCCCAAGCCTACTGCCAATATCATCGATGTAATGGGCATGATACGGAAAAATGCTGGAAGTTGAAACATCTGATCCAAGATCTGATCGAAAGCGGGAAAATCCCACTGCCCGGAGACAAGCCGAGCAACAAAGAAAACCCGTTCAGTGCCCATGCTATATTCACTGGGGAGGTAATCGACTGCTCACACCTCATTTCCCCCTATATCCCACAAATTAACGGGATATGGTTCGATGATGAGGAGGATGTGTACTTAGCAAAAGGGGAAGCTGTCCCCATCACCAGTGAAGAGGTTCGAAAAGCTAAGTCCAAGGCCTTAGCCACCAACCACCTCGCCACCGCCGGGCGTTCTACCCCAACAACCGTCACTGAACCTTCCAGGACGGAATCTACCCTTGAAGAACCAAGCA
Organism: Agrostemma githago; assembly: GCA_958450325.1. Lineage (NCBI taxonomy): Eukaryota > Viridiplantae > Streptophyta > Magnoliopsida > Caryophyllales > Caryophyllaceae > Agrostemma > Agrostemma githago. The sequence continues at coordinate 51,848,624 of OY288259.1, read as the reverse complement.
ACGACATGGCCTTGGTCCAACAACTGAAGAGGGTTCGAGCTGATTTAACTATATGGCAGTTACTAGTTAGCTCACAAGAACATCGGGAGGCACTGACGAAGGCTCTCGATCAAATCAAGGTTGACTCACAGGTTACCCCCGCTGAAATGGTAGCCACAATCATGCCCTATCTCAAGGGCAAATCCAAAGAAGAAGGCCCACTCATAACCTTCTCTGAGTCCGATCTACCACCGTTTGGGGCCGCCCATAACCTGGCCCTATACATCACGGTCATCTGCCTAGGGAAGTACCTCCTGATGACCCTAATTGATGACGGATCTGCCGTGAATGTCCTTCCCCTAAGGACCGCTAAGGCCCTCGGCATCACCGAGGCCGACTATCTCCCGACGGCGTAGACTATCCATGCTTTCGACGGAAGCCCAAAACCGGTTGCTGGGGCCGTTAAGCTGACAATAATAACGGGCCCAATCGAGAAAGAATTGGAGTTTCAGGTGATTGAATTCACCTCGTCCTTCAACCTGCTACTAGGAAGGCCTTGGATCCATGCAGTCAAGGCCGTATCCTCTACGCTCCACAGAAAAGTCAAGATGCCACACTAGGACGGTGTCGATCACACTGGAGGCAACCTCCATGACCGTGGCTAGCTGCAACGCCACGAGTCGGGCCGAACCACGGGGATTCGACTTCGTGGGAATGATTGAGGAGGAATATCTCTTCAGACCCTACTTCACTACTAGCATCAACACGATGCTACAAAACTTGGGTTACCTACCGGGAGCCACTTCGAGGCCACATCTCCCGGCTGGGAAGGTTATCGAGGTCCTAAACAACGAAGGGTCACGATTCGGTTTGGGGTATACTATGAGCCCGGAAAATGCGGATCAGGCAAATGTAATGAGGTTTGTCACTCCAGTATTTGGGGCAATCCAAGTGGGCCTTTACCAACCCACTATCACATATCCCGAGACCAAAACGGCTCGGGAATGCAATTTCATCCCCGATGATATATTCACCCTTGTTCAAGCCGAGTCCAGGGATAGGGAAAACAGCTCCGAGCCCATGCTGGGGCTCCTATTTGGAGAAGATAAGGCCATCCCCGCTCCTAAAGATGATCTGGTCAACCTGATCCTCCGCAGCAACCGGTTTGATCCAACGAAGCTGATCTCAGAAGTTGGTGCAGACACCGGGAAAAGGGCCTGGAAGAAGACCATCAAATGGACCGACAGCCAAGGACGGATCTACAAGTTGACCACCGGCGAGGGAGACATGTCGGATACTGAGTCCGAGTCCGAGTCTGAATCAGAGTCAGAGTCGGAGTCTGAGTCCAAGTCTAGAGGGTCTGGTGCTAGAGTCCAATCTGTAACCCCTCTTCCCTTAGCCACTGGAGTCTCGGGGCCTGTCCCGAGAGCACTTCCAATTCCGCCACTGACCAATGATCAGATGGCCGCTCTCTTCGAGCTGTTCTCAAAATTTACTATTAATAATAATAATAATGAAAACCGTTCTGCTTACGACTTGTCTTATTTCCAAAATTCTTTCAATTTCAAAAATTTTATATGCAATGACATTGAGAAACCCGACGAACAGGTACCTCTGCCTCCACATCTGATCGAGCAGCTCGAACAAAGGGAATCCCGAGATCCGGTAATTGAAAAAACCGAGTCCATCAACGTGGGGACCACTTTAGAGCCCCGGATGCTTAAGTTGGGCCTATCTTTAGATCCCAAGGAGAGAAAACAATTCACAAACCTCCTCCAAGAGTTCAAAGACGTCTTCAACCTTATAATGTCGTGTATTTGGATTCGTACCTGAGATCACTGTCTCAGAGTACCAACCACTGGGCAATGACATCTTCAATTCCAAGAATACACTTTAAAATCACGTTGTACTACTGAAAAATGCAATAAATAAAAACTTTTTATCAATTAATGTCACAAATTCTTGACTTTAGAATGAATTAATATCAAGGAAATAACTACTTTAAAACTCATAAATCACGAGGGTCTACAACTAACAGAATTTTCAGTTAGAGCTAAATAATCGTTAGTTGATCAAGTTCAAACTCATTTAAAAAAAATTGATTAATTAAGTACCCGAATCAGTGCAAAACAAATTAATAGGACATGAAATATTTGACGAGATTTATCGCCCCCACCCCCACGAGAAGACAAAAACTTATATGAAAAGATCTCGTAATAATTTTATCACAAAATTTTGGAAGAGACGGTATCACTCTATGACTTATTCGTACTTTTTATATTTGTATACACTTTTACGTTAATCTTATCTACTTTTATTAGGTTTTAGTATCACTATTACTTCCGACTCTATTTTATTTCTATTATGTATACACTCTTACATAAGAATAATTACATCCATAAATTTTTTCTATTCTTTGCAATATAATTGAAGTGACTTTGAGTAATTAAATTTAGTCCTCATATTATTTGGCTTAGCTTCATACAAGCATAGTAAGAAGATTAGCATGCACCTAGCCACCTTTTATCAACATTCTTGTCTATCTTAACTCATGTAATTAGGATTATTGTTAGGCATGAATTAGCTTATTAGATCCACTAGTACGTATGTATCCTTACCTAATTTATAAGAAACTTTGTAACTCGAACTCAAACTCAAACTCTAACTCGAGTTAATTAGGTCAAAATTGTAAACCAAAAAAATCTCAAATCTTTTACACTTCATGACTAAATTTTATATTCTCGTGAAATTTAATGGATCAATAACCTTATTTATACCTCGGTCCTACAATTATTCAGAATTCAGTTTAGCGTTTCATTTCACCGTCCATGAGATCACAACCTTATAATAGTACAAAAAATTGTACAAAAATGCATATATTTATGATTTTTTTTTGTAATTCAATATTAAATAAATAATCTTGGTCATATATCGACATAAATGAATCCCCTTCAAAAATGAACCATATAAAAGTTGAGAAGACGAACGCAATCAAATTAAGGTACCAGGAGCTAAAAAAAGTGTCCAACTACTTTTACTACCGGGTTTTTGAAATCTTCCTTGTTTTTGCGGCACTCTCTAGGGTGTCCTTACAAGTACCGCGAGCAATATTCAACCTATTACAAGAATGTTTCACCAACATATCTCTTACCCTAATCACTCCTCACTCTGTGTTTCTAGTAGGAAATGTGATTGTCATAATCCTATTTATCATCAATCACCGGGATTTCTACAATAGATATAGCATGAATAATAATACTAATAATAATAAATCAACAAAAATAATAATGTCTAGTAACGATGACATTGTTAAAAAGCAGAAGCAGAGGCAGAGGGAGGAAATAACAGAGGAGAATAACACGATCATGGCAACACCCGAACATCAAGTTATAAAGATTTATCACAGGAGCAAATCAGACACATCATCAAGGATGACGACAGAAAAAGTGGTGACCAAATGTTGCAATAATAATTTACGACGATCAAACACCGGGCAACTAAAGATAGGTACTCTGAGACAGTTATGCCATTTGGGCTTATCAACGCCGGGGCCACTTATCAACGGACCGTCACCACCTTATTACACGACATGATGCATAAAGAAGTGGAGGTTTATGTGGACGACATGATCGTCAAGTCCAAAGACCGAAGCGGGCACATCTCGTCCCTAAGAAAGTTCTTCACCAGACTGTGTAAGTACAATATGAGGCTGAACTCTCAAAAGTGCAGTTTCGGGGTAACATCGGGCAAATTACAGGGCCATATCGTTAGCCAATGCGGCATCGAGGTCTACCCAACTAAAATCAAAGCCATCACCGAGATGCAGCCACCCAAAACCGAAAAATAAATAAGGGGGTTCCTCGGGAAAGTCCAATACATCAGCCGGTTCATCTCAAAGCTAACCATGGTATGCGAGCCCATTTTCAAAAAACTGAAGATAGGAGAACGGGTACTGTGGGACGACAAATGTCAAATAGCTTTTGATAAAATCAAGGAGATCATGTCTGCTCCGCCGGTATTAATGCCACCTCAACCCGGCCTGCCTTTGTCGTTATACCTAACAACGACTGAGACAGCCATAGGGGCTATGCTGGCCCAGACAGTCGATTCGGAAGAACGGGCTATTTACTACATCAGTAAAAAGTTCTTGGAATATGAGTGCAAGTACACAATGCTCGAAAAGACGTGCCTAGCTCTGGTTTGGGTCACTAAAAAGCTCCGACACTACATGCTTAGCCACGAAGTACATGTTCTATCCAAAATGGATCATATCAAGTACTTGTTCGAGAAGCCCATCCTTAACGGCCGGATGTCCAGATGGACTTTGATGCTCGCAGAGTTTGACCTCAAATTTGTACCATTAAAAGCCATCAAAGGCCGTGTAGTGGCAGAATTCCTTGTCGATAGTCCAATATCTGAAGAGGGACACACCGATACTTGGGCCTTTCCTGATGAAGACATATTCCATACCGACACCAAAACATGGGATTTGTATTTTGATGGGGCGTCCAATTTCCGAGGATTTGGAGTCGAGATTCTGTTAATCTCGCCACAAGGGGAACATACCCCGTTATCCATTAAACTGGACTTTGACGTGACTAATAACGCAGCCGAATATGAAGCATACATTCACGGGTTGCAAGCCGCCGCTGATTTAGGGGTAACGAATCTCCGGGTTCACGGTGACTCATCGCTGGTCATCAATCAAGCGCTCCAAAAATGGACAACTCGAAACGCCAATCTCGTGGCTTACCAAGCACGAGTACGGGTTCTAGAGAAACAATTCCAGAAAGTGGAATATATCTATCTACCCCGGGAGGAAAATCAGTTTGCAGACGCACTTTCCAAATTAGCGTCCCTGCTAAACATCCCGGAGCATCTAACTAGCATGCATGCCAATCTGCGTTGAAAGACGGTCCGAGCCGGCCTATATCCACGCCATCCAGGACATCGAAATAAATGATCCAGAACCTTGGTATCAGGCTATTCTAACCTATCTGACGACAGGAGAATATCCCCCGGAAACTGAGAACCGGGCCAAGAAGGCCTTGCGAGGATTGGCGACCCAATTTGTTCGTACAGACGACGGGCAATTAAACAAAAAGACAGCACAGGGGGCTCTTCTTCTATGTATCGATAAAATACAAGTCGAGAAGGTTATGGCCGAGGTACATGACGGCGAAAATGGCCCACATATGAATGCCCATATGTTAGCCCGGAAAATCATGAGGCTCGGATATTATTGGAACACCATGGAAACGGACTGTTAGTCATATGTCAAGCACTGTCATAACTGTCAGGTCTTTGCCAATGTACAACATATGCCATCTTCCCTATTATATACCATGACATCACCATGGCCCTTTTCGACATGGGGTATTGACATAATTGGAAAGGTGCACCCTTCCGGGACGGGAGGTCATTGCTTCATTTTAGTAGCTATCGACTACTTCACCAAATGGGTCGAAGCCGAGTCATATCGCATCTTGAACGCCAAGCATGTGGCCAAATTTATCCATAATAAGATCATATGCCGATACGGGATCCCACACGAATTTATTAGTGATAACGGGACCCACTTTCAAGCTGAAACCGCTACATTGCTATCAAAATACGAAATTCAGAGGCATACATATTCACCCTACCGTCCCCAAACAAATGGAGCGGTAGAGGCGGCTAATAAAACAATTGTCACCATACTTAAAAAGATGGCTGAGAATTATCGGGACTGGCCCGACAAAATACCTTTTGCTCTCTGGGGGTATCGGACGTCAATTCGCACCGCAACCGGAGCAACTCCATATTATTTGACATATGGAATGGAGGCGGTCCAACCGGTCGAGCTAGGGGTGTCATCCCTCCGGATCTTACTTGAGAGCCAAGTGCCGGAAGCAGATTGGGTACAAGCCCGATATGATTCGCTAGTCCTTTTAGACGAACGGCGGTCCCGGGCCCTCAACAATATCTAGATATATCAAAAGAGGATCCAACGGGCTTTCAACAAAAGAGTTAGGCCCAGAAACATCAAAGAAGGGGATCTGGTCCTAAAATCGGTTCGTGCCTTACTACCGGTTGACCCAAGGGGAAAGTTCAAACCTAGTTGGCCTGGGCCATATTTGGTAAAGAAGGTCCTATCAGGAGGAGCAGTGATGCTGACAGACCTGGACGGGAACGAGTTCGTCAACCCGACCAACTTGGACCAATTGAAGCGCTACTACCCATAAACCCTATCTCAATGTCATTTGCAAAAATTTATAAAAATTTGTCTTTTATAAATTTTCAAAAAATCATAAGCAAGTCAATAAGTTAGAATTAACTATTCTACTGTCGCACATCTCGAACTAATAGTCTTGATGTATTTCGAAAATTGCAAAAATCTATGTTTGGAACTACGTTTGGTATGATTCCGCTAATTGTGGATACGTAGGCAACCCCTCAAAAGGGTACAACCACTGCAATAACGAAAACACCGGAACGGTATTCGCTAATATGTCTTTTATTAAAATCTCGATAAACTCGGGAATTTCAACAAAAAAAACCGGCACACACAAAAAAAAATCACACTGCAAAAATAGTAATAATATTCAAATAATAAAACAAAGAAGACTAATATTCGTGCATCTTGCCCTTCCCTTTGTCCTTTGGGTTGCGTGGAGCCCGAGGTCGCCGGGGCGGGGGCGAGCGTTCCCGAATCACGAGGGGAACCTCCTTAGCTCGAACCCATTTCCTCGACAACGGGTCTTCTGCTATTGTTATTGGTCCAAGTCGAGCCCGTACATGTTCGGGTAGCCTGTCTCGCGGGCCAAGTCGGTCCTGCACTGCTAGTCTTGGGCCAAGTCTCCTTTCCAAGTCAGTCTGGGGGCTCACTTTCCCCCGCGCACCTCTAGCACTAGGCCCTTCAGCTTGAGTCTTAGTTTTCTTTCTCTGACCTGACATTAGACGGACCAGGGTAGCCGGAGTGTCTCCTTCGTCAAAGAAGCCCCTATTGTCTTTAACCTGCTCCCTTTGCAGCAGATCAAAAGCCTCATCGACTTTCAGAGCAGCTCGGGCTTTGGCATCACTCGTTTTACTCCACTTCACATAGGAGTCTGAAACCCAGATTGAGTGGCGAGATTTGGGAATGGGCCAAGTATGCCGGGTATACCATCTTTGCATCCAAGTATCGCACATCACATCAGTCAGTTAGGTAGGATCACTCACAACTGCTTCAACCTCCGGGATTCTTTGAGTCCAGCCATACTGCCTTAGTATGCGGTCGGGATAAAGATAGATCGTCTGATTGAAAGACAAAATCACTTGATAACGAGCCTTATCCCTCGGGTCCAAACCTGTCCAAACATAGATGGGCCACCACGGCACTACCCATCGAATCAACGGACTGCTGTGAAAGGATAGCACTTCATCCCAATACTTCTGAGTAATCTGGCGAGAGAAATCAATAGCCCGTCCCCTGGTCATCACCTGATTATGACAGTAATTGCTCGAGTCAAGGGGAGGATCTATCATTGATAACCTCTCGTACAGCCAAATCTGAAAAAGGAAGCAAAAATATGAGTTCCCGAAACAAAATAGGCGTCCGCCTAAGGGCACTCAATCGAGTGCCTAGGGGTCACTCGATCGAGTGGCACCTCTGAACACGAACAGGGGGCTTTTTACGAGGGCACTCGATCGAGTGCCAGGGTGACTCGATCGAGTGCCCACTGCAGTAGGAAAATAGCGAGAAAAAAAAAATCAAAAATCAAAAATCGAGAAAATAAAAAATCAGGAAAAATCCGAAATACCTGCAGTAAACGGGTACTCCCGGTCAAGCGGACTGACGAATCCCTCTTGCGATTGTCCAAGCCTTGGATGATTTCACCCGTGATAAGCCAAGCCGGACTATGCTTCGTTTCCATCAGGTCAACCACGGTAAAAAGACGAACGTCGCCCATGCACGACAACAAATCCATGTGCCCTTCAAAAGCATAAACATAGAGCATACAGAAGGAGAAACCCCTACGGCTATGAATCGGTCTGATCCGGACATCATGCGGGTTCATAAATTTCTCAGCCAGATCAATTAAAGAAACTGTGTTGTCATCTCCGGCCATTCGAGATACCTCGTTGTGAGAAAGTCCTAAAAATTCTCGAAACTTCCTCCTTGGGTCGTAGACCGAATACGGGACAGCAGGACGAAGTATCGGGTTCCATCCTCCCACGCCAGCAATCTCCTCGGGTAAAGGGCAGATTTCTCCTCGAGGAAAAGCAAAGACATGATATACGTCGTCCTAGTAGGACAAACACGCATCAAGGAAATAACGATCAACCTGCATCTGGCGGAATGTATACAGCTGAGTAATACCCGTCTGGTTCAAAGCCACCCTATCTGTGTCCCTAAAGCATCGGGACCATTCCTGCAGCATCGCGGTCAATCTCTCGATCCCCATAGCCGAAGTTCTTCTTGAAAGGAGTGGAGGATATTTTCTTTTTGAAGGGAATTATGATGGGAGTTGTGAAGAAAAATTAATGCAAGGGAGGGCTATATATAGCATCAACCCTACAACCAATTTTCCATATCTCCTCTACACAAAAATTTCTTAATCTCAACAGGCCTAGTCTCAATACTAGCACGGAGATAGTCATCCCGAACTTTTCTAAATTTCTTTGGAGTAAAAAATTTCAAAAAAATTCAAAAAATTCAAAAAATTCAAAAATTTCAAAGATCATTTTCCCCAGCGAGAGTCATATTTGTTTCACCTTCATGTTGCATGCAAAATTTTATGTAACTTATACAGGTACAATTCAAGACCGCGCAATTCACATATCTCCACAGCGGAAAGCCCAAGGCGGCATTTTTCACGGGATGGGCCCACATACAGGCGCACCCAGGACTTACACGACAAGTCCAAATTCCCCACGGAGTTATCATCATCAGCTCAGGTATGATTTCTATCTTATGGCTGGCGAGCCCTTTTACGCAAGTCTAATGGACTATAAACGGCTCGACCGGAAGTCTACCAGGTCTTAATTGGCTTGGTAGCTACTCTGACTTTCGCCCTGTCCAAGCCTCAGTCAGAGTGGGGGCTCTGTAGACACTCATATTTTGACTGCCAGGTGTCTATAGCAGTTTCCAAAAAAACACCCGATGATGATCGGACGTAAACGTGTTTCTACGCGCTCGGATATGGGCTCGAAACCATTAGTTGTTGGCTTAAGCATTTACGGAGTACAAATCTCACAAAACCAACCTCAAATTCAGGCCCAATGGGTCGTTTCCAATCAAACAAGACTAATTTGGGCCAAAATCGACACCGGAAATAAAACCGACTTTTAGCGATTGGGTCAACCCCGGTCAAAGCCATTTCCGATACACATAAACACAGCCACATAAACATCAAAAGTCTAACCCAAATACAAAGCCCACAAAATATCCAAACCACGGTCCAAAATACCGGACCTGTGCGCTCCAGCTGACCCACTCGATCGAGTGTCAGCCCCACTCGATCGAGTGTCAGCCCCACTCGATCGAGTGGGCCCTGTAACAAGCCCGACTGGGATTGACTGGGCCACTCGACCGAGTCAGGGGGCTACTCGGTCGAGTAACCCTAGACGAAGGGGGTATCCAATGCCTATATATACACCCTCTTGCATGCAAAATTGATCATCTTTTTGAACCCTAATTCAACCCTAATCAATCCCTAGTCTACACAAATCCTTTACACTCAAACCCTAGCCCTAGCATCTAGGAATCCAAACCCTAACCATCATGTGGACATGACATAGGTCCACCCCGACGCGGCCACGCGCGGGTTTGGGTAGGCGAATGAATCTCCATATGAGAAGGATCGAATTGAAATTTAGGTCTATGTGGAGTCGCCACCGAATTTTATGGTTATTCGGAACCGTTCGAGCCCACTCTATGTCGTAGTGGGCCGTATACAAAATACGGCCCATTTTCGATGTCAGAGTTTATTGGGCTCGTCCCTTTGCATTGCGATATAGATGCCGACTTGAGCGGTTAATCGTATATTGAATGACTCTCGTGCGCCAACGGTTTCGGGCATCCGGAAATCGAGGTTCTGAGTAAGGGGTGAGGGTACGTGTTGGGAAGCCCACAAAGGACACCCAACCCCGCCCGCACTTTAGCGGCCTCTACTAAGAACTCGAATGACTTTCTAATACGCGTGCTAGTAAAACGGGAAAATGATATGCAAAGATTTACTTTCTCTAAACATGCGAATGGAATCGAAAAGTGGGTTTCTATGTCAATTTAATGCAACTAAAATTAACGTCAAAGTTGTATTTTAGCATGCGGGTTCATTTAGTATAATAAACGAATAATGATTAAATTGACAAAAGAAGCAAAAAACGCGTTAGTAACGATATAACGATATAACGAATAATAACGGTTTGCAAATATTGAATTGAATTGAAAAGATGCAAATATGGAGATGCATGATTTGAAAAAGATAGTATACACGTGATTAATTATGCACATGTTGACCTAAGTCGTAAAATACTATCGAGTTTTGAAAATAGAACAATGTAAGACTCGTAATTTGAGTCGTTATAAGGCTACTCGATCGAGTGGTCGATGAACTCGATCGAGTAGACCCATAAAAAGTGCTTCTGTTTGCGTTATAGACCATACTCGGCCGAGTCATAGACCGACTCGGTCGAGTACATGGCCACTCGACCGAGTCATTGTGAGACTCGATCGAGTGGTGGTCGTAATGAGCATTATGTCCGGATTTTAGGGTGTCACTCGATCGAGTGACTAAGGCACTCGGTCGAGTGGCACCTGTACGAACTTGGTTCGTTTGCTATTTAATTGTTGACTTTGAAATTGTTTTTGATTTTTGATAATCGGACATAAATATTGCACAATTTATGTTCGACCTGGTTTTTTATAAATCGCGAATTTTGTTGAACCGAATATAAATATTGTTGAATTTATACCCGATTCTAAAATTGAATACTCATCCTATCCCATATTCGATTATTGAATCGATATGGGATATTTAGAGTGAAAAATAAAAAAGGATGGATTAATTTAGTCGCTTTGAATTAACTATCGTGATATGAATAAATCACGTTAATTAATTCGTATGACTTGATTGTTAGATTCGATATCCAATTATGGAATTGGTATCGAATCTAAAATCGATGCTTTACTTGAATAGTAAAAAAAACTTGATTCCCTCGACTTTTCCGACATCGAAATAAATCCTTAGGGATTGTGATGTCGGATCCGTGTCAACGGGTTTCGACTCTTATTAAAAATTGACTTTAGAAAATTGATGAACGCAAAATTGATGATGATAACGAGAAGTAATAACGGAATCTTGTTTAAGTTGACTCATCTCAATAATCAAATAATCGGGATACCGGGATAAGCGACAGTCAACGCTGTGTGCAGTACACTTGTATGTTCGTGTTTTCTTATCCCGATATCCTTCTTACTCGACACAAATCAATGAGTATTTTAATATTTTAATACTAAAGATATTATAGATATTATGATGCAATGACTAAAATAATAAAAAAAAAAACGAAAAAAACGAGGAAGGATGATGAATGCGCGATAATAATGATAAAATAACCGTAACACTAATAATAATAATACGAAATAATAATAATAATAATAATAATGCGTAGTAATAATAACGATAATACGTAATAATAATAATAATAATAATAATAATAATAATAATAATAATAATAATAATAATAATACGGTAATAATAATAATAATAATAATAATAATAATACGGTAAAAATAATAATAATAATAATAATAATAATAATAGTAATAGTAATAATACGTAATAAAATATAGTAGTAATAATATATAATAATAATAATAATATATAGTAGTACGTAATAGTAGTATATATAATAATAATAATAATAATACATGATAATAATACGTAATAATAATACAAAAAAACGAGAAAAGAGGGAAAAGGAAAGAAAAAAGGGTTTGTCACCCTCAACCTACATGTTTCAGTCTCGGTACGGACTCGTAAACGCGGCTTTAACACGGGAGTCTTCGAGGTGTATGGAGGCTAAGTTGTGGTGGCTCGGATCGGATCCCTAGAACTAGGTTTAGGGTTTGCTAAAGTCGGTTTTCCTAGGGTTTTTCTAGGGTTGGTAAAAACGTAGTATGTGTGTAGGATGCTAGGGTTTTTTGTGTTGTCAAAGTTGTTGTAAAGATGTGCATGGGAGGGTGTTTATATAGAAAAGATTAGGGCACCCGGGCTAGGGCACTCGACCGAGTAGGTAGCCAACTCGGTCGAGTGGCCCGTTATGTCAGCCGCCGGGCTCAAAGCAGGCCCACTCGATCGAGTGGATGGGTCACTCGATCGAGTGGCCTAGATGGGTCGCGCGGGTCTTGTTTGGACCTTGACCTTGATGGGTTTTGTGTTTGACTTGGACTTTTGATGATTGATGAGTTGTTTTTGTGTGTCTCGGAAACGACTTTGACCGGGGTTGACCCAATCGTGAAAAGTCGGTTTTAATTCCGGTGTCGGTTTTGGCCCAAATTAGTCTTGTTTGACTCGGAATGGTCCGCTGGGCCTGGAATTGAGGTCTATTTGGTGAGATTGATACTCCGTAAGTGCGTTAACCAGCGATTAATGGATTTAGGCCTGTATCCGAGCGCATAGAAACACGTTAGCGTCCGATCATCATCGGGTGATTTTTGGAAACTACCATAGACACCTGGCGGTCAAAATGCGGGTGTCTACAGAGCCCCCACTCTGACTGAGGCTTGGACAGGGCGAAAGTCAGAGTAGCTACCAAGCCCGTTAAGACCTGGTAGGCTTCCGGTCGGGTCGTTTATAGTCCGTTAGACTCGCATGAAGGGCTCGCCAGCCACAAGACAGAAATCATACCTGAGCTTGATGATTGTACTCCGTGGGGAATTTGGGCTTGTCGCGTAAGCCCTGGGTGTGCCTGTGTGTTGGCCCATCCCGTGATATCCCGGAAGAATGCTGCTGGGGAGATCCGATTAGCTTGCATGCCTTGCTTGAGTCGTACCTGTATAAGCTACATAAAATGTATGCAACACGTAGGTAGTAAAATGACTCGTGCTGGGGAAAATGACTCTTGAATTTTTTTGAAATTTTGAAATTTGAAAATCTTGAATTTTTGAAATTTTTGACATCGACTCCTAAAGAAATTAGGAAAGTTCGGGATGATTATTTCCACACTAGTATTGAGACTAGGTTTGTGGCTTGATTCTATTTGCAATTAGGAAACTTTTTCCTAGAAGCGATATGGAAAGAAATTTGCAAGGTTATTGCTATATATAGCTCCTTATGCTCTTGATTTTTTTTCATAATTCCATCACAAGAAAGCCTTTTACTTCCCTTAAGGCAAAAAAGAAAGTCTCTTTATTCCTTTTAAGAAATTTATCATGGGAATCGACAGGTTGAGTGCTATGCTGCAGGCGTGGTCCCATCAATTCAGGGATGCCGATAGGGTGGTCTTGAACCAGACGGGTATAACTCAGCTGTACCCGTTCCGTCAGATGGTGGTCGACCGATATTTCTTGGATGCATGCTTGGTCTACTGGGACGACATTTATCATGTCTTTGCCTTCCCCCGGGGCGAGATCTGCCCTTTACCCGAAAAAATTGCTGCAATAGGAGGATGGAACCCGATGCTTCGGCCCACTGTCCCGTATTCAGTCTACGACCCAAAGAGGAAGCTGAGGGAATTTTTGGGGCTATCTCATAACGAAGTGTCCCGTATGATGAAAGGTGGTGATATTTCTCTGATCGACCTGGCTGAGAAATTCATGAACCCGCATGATGTCCGGGTGAGGTCAGCCCATAGCCGCAGGGCCTTTTCTTTCTGTATGCTCCATGTTTACGCTTTTGAGGGTCACATGGATTGGCTATCTTGCATGGGTAGTGCTCGTCTCATAACGGTAGTGGATTTGATGGAGACTGAACACAGCCCGGCTTGGTTAATCACGGGCGAAATCATCCAGGGCTTAGATAACCGTAAGAGAGATGAATCCATTCGTCTTACCGGAAGCACCCGTTTGTTGCAAGTGAGTCGGATTTTTTTTTTTTTTTTTTTTTTTTGATTCCTTGATTTTTTGAATTTTTCCGTAGACTCAGCTACTGCAGTGGGCACTCGATCGAGTGCCTTCGCTGATAGGCTTTCTGTCCGTTTCCAGTGATGCCACTCGATCGAGTCAGGCTGTCACTCGATCGAGTGTCGTCCGTTAAGTCTCGAAATCTAATGTTTTTGCTTTCTTCTTTTTTCAGATTTGGCTTTATGAGAGGCTATCGGTGATAGATCCCCCACTTGATGCCAGTACTTACCGCCATAACCAGCTGATGACGAGACGACGGGCCATCGATTTTTCTCGCTTGATTAGCCAGAAGTATTGGGATGAGGTGCTATCCATCCATGGTGGACGGTTGATTCGATGGGTCGTGCCATGGTGGCCCATCCCGGCTTGGTCAGGTTTGGACCCGAGGGAGAGGGCCCGTTACCAAGTGATCTTGTCCTTCACCAAAACGGTTCATCTATACCCGGATCGCATACTAAGGCAGTATGGACGATCTCAACGGATACCCGAAATAGAGGCCATTGTGAGTGATCCAACCCAATTGACGGATGTGATGTGCGACACGTGGATGCAAAGATGGTACACCCGGCACACTTGGCCCATTTCCAAATCTCGGCATTCGATCTGGGTTTCAGACTCATATACCAAGTGGACTAAAGCAGGTGATGCTAAAGCCCGAGCTGCTTTGAAGGTTGATGAAGCCTTCGATTTGCTGAGGAGAGAACAGGCTAAGGACAACAGGGGGTTCTTTGATGAGGGAGACACTCCAGCTACCCTAGTCCGCCTAATGTCAGGGCAAAAGAAAAAGGCTAAGACTCAAGCTAAAGGGTCTGGTGCTAAAGGTGCTCGGGGAAAAGTGAGCCCACAGACGGACTTGGAAAGGAGACTGGGCCCCAGACTAGCCGTGCAGGACCGACTTGGCCCACGGGATAGGCTACCCGAACATGTCCGGGCCCGACTTGGGCCAAAGACTGTGATTGAAAACCCATCGTCGAAGAAGCGGGCCCGTGCTAAGGAGGTTCCCCTTGTGATTAGGGAACGCTCGTCCCCACCTCGACGACCTAGGGCTCCACACGACCCGAAGGACAAGGGAAAGGGGAAGATGCCCGGATATTAGTCTCCTAATTTTATTATTTGAATATTATTATTATTTTTTGTGGTGTGTTTTTGTTTTTTTTTTTTTTGTAATTCCCGAGTTGATCGAGATATTAATAAAGACGTATTATTTGAAACCGTTCCCGTCTTTTCGATATTGCAGTGGTTGTACCCTTTTGAGGGGTTGCCTACGTATCCACAATTAGCGGAATCAAACCAAACGTAGTTCAAAATTTGATTTGATTGATTGATTGATTTTTTTTTTTTTGCAATTTTCGAAATACATCAAGATCATTGATTCGAGATGTGCAATGGTAGAATAATTAATTCTAACTTACTGACTTGTCTAAAATTTTGAAAATTTATAAGAGGACAAATTTTATAAATTTTCGCAAATGACATTGAGACCGGGATTTATGGGTAATAGCGCTTCAGCTGGTCCAAGTTGGTCGGATTGACGAACTCGTTACCGTCCAGGTCCGTTAGCATTACCGCTCCTCCTGATAGGATTTTCTTGACTAAGTATGGCCCAGCCCAGTTGGGTTTAAATTTTCCCCTTGGGTCAACCGGCAGTAAGGCACGAACCGATTTTAGGACCAAATCACCTTCTTTGATTTTCCTGAGCCTAACTCTTTTATTGAAGGCCCGCTGGATTCTCTTTTGATATACTTGAATATTGTTGAGGGCCCGGGATCGCCGCTCGTCTAAGAGGATTAGCGAGTCGTATCGGGCTTGGACCCAATCTGCTTCGGGTACCTGGCTTTCAAGGAAGATCCTTAGGGATGGTACTTCTAGTTCGACCGGTTGGACTGCTTCCATTCCATATGTCAGGTAGTACGGAGTTGCTCCGGTTGCAGTGCGGATTGAAGTTCGGTACCCCCATAAGGCAAAAGGTATCTTGTCGGGCCAGTCCCGATAATTCTCAGCCATCTTTTTAAGTATGGTGACAATTGTTTTGTTGGCCGCTTCTACCGCTCCGTTTGTTTGGGGTCGATAAGGTGAGGACGTATGCCTTTGAATTTTGTATTTTGCCAGCAATGCGGTAGTTTCCGCTTGAAAGTGGGTCCCGTGATCACTGATAAATTCGTGCGGGATCCCATACCGGCATATAATCTTATTCTGGATAAATTTGGCTACGTGCTTGGCGTTCAAGATACGGTATGACTCGGCTTCTACCCATTTGGTGAAGTAGTCGATGGCCACCAAAATGAAGCAATGTCCTCCCGTCCCGGAAGGATGCACTTTCCCAATTATGTCTATACCCCATGTCGAAAACGGCCATGGTGATGTCATGGTATATAATAGAGAAGATGGCATATGTTGTACATTACCGAAAATCTGACAATTATGGCAGTGCTTGACGTATAATTGGCAGTCTGTCTCCATGGTGTTCCAGTAATACCCGAGCCTCGTGATTTTACGGGATAGCATATGGACGTTCATATGCGGACCGTTTTCACCGTCGTGGACCTCGGCCATGACCTTCTCGGCTTGAATTTTGTCGATACATAGAAGGAGAGCCCCCTGTGCCGTCTTTTTGTATAATTGCCCGTCATCGGTACGAACAAATTGGGTTGCTAATCTTCGTAGGGCCTTTTTGGCCCGATTTTCAGCTCCCGCGGGATATTCCCCCGTTGTCAGGTATGTTAAGATGGTTTGATACCAAGGTTCTGGGTCAGTTATCTCGATATCTTGAATGGCATAGATGTAGGCCGGCTCTGACCGCCTTTCAACACAAATTGGCATGCTTGTCAGGTGATCCGGGATGTTCAGTAAAGATGCTAATTTGGAAAGTGCATCTGCAAACAGATTTTCCTCTCGGGGCAAGTAAATATACTCGACTTTCTAGAATTGTTTCTCTAGAACCCGTACTCGCGCTTGGTAAGCCACGAGGTTGGCGTTCCGAGTTTTCCATTTTTGGAGTGCCTGATTGATGACCAATGATGAATCACCGTGGACCCGGAGATTTGTTACCCCTAAATCAAAAGCGACTTGCAACCCGTGAATGCATGCTTCGTATTCGGCTGCGTTGTTGGTCACGTCGAAATCCAATTTGATGGATAAGGGAGTGTGTTCCCCTCGGGGTGAGATTAGTAGAATTCCGACCCCAAATCCTCGGAAGTTGGATGCTCCATCGAAATACAAATCCCATGTTTCGGTATCGGTATGGAATATGTCTTCATCAGGAAAGGCCCATGTATCGGTGTGGCCTTGTTCGGATATCGGGCTGTCGGCGAGGAACTCGGCAACTACCCGGCCTTTGATGGCTTTTAACGGTACAAATTTGAGGTCAAACTCAGATAACATTAAAGTCCATCTTGACATCCTCCCGTTGAGGATGGGCTTCTCGAATAGGTACTTGATAGGATCCATTTTGGATAAAACATGTACCTCGTGACTGAGCATGTAGTGTCGGAGCTTTTTAGTGGCCCAAACCAATGCTAGGCACGTTTTCTCGAGCATTGTGTATTTGCCTTCGTACTCGAGGAACTTCTTACTGATGTAGTAAATAGCTCGTTCTTCTGAATCGACTGTCTGGGCTAGCATAGCCCCCATGGCCGTCTCAGTCGTTGTTAGGTATAACGAGAGAGGCAAACCGTGTTGAGGCGGCATTAGTACCGGCGGAGCAGACAGAATCTCCTTGATTTTATCGAAAGCCGCTTGACATTTGTCGTCCCATAGCACCCGTTCCCCGATCTTCAGCTTCTTGAAAATGGGCTCGCATACCATGGTTAGCTTCGAAATGAAACGGCTGATGTATTGGACTTTCCCGAGAAACCCCCTTATTTCCTTTTCGGTCTTGGGTGGCTGCATCTCGGTGATGGCTTTGATTTTAGCTGGGTCGACCTCGATGCCGCGTTGGCTAACGATATGGCCCAGTAATTTACCTGACGTTACCCCAAAACTGCATTTTTGTGGGTTCAGTCTCATGTTGTACTTACGTAGTCTGATAAAGAACTTTCTTAGGGCTGTGATGTGCCCGCTTCGGTCCTTAGACTTGACGATCATATCGTCCACATAGACTTCCACCTCCTTATGCATCATGTCGTGTAATAAGGTGGTGGCGGTCCGTTGATAGGTGGCTCCAGCATTGATGAGCCCAAATGGCATGACGGTGTAGCAGTAAGTTCCCCATGGTGTAATGAAGGTGGTCTTACCCATATCCTCTTCTGCCATTTTGATTTGATTATATCCAGCATACCCGTCCATGAATGATAGAAGGGCATGGTCGGCCGTGTTATCCACTAATATGTCGATATGTGGTAATGGAAAATCGTCTTTTGGGCTGGCCTTGTTTAAGTCCCGGAAGTCCACGCATACTCGTACCTTGTCGTCCTTCTTGGGTACCGGCACGATGTTTGCAACCCAGTCTGGATATTCAGACACTTGTATAAAACCCGCTTTGAATTGTTTATCGACCTCTTCTTTGACTTTAAGAGACCATTCGGGCTTCATTCTTCTGAGCTTTTGTTTAACCGGTTTGCACCCATCTTTGATGGGTATTCGGTGTTCTGCTATTTCTCGATCTATTCTCGGCATGTCTTTGTAGGACCATGCAAAGACGTCTTTAAATTCTAGGAGGAGGTCCGTGAACTGTTGTCTTTCCTCTGGATCTAAAGATTGGCCCAACTTAAGCATCTGGGGCTCTAAAGTGGTTCCCACGTTGATGGACTCGGTTTCTTCGATTACCGGATCTCGGGATTCCCTTTGCTCGAGCTGCTCGACCAGATGTTGTGGTAGAGGTACCTGTTCGTCGGGTTTCTCAATGTCATTGCATATAAAATTTTTGAAATTGAGAAAATTTTGGAAATAAGACAAGTCGTAAGCAGAACGGTGTTCGTTATTATTATTGATAGTGAATTTGGAAAATAGCTCGAATAGAGCTGCCATCTGATCGTTGGTCAGTGGCGAGATAGGTAGAGGTCTCGGGACAGGCCCCAAGACCTCAGTGGGTGTGGCTAAGGGAGTTACAGACTCGATACTAGCACCTGACCCCCTAGACTCGGACTCAGACTCCGACTCTGACTCTGACTCAGACTCGGACTCGGTATCCGGCATGTCTCCCTCGCCGGTGGTCAGCTTGTAGACCCGTCCTTGACTGTCGGTCCACTTTATAGTCTTTCTCCAAGCTCTCGTCCCGGTGTTGGCACCGACCTCAGTGATTAGCTTGGTTGGGTCGAACCGATCGCTGCGGAGGATCAAGTTGACCAAGTCGTCTTTTGGAGCGGGGACGGTCCTGTTTTCTCCAAATAAGAGCCCCATCATGGGCTCGGAGTCGTCTTCACCCTTCTCGGGTTCTGTTTGGAGGACGGTGAATATGTCGTCGGGGATATAGTTACATTCCCGAGCCTTTTTGGTCTCGGGATATGTGATGGTGGGTTGGTAGAGGCCCACTTGGATGGCTCCGAAAACTGGAGTGACGAATATGATTGTACCGGCCCGGCCCACATTCTCCGAGCTTATGGTATACCCCAATCCGAGTCGGGATTCTCCATTGTCTAAGACTTCGATGATCTTCCCCGCAGGAAGATACGGTCTTGAGGTAGCTCCGGGTAGGTAACCCAGATTTTGTAGCATCGTGTCGATGCTAGGGGCGAAGTAGGGCTTGAAAAGATATTCTTCTTCAATCATGCCCACGAAATCGAAACCTCGTGGTTCGGCCCGGTTTGTGGCGTTGCAGCTTGCCACGGTCATCGGTGTTGCCTCCAGTGTTATGATACCGTCTCGGAGTGGTATCTTGACTTTGCGATGGAGGGTAGATGTCACGGCCTTGACTGTGTGAATCCAAGGCCTTCCTAGCAAAAGGTTGAATGATGAGGTGACATCTATTACCTGGAATTCTAGCTCCTTTTCGATTGGGCCCGTTATGATCTTCAGTTTAATGGCCCCGGCGACTGGTTTTGGGCTTCCATCGAAAGCCTGGATAGTTTGTGCCGTTGGGAGATAGTCGGCATCAGTGATGCCGAGAGCTTTGGCGGTCCTTAATGGTAGGACGTTCACGGCTGATCCATCGTCAATGAGGGTCATCGGAAGATACTTACCCTTGCAGATGACCGTGATATATAGGGCCAGGTTGTGATTGGGCCCAAATGGAGGTAGATCAGCTTCAGAGAAGGTTATGAGTGGACCTTCTTCTTTGGACTTGCCCTTGAGGTAGGGCATAATGGTAGCTACCATTTCGGCGGGAGTAGCTTCCGAATCGACCTTGATCTCATCGAGAGCCTTAGTCAGAGCTTCCCGATGAGCCTGTGAGCTAACCAGTAGTTGCCATATAGTCAGATCAGCTCGAACCCTTTTCATTTGTTGGACCAAGGCTGTGTCATTGTTTGGTTCCTCGGGGGTTATTTCCGTCCTGGCAGGTTCAGTGACGGATGTTGAAGTGGCGCGCCCAGCAGTGGCGAGGTGGTTGGTGGCTAGAGCCTTGGATTTGGCTTTTCGGACCTCTTCCAGGGTGATGGGGACAGTTTCCCCCTTGGCTAAGTAGACATCGTCCTCGTCATCGAACCATATCCCATTGATTTGTGGGATAAAAGGGGAAATGAGGTGAGAACAGTCAATTACCTCCCCTGTGAATATGGCGTGGGCGCTGAACGGGTTTTCTTTGTTGCTCGGCTTGTCTCCGGGCAACGGAACTTTCCCGCTCTCGATAAGGTCTTGGATTAAGTGCTTTAACTTCCAACATTTTTCAGTATCATGTCCATTGCCCCGGTGATACTGACAGTAGGCTTGAGCATTATAGTACTTGGACCTCTTTTCTGCTGGAGGCTCTGGAGTTGGGCATATCGGTTGAATCAGACCTTTTGAAGATAGCCTCTGTAAGGCATAGGTATAGGTAGTCCCTATATCTGTGAATACCCGATTGGGTGTATTCTTTTTGGATGAGGTGTCAAGTAGATTCACCTCATCAAAGATGCTGCGGGTTGCAGCTGCAGGTGTGGGCTTGTTTGTAGACGAACTCGCCCCTTGATAGCCCTTGGTAGAGGCCTTAGTCAGGCTCTCTAACCTCAGATCATCTTCGATCCTTGTGCCCATTTCAGTAAGGACAGCAAAGTTTGGGATGATAGCATACCGGAGATGGACCCGGTAGGATGGGAGTAGGTTCTTGACGAAGGCTTCCACTAGGGCCTTCTCGCCGGGCTTATCGACCAGCTTCACACTTTCGGCCCTCCATCTTTGTAGATACTTTGTGAACCCTTCTTTGGGCTCTTGGGCCATTACCTCCAGAGTACGCATTGTAGTCTGGATTTCAGTGTTGTCGGCGTAATTCCGAGCAAACTCGGTCGCCACATCATCCCAAGTCTTGTATTTCTTGGGGTCGAGCCTGTAGAACCAGGCCTTAGGATGTTTCTCCAAGGAAGAGGGGAATAGATGCTTGAACATTGTTGACTTCACCCCTTTTACGGCCATGAAGTCTTTGAAAGCCCGGATGTGGTGGACCGGGTCTTCGGTACCCTCAAACATAGGAAGTCCCGTTAAGTTGAGGTTAGCTGGTAGCTCGTTATCCAAGGGTGAATAAGTACGAGCGTTTTCGGTGTGGATCGAGTTGTTTGTCGATAAATGGACTTGCTCTTCGAGCCTACGAACAACACTAAGCAATTCGGCCATGGGCCCGATGGGTTCGGCTCCTTCGGTAGGGACCGCCTTCTCTACGGTGCTCAGGCGGGTGGATAGGGTCGCCTGATTGGCCACGATGGCGGCCAGCTGGGTTTCGATCTTGGCGAGAGAGTCTTTCAGTTCATCCATCTTGCGCTGGTGTCGAGTTACGGGCGGCCTGTCTGTAAGAACACCACGTAATCAGAAACTAGCCCAAAATCCCGAAATAGAAATTACATCCCGAACAAAACTAAAAGAGGAAAATGACTCGGAAAAGACACCTAGACGGGTGACTTGTGAAATGTGGGCCTTCCTTAGGATTCGGCGGGGGAGCCTAGTCCTGTTCGAAGGAAGGTTCACGTGAGACATCCCCAGACTTTAGACTTGATTGTGTTGACGGGCCTTCCTTTGTAGGAGTATGTCCTACGTAGGTGGGCCCTGCCTTAGTCTAATAAGGCAGACTGGGATAGGGAAGAAACTCGTGATGTAGGATCGATGGAGTTTCGACGCTACGGACCTCGACAACTTAAGACACGACCCGACACTGCTAAATACGGGAAGTCCTAGAAGAGGAAGGTTTTGAAAATTGATTGATTTTGCAAAAGGACCGAGTAAACTCGGTTTGAAGGCCCAATTTCCGAAAAAAAACGAAAAGTTATGGGGCCGCGGGTTTTGAAAGTTCGAAAGTATTTTCGAGTTTTGAATTGGGCAGCATACCGTCTAGAAAATAGGCTATTTTGAGTAAAATCATGAGTCCTAAATTCGGTATGTGTCCCGGGTTTTGAAATTGAATAGTTTGAAAAGGATGCAATTTTGAAAAGTTGACGGTTTTTTGAAAACGACTCGGAAACCAAGTAGCACGTAGTCACGCAAGCATTATAACGACGCCAAGTATGCTCTATACTAAGTCTCGGTCGGTCTATAAGGGGTCTATACCAGTGTACATAGTCTAGACGTTGATCGGGACGGACTTCCTAAGTCGAGTTGATCTTAGAACATGCCGCGAAACCCACTCGAATCGACTATGGACACCTTTCAACATATCCATATTGGAGTACATCGACGGTATAGTGGGACGTCGGTCGCGAGTACCGGCCCGGGAAAATATGGGTTATGCATGAACCGTAGAACTAACACGCGTATTGTATTTGTCAAACGATTTCTATTCGAGTCTCACCCTGAGGATGCCGATGGTAAGTCACGCATCAGTTAATCCCCAGCGGAGTCGCCAAATTGTGGACATGACATAGGTCCACCCCGACGCGGCCACGCGCGGGTTTGGGTAGGCGAATGAATCTCCATATGAGAAGGATCGAATTGAAATTTAGGTCTATGTGGAGTCGCCACCGAATTTTATGGTTATTCGGAACCGTTCGAGCCCACTCTATGTCGTAGTGGGCCGTATACAAAATACGGCCCATTTCCGATGTCAGAGTTTATTGGGCTCGTCCCTTTGCATTGCGATATAGATGCCGACTTGAGCGGTTAATCGTATATTGAATGACTCTCGTGCGCCAACGGTTTCGGGCATCCGGAAACCGAGGTTCTGAGTAAGGGGTGAGGGTACGTGTTGGGAAGCCCACAAAGGACACCCAACCCCGCCCGCACTTTAGCGGCCTCTACTAAGAACTCGAATGACTTTCTAATACGCGTGCTAGTAAAACGGGAAAATGATATGCAAAGATTTACTTTCCCTAAACATGCGAATGGAATCGAAAAGTGGGTTTCTATGTCAATTTAATGCAACTAAAATTAACGTCGAAGTTGTATTTTAGCATGCGGGTTCATTTAGTATAATAAACGAATAATGATTAAATTGACAAAAGAAGCAAAAAACGCATTAGTAACGATATAACGATATAACGAATAATAACGGTTTGCAAATATTGAATTGAATTGAAAAGATGCAAATATGGAGATGCATGATTTGAAAAAGATAGTATACACGTGATTAATTATGCACATGTTGACCTAAGTCGTAAAATACTATCGAGTTTTGAAAATAGAACAATGTAAGACTCGTAGTTTGAGTCGTTATAAGGCTACTCGATCGAGTGGTCGATGAACTCGATCGAGTAGACCCGTAAAAAGTGCTTCTGTTTGCGTTATAGACCATACTCGGCCGAGTCATAGACCGACTCGGTCGAGTACATGGCCACTCGACCGAGTCATTGTGAGACTCGATCGAGTGGTGGTCGTAATGAGCATTATGTCCGGATTTTAGGGTGTCACTCGATCGAGTGACTAAGGCACTCGGTCGAGTGGCACCTGTACGAACTTGGTTCGTTTGCTATTTAATTGTTGACTTTGAAATTGTTTTTGATTTTTGATAATCGGACATAAATATTGCACAATTTATGTTCGACCTGGTTTTTTATAAATCGCGAATTTTGTTGAACCGAATATAAATATTGTTGAATTTATACCCGATTCTAAAATTGAATACTCATCCTATCCCATATTCGATTATTGAATCGATATGGGATATTTAGAGTGAAAAATAAAAAAGGATGGATTAATTTAGTCGCTTTGAATTAACTATCGTGATATGAATAAATCACGTTAATTAATTCGTATGACTTGATTGTTAGATTCGATATCCAATTATGGAATTGGTATCGAATCTAAAATCGACGCTTTACTTGAATAGTAAAAAAAACTTGATTCCCTCGACTTTTCCGACATCGAAATAAATCCTTAGGGATTGTGATGTCGGATCCGTGTCAACGGGTTTCGACCCTTATTAAAAATTGACTTTAGAAAATTGATGAATGCAAAATTGATGATGATAACGAGAAGTAATAACGGAATCTTGTTTAAGTTGACTCATCTCAATAATCAAATAATCGGGATACCGGGATAAGCGACCGTCAACGCTGTGTGCAGTACACTTGTATGTTCGTGTTTTCTTATCCCGATATCCTTCTTACTCGACACAAATCAATGAGTATTTTAATATTTTATACTAAAGATATTATAGATATTATGATGCAATGACTAAAATAATAAAAAAAACGAAAAAAACGAGGAAGGATGATGAATGCGCGATAATAATGATAAAATAACTGTAACACTAATAATAATAATACGAAATAATAATAATAATAATAATGCGTAGTAATAATAACGATAATACGTAATAATAATAATAATAATAATAATAATACGGTAATAATAATAATAATAATAATAATAATAATAATAATACGGTAAAAATAATAATAATAATAATAATAATAGTAATAATACGTAATAAAATATAGTAGTAATAATATATAATAATAATAATAATATATAGTAGTACGTAATAGTAGTATATATAATAATAATAATACATGATAATAATACGTAATAATAATACAAAAAAACGAGAAAAGAGGGAAAAGGAAAGAAAAAAGGGTTTGTCACCCTCAACCTACATGTTTCAGTCTCGGTACGGACTCGTAAACGCGGCTTTAACACGGGAGTCTTCGAGGTGTATGGAGGCTAAGTTGTGGTGGCTCGGATCGGATCCCTAGAACTAGGTTTAGGGTTTGCTAAAGTCGGTTTTCCTAGGGTTTTTCTAGGGTTGGTAAAAACGTAGTATGTGTGTAGGATGCTAGGGTTTTTTGTGTTGTCAAAGTTGTTGTAAAGATGTGCATGGGAGGGTGTTTATATAGAAAAGATTAGGGCACCCGGGCTAGGGCACTCGACCGAGTAGGTAGCCAACTCGGTCGAGTGGCCCGTTATGTCAGCCGCCGGGCTCAAAGCAGGCCCACTCGATCGAGTGGATGGGTCACTCGATCGAGTGGCCTAGATGGGTCGCGCGGGTCTTGTTTGGACCTTGACCTTGATGGGTTTTGTGTTTGACTTGGACTTTTGATGATTGATGAGTTGTTTTTGTGTGTCTCGGAAACGACTTTGACCGGGGTTGACCCAATCGTGAAAAGTCGGTTTTAATTCCGGTGTCGGTTTTGGCCCAAATTAGTCTTGTTTGACTCGGAATGGTCCGCTGGGCCTGGAATTGAGGTCTATTTGGTGAGATTGATACTCCGTAAGTGCGTTAACCAGCGATTAATGGATTTGGGCCCGTATCCGAGCGCATAGAAACACGTTAGCGTCCGATCATCATCGGGTGATTTTTGGAAACTACCATAGACACCTGGCGGTCAAAATGCGGGTGTCTACACATCATAACTTTACCTACATCTCGATACTCACGTGCAAGCCATATCTAACGAGTCCCGTCCGAGAATAAGAAACATGCAGGTTGAGGGTGACAAATCCCGTTCTTCTCTTCTCCTTTTCTTCTCCGCGTCGTTCGTCGTCGTAGTCGTCGTCCTTTTTTTCGTTTTTATTTTATTGTCGTGTCTATAATATCGTTAATAATTACTAGTATAAAACATTAAAATACGCGCTAATTCGTGTCGAATATGAGGGATGACGGGAAAACAGGAATGCAAGGATGTTTCATCCGACGCGGCCGGTCGCTTATCCTGACACCCCGAATGTTTGATTGTTGAAGCGTGTCAACGTCAACAAAGTCGTTTTTATTTTCGTTCGCGTTACCATTAATCGCATATTTCATTGATTCTAAAACTATTTTCGAAACAATTACTTTTTTTTTTAATTAGAGTCGAAACCCGTTGATGCGGATCCGACATCACATAATCCTTAGGGATTTATTACGATGTCGGGAAGCCGAGAGAATCAAGTCGAGTCCGTCTTAATTAAAATAATCGCAAAGTATCAATTTACTAGGTTCGATACCAACTCAATAGTTGGATATCGAATCTAACGATTTAGTCAAATAATTTAACTAACACGGTTTTTCCGTTGATGCTAAAATAGATGTCATCTAATTCGATAAGAATTAATACGACACTATAAACGCGGAGGAAATTTATATCGTTTCAGTTAATTTAAATGACTTATAGCAACTTTTTTTTTATCTCGCTCTAATATTCGATGTCGATTCGATAATCGCACGTTGAATATGACGAGTATCATACACATGAATCGAGCATAAATTATATAATATTTATGCCCGATCCAACAAATTAACGATTTATCGAAATCCGAATCGAGCATAAATTATATAATACTTATGCCCGATCCGACAAAATCATCGAATTAGCAAAATCAAAAGCAATTTCGAAATCGATAACAAAATTGCAAGCAAACCCTAGTTCGTACAGGGGGCACTCGACCGAGTGCCTAGCCCACTCGGTCGAGTGGCACCCCAAAAACCGAGACAGAAAGGTTTTTCGACCTCCACTCGGTCGAGTCTCACAATGACTCGGTCGAGTGGCAGCGTACTCGGTCGAGTTCGTCAATAACTCGATCGAGTAGGGTCTAAAATACGGGACAGAAGCTTTTCCCGAGGACCACTCGGTCGAGCCCTCATATGACTCGATCGAGTGGCATTATTACGACAAATACCGTGAGTCCCACATTGCTTTTCTACTCTCGATAATACTTTTTTTATGACTTAGGTCAACACGTGTCTAATCTATCACGTGAAACACCACTTCTCAAAACCATGCATCATCCCGTTTACATATTATATTATTCGCAAACCGTTATTATCGTTATTTATCATTACTAACAAGTTTGCCATTTTCTTGTTGATTTATTTCGTTTATTTTATTATGATAAAATGAACTCGCATGCTAAATTTAACTTTGACGTTATAATTAGTTGCACTAAATCGACCTAGAAACCCGTTCAATTTCTCACATGCTTAGGGAAAACAACGTTTGCATATCATTTAACCGAACTACTAACGCGCGTATTAGAAAGTCATTCGATATCCTAGTAGAGGCCGCTAATGTGCGGGCGTGGTTGGGTGTTCTTTGTGAACTTTCCAACACGTACCCTCACCCCTTACTCAGAACCTCGGTTTCCGGATGCCCGAAACCGTTGGCGCACAAGAGTCATTCAATACACGATATCTGATAATGTCGGTATCAGTATCAAATGCAAAGGGACGAGCCCAATAAACTCTGACATCGGAAATGGGTCATACTTTGTGCATGGCCCACTACGACATAGAGTGGGTTCGAACGGGCCCGAACTCCCACAAAGTTCGGTGGCGACTCCACTTCGATTTAAATTTCAATTCGATCCATTCTCATATGGAGATTCATTCGCCTCCCCAAACCCGCGCGTGGCCGCGTCGGGGTGGACCTATGTCATGTCCACAATAAGACTAACTACAAGGCTAGCCGTAACCTAGTATCTTTACAATTATACGGTTACCTAAATACTAAGATATCAATCTTTACAACTAAGGAAAATATAACAATATTATCCTATATCGTTAGTATCTTTATCTCTAATAATTCGAACCCGTGACCTATTTTCACGGAGTATCTAATCGTACCCACTAGGATAAGACATCTTCGATTAAGTTAAAATAACTTGGAAATTAACGAAGCTGAAAATAACTTGAAGAGACGGACAAGGCCTTAGTGAGTCTGTTTACCCTTTGAGATATTTTTATTGGTCCATTCAACCCCATTGCATTTACGGAGTACTCCGTACTTTATTAGGAAGAAGTGAAGAGTCCATACATACAAGGTGTTGACCGTTGATAATGTCTTAAAAAAATCGAAACAAAAGTCAATGAAACTAAATTTCGGGACATTGCGAATTGAATTGTAACGAGAAATAAAATACTATAATTCGAACTAGGGGTGAGCAAAAATATACGATACGGTTTTTTTATACGTATACGATACGGTATACGCTTTCAATTATACAAATTTCCGGATATCCGATACGAATAACCGGATATACGATATAGTTTTCCTTAAAACCGTAACAGATACGTATCGGGGAAAATTGAAACCGGATATCCGGTTTCCGATCCGGTTTTTTTAAAAATATGAAAAATATAATCCTAATATAAATTATACAATAAAGAATTCAAAACTCACCAATTATTTTCAAAGGTAAAAAAACAAAACTATTAGTAAATTTATGATATTAGGTAAGGAAACATAATATTTTGTTAGAATAATGGTACCGTAAGACATATATACCATTCTTTTTGAGGTTATTTATTTATTTTTATTATATCAATTTATATAAAATGTAACGTTGCTTAAAAATCAATTAATTAATCTTAATTAAAAATGAAAAATTGTTTAAAGAAAAAAGAAAAATAGAAGAAAAATATAAACCAGATATCCGGAAAAAACCGGATCGGATACGGATCAGAAATTTTTAAATTTTTAAAACCGGATATCCGATACGGTTTACAACCGTATCGGATATCCGGTTTTGCTCACCCCTAATTCGAACTTTCAAAATCACGGGCGATACATTAAAAATTAAATTTTGACATTAATATAAGGTATTCCCTTTATTCAAATCAAAAGTGCACATTTATTTTTTCTTCACATTTGTCAATGTACGTTTTACATGATTGATATATTTCATTTTACACATTGAAAAATTATAAAAAATTGATATTTTTAATCTTCCCGACAAATCAAACAATATATCAAGCGACTACATTCTCCTAGAATATTAAAAATTTGGTTTAGGTGTGAAAGTGAATTTGAGGCTCGAGTGCTTGACCGCACTAAAGTTGGTATTTGTAATTTGTAAGCGGCGTTTATCTATCTATGCTGTCCCTGTGGTTGTGTTGGCGTAATAGCCTGCAAATCCCGCCTAATTTTGCAGCATCGAAACCCCCATTTTTCATTCTAATTTCCAGGTCTCATTCTGTCTGCAACCACAATGATTTCATTCAATTGAATCACGTTCTTCTGTATTTATCGTATTAGCCGACGATTTCTCAATTGAGTTCGTTATTTTTGCTTAATGATCTACCATCACTATCACTGTGATTCTTTCATCTCTTCTTCTACCAACAGTTTCCTCATATTCTTCTCCCATTTGAAGTTATTACAATGCATTGTAGTACTGAAGGTTGGTATGTAATGTGTTTGGGTTATGTCATCTGAATCACCAGCTTCCTTCTTTGGACGATTTCGACTTCACTTGTTCGTCCCAATCATTCAGTCTTACTGAATCTTGAAATCAGGTGTGCTACAACCTGATGCTAGCTATGTTAATGTATGATTAGACAGAAAGATAAAAGATACAGACGAGTAGCAACTGTTGGATGTCATGTAGCCGGACTGCCTGCCGATGTATTATCAGACAAAAACTGTATAGGGATGTGCTAACTGCTTGCTCCGTATAATCCGAATCACTCCTACTTTGATTATTTGAATTTATGGGAATGTATCTCCTCTCTTACATTTTGCTAATTGATGCAAATGCACCCCATGGAAATATATCAAACTCGTGAAGAATTGCAATGGCAGATTGAGAAGCCATAACTTAAAAGCGTGAAGAAGAAGAGATAACCAACGATGGAAATAGAATAGAAGCGACAAGGGTAATTATTGTGAATATACGGCATGTATGAATATGGTATATATACAAGTTTGTAATGGTTCAATTCGATTGATAACAGCTTTCCAATTAATCACGAGTTAACTCGAGTTGATGTGGTGCAGGTTGTCGATGAATTAAACAGTATCAGCAGCAGCTTGGCTAGTTTCACAAGGTATGCAATGATATGGATATAATCATATAAGTGTCTTTAAGTGACAGTTTTACGTAGGGTTTTTTTGATGGTTAATCCGTCAACTTGGGTCACTACACATACAACACGCAGCTGTTTTATTGCATAATAGTTCTGTAACCAAGTAACAACAATTTAAGTCCTGGGGAATAAAAGAATATCTACCAACCAATTTCTTTAACTATACACTATACATCTAGCAATCTTGACTTAGTTTACCACTCTAAAAGATAAAATAAATACTGAGAGATGATACATGGTTTGCATATCTAATTCGTAGAATCTGTAAGACCACAAGATTGATCCCTAGGATCTCTGGCCGACACTGGGTTCTTGCTGTGAACCAACAGTCTCGAAAGCCCGAACAAGCAGAGCCACTCTTTTCTTTTGAGCTGGAGCAAGCTTTCCAACTACTTGCTGAAGGGCATGATCAAGCATGCCTTCCTCCCAGGTCTTCTTCTCACCATTTGCTGTTTGATGCAGTGAAGGAATCCCCTTTGCTTCAGTTTGGGTGGCGGAAGATATTTCTTGAGGCTGTATTTTGAGCTTTCGCATTTCACTCATTGTCTTGATAAATCTCTTGCACATGATGACTCTTGACAGTTTGTCATAGGTGCTGGGTGAGCTTTCTTCTGCTGGTGCTTTCTCATCTTTTGAATAACTCATTACTTCCATAAATGCTCCAGTTTGATCTCCAATAGGAGATGAAGTTTCTCTACTATCGGCGTGAACCTGGTGGGGAATTTCTTGCTCAGAAGTTGAGCTAGTCGACATGGATTGATAATCGCTTCCCTGTTCCGGGAGAGTGAGTAATTCGTTGACAGCTTCTTGTACTAGCGTAATGGCCTCACTTTCATAAGACCGTAATCTTGTTGGTGTTGGAGTGTCCAGTTCCTTGTCGTGAATTTTTTCAGAAGAGGAATTTTCTTCTATCTCAGCTTCTACTTTGCCCGCAATATCAGTATTGACATGCTGGAGGATGAGGCCCCACAGGCTGGTATTATTTATCTTGTCCAAGGATGCACTCTTTCTGGCACTATGACCCCCCTCATCTTTCAAGCTGTTAGGCATATGAGCCTTCTTGGGAGCATTTCTTGCTTGGTCACTTTCATTCAACTCAAGGTTTGACAGAGTAGGAATCTTCGCTTCCTTGTCGTAAATTCCTTCAGGGGGATTTTCTGTGTTACCTTCTGTATCTACTCGTGTTTCAGTTGACGACCGCTTTTCAACTTTCTCTGGAATATCAGTCCTGACATGCTGGAGGATGAGGCCCCATGTGCTGTTATTATTTCCCTTGTCTGATGTACTCTTTAGGTCCTTAGGTAGAACAGTCTTCTTGGAATCTTTTGTTATTTGATCACACGGTCCAACCAACTGTTTCTCAGTGGTTTTCATTTTATTAGCAGGAGCTTGTTCCTCTCCAAAACTGACATCTGTTGGGTCCTTAGATGAATCTGAGGAAGTAATGATTGCAACAGATGATAAATCTCTGACTTTAGAAGGAGTTTCACCTTTCCTT
This sequence comes from Agrostemma githago, assembly GCA_958450325.1. NCBI lineage: Eukaryota > Viridiplantae > Streptophyta > Magnoliopsida > Caryophyllales > Caryophyllaceae > Agrostemma > Agrostemma githago. The sequence goes on along the minus strand of OY288259.1, from coordinate 51,816,785 downwards.
TCTTTCGTGTTAAGGGTATGTTCTTTTCGTAAACTCTCATCACTATCTTCCCAGATATCTTGGGGAAGCCTGTCAACGGGTAGCCTCATTCTAAAAGCTGTTTCTGATATATTGAGCTCTCGGTCAAGGCTAGCAGGCGATTGACTTGAATGCTGGTATTCAGAGGTTGTATCTCCATTTTCCTTTTTATTGCCTTCCAAGGGAATATCATCAGCAGGTTCCTTTTTCGGGTTAATGAGTCCTGTTACCCTTTCTTCTTGGTCTGGATTGACCTTTTCAAAGGCTTGGACCAACAATGCGACTCTTCGTTGTTTGGCAGGAGCAAGTCCGGAAATCACTTTCTGTAAGACATTATCAAGCATCCACTCGTCTGTACCTCTTTTCTCTCCTGTGCCGTTGCTTTTAAGGGGAGACTTCCGAGCTTCTGAGCCAGAATAAATTGCTGGAATCTTTTGTTTGTGTGGGTGGATTATACGCTTCTTTTGCATTGTCCTGATGAACTTGTTGCAGATTATTAGCTGTCTAAGCTTGCTGTATCCCCTGGATAGGTTTTCCTCATGTTTCTGTCCTGCTATTTGGTCTGGATCCAAATCTGATGTGCATAGGCTGGAAACTAATTTGTTGTCCGTCTCTTGTGGCCCTTCCAGAATATCATCGATGGTCTCTTTTACTATTTTGATCGCATCAGTCTCAGTGAGTTCACTTGTCACACTGCTTGCATCACTGTCTTTATCATCATAGCCTGCACGATCAGTCATTTTCTCAAATGATGTATGATCCTTTTTGACGTAGTCGATGCTGCTTAATCTTTCACTGAGCTCGTTTCCACCTTCTGAATCACTGGCAGATTGGAGATGCTGACATATTAGGTGCCACATGCTGTTTGTTTTTTGCCTGTCAGAAAAAAGGCTTTTGCCAAAGTTGTGCTCGCTATCCTGCTGGCCATTTTCATCTAAAGAGGCAAGTTGTAGTGTTCTGGAAATGATGCTATCTTCCTCCTTTTTCATTGTGAATGCTTCTCGCACATGACAACCTGAAGTCATCGAATTGGAGAATAAAACTCCATGCAGTGTCTCAATTCTATTTGGATATAGACACTTATTCATACTTAGCATACCTTTGGGGTTGGCTTGATGGTAGACTTCCCAATTGATTTGATCTGAATCGGGATCCTCAGATGATAACACAGTCCTTCTGCTCGAAATATTTGTTTGATAATCCTCTTGTTGATTTCTTTCTGGATATTCACACTGAGATGAAATAAATCTATCATCCTCCATATTGGGACACTTATCATCAACATTTGAGCGGTTCTCTGAGTCAACACTTTCACTTTCATCTTCAATGGGTCTGGATTCGATTGCAGGGAAACACTCATCTTTCGCGTGATACTCAAAGCCATTTCCTTTCTTTTCTGGGGTGACTGTTTCAAAGGCTTCTACAAGCAATGCCACTTTCCTCTGCTGATCAGGAGCTAGGCTGGAAATAACGTTTCTAAGTGCATAATCAAGCATCCATTCTTCATGATTTTTCCTTCCATCGATACTTAAATGCCTTAGATAAACTCTTTCGTTCTCGAAGGCTGCCTCCGGAGGTATATGCCGGGATTTATTCCAATTAATTTTTTTCAGTCTTTCCATTGCTGCAATGAATTTAGCGGTAACAATCAATTTTTTCAGCTTGCTATTGCTGTTGGGCATTTTCTTCTGGGCTGGCTTTTCTTCTGGCCGTAGATTTCTACACTTTTCAGCCTCATTCATGCCTACTTGTGAGTTTTCTTCTGTGGGAACTGAGGCAGAAATATCACATAGTCGTTCAGCATCATCACAGGTCATGTCTTTAAATTGAAGGGGTTGTTGATTAAGTCTCTGATCTTGGCTTTGTAGGATTGCATCAATTGCTTTCTTTACCAGTTTAATGGCCACTGATTGATTAAGGACTGCACTTTGGCTATCTTTTTCTTTTGGGATATTTTCATTCCACCTCATTTGAGTTGACTCTTTATAATTCATCTCTTGGCATTCATCTTCATCATTTTCACTAAATTCTGGCTTTGTGACCTTTGATGCTTCACTTGAGACAACTTGTTGATGGATTAGATGCCACATGCTTTTATACTTTTGCTTGTCAAATAGGGTACTGGCTATATCACCTTCGGACTTTAGCTCATAGCCCTCTATGGGAAAACAATAGGAGACGTTTGCATCTTTTGTCGTTTCTTCCACCCCAATGCCCGATACTTCAGTTGCAATATCTGCAGGTATTGGTATCGAACTGATTTTAGACATTTCTGTCGTACTTTCTGAAAGTGCTTCAACAGTCTTTTGCAGAGTTATGTGGCCTGGAATGTTTGTTGTGCACATTGAACATTAAGTATGATTCTGAAATACATGGTTCTGCATAAACAGAACTTTACTATGTTCCATAGATAGTTCTTATACTATATTAAACTAGCAATTGATATAGATGTACCTTTTGGGCTTGTCTTACAATCATGATCTTCCTGCAGGCCTCTTTCATGTGAAGTACCTTTAGTAGATATCATAACTCCGTCATTTTGGTTTTCAAAAATCTCATAGTCTTGTTCCTCAAAAGTGGATTGTTGATGCATTTGTTCTGAATTGGCCACGGTTGCACTTTCAATCTTAAGAGGATGATATTCAAGGTCCCTCTCTTTCTGCTGAGGAGTGACTGTTTCAAATGCTTCTACAAGTTGTGCTACTTTTCTTTGTTGTTCAGGAGCCATCTTTGAAATCACTTGTCTAAGTGCATAGTCAAGCATGCATTCTTCATAATTTTTCCTATCGTGTATTGACATATGTCTCAGATAAACTTTTTCTTTGTTTAAGCCTTCCTTTGTAGGTAAGCTTTGGGTTCTTCGTGGGCTGTTTATCCTTAGCCTTCGAATTGCATTAATGAATTTGGCCGTGACAAATGCTTTTTTCAGTCTGTTGTAGCTCTTGGACATTTTTCTTGGTGGGTTATTCAACTCATTGGGTTCCACTTGATGCTGATGTGAGATAGTTGTGTTTTCACTTATAAGAAAGTTTTGCTCTCCCACTGGATTGACTTGTTTCTCAACGAGATTAGTATCGTCTTTGAGACTTTCATTAGTGTAAGAGGAAACCCTTTGATGGAATGAAATGGCCTGATATTCTCTGGGTAGCTCATAACGTTGTAAGATTGCATCAAGTGCTTCTTTTACCAGCTTCACAGCAGCTGACTGATCAGATTCTCTCATTTCACCAGCTGCATTTTGGTCATCCTCATTCTGCTTAGGAGTTGTATTGTAACTACTCATATTTGATTCAGGACCATTAATTTCATTGCATTTGGTTGCCTCACCTTCCTGCGCTTCTTTATCAGTTACAGTGGTACCATTTTCTTCATTCAGTGATGCATCGCTTGAAGCCACTTGTTGATAGATCAGGTTCCACACACAAGTGTACTTTTGTTTGTTGAACAGAAGCAAACTCATTTCACCAGCGTGACTTACTTCTGAATCCCCAGAGAGTGATTGAGAAAAATCACGAGGAATGCTCATAGGCTCTTTAACAGTACCTTCATCAATAACCCGAGTTTCGGATGACTCCAAAGACAAATCTGCAGTGTTGATTAGTTAGGCATTAATGCCAGCTAGATGAATATATCACATGTTCAGAAATAAATTGAAGAAGAAAATTAAGTTTGAGAAGGTTGTTCATGTGCCTTTTAATGCGAAACCAAACTGATAAGTATTATGTTACCTATTGCTCTACTATGATCTTCATGAGCTTCCTGCAAACATATATCCTCAGGACCGCTATTATAGGGTAGAAGACCCTCGTTGTCATGCTGAATTAACTGTTCAACAGGTATGTACATTGTCCGCTCAGGTTCTTCATTGTCCAGAGTAACTAAATTACTGATAGTAGTACGCTTGCCTTTCGTAGGACTATGTCTAATGCCTTCTCTCTGCTGCGGTGCGACTGTTTCAAATGCTTCCACCAGTTGTGCCACCCTTCTTTGCTGATCAGGACCGAGCCGAGAAATTGCCCATCTCAGTGCATGATCAAGCATCCATTCTTCTGTATTTGTCCTTTCGTTCCTACTTAGATGCCTTAGATAAACTCTCTCTCCCTCTGATGTTGGCTTCTCTGGCAAATATCGTGGTTGTCTTGGACTAATCCTCTTCATTCTTTCCATTGCCTTGATGATTTTGGCAGTGACAAATACTTTCCTTAACTTAGTGTAGCTCTCGGACATTTGCTGCCTTGGCATCTCTGGCTCACTTGGGTCAACATTCATTTTCACTGAGTAACTTGTTGGCTTCATTTTCTTTGGCTTATCTTCTTGTGAGGAAGATTTAGGAGCTAAAGTATAGTCTCTAGAAAAACTATTTGTCATACCTTGTCCTCCTTCGCACTGCTGATCAGTTGCCTCTGCATCACGCTCTAAGATAGCACTAAGACCTTCTTGCACCAACTTCAAGGCTGCTGTCTGGTCAAATTCAGGAATCTCGGTAGCTCCTCCTTGAGTATCCTCGCCATTACTGAGATTTTCGTTGCATATACTTTGTTCTTGATCCAGTTCAATTCCATTACGACAAAAGTTCCCTTCCCCACCTTCCTTTTCATTTGCACTATTATATCCCTCCGCTCCAGTCATTCGGACATCACTTGATACAAATTGCTGATAGATTAGATGCCAGATATTTGTATACTTCTGTTTGTCCGAGAGGATCTTGATCAGATCACCACCAGAACTATTAAGTGGTGTAATGGCTTCATTTGAGGTAGTTGTGCTCATCTCCTGCCGAATTTTATTATTAGCTTCGACATTGGCAGTTGTGAAAATCTCATCTGATTCCTGCAGGCCTTCCATTTCCTGTATCTCCTACAGGGGGAAAAAATATACAGTATAATTTTTTTTTTCTGCAGCATCATGTTCATGTGTTTCTGTGTTTATACATGAGTGCAGAATTGGCATTTTTATCTTACTGAGTTACTACTAATTCACCTTTCGTAGCTAAAGATCACTTCTGATGCTTACCTTATGCTGTGATATTTTGCGAGGTGGTTCTGGTAGTTCCCAAGAATATTTCATATCACTGGTTTTGTTGTAGGTGAAGCTGGTTACGGCTTGGAATTCACTTCCAGGGTTGCCTTCAAAGGCCCACTTTTTCCTGGGTTTGGCATAAATTGTAATGAGATAATCTAACCCATCATCTTCTTCTTGTATAGTAGGAGTCATCATTTGAGCAGCAGATAATATTTCTCCTGATTGATCGTTTTTCAAGGTACGTAGCGTTTGCTCAACGTCTTCATTGAGCTGCTTTTCCTTCTGGTTCTTAATTAACTGCCTTTTTGCAGAGATAAACTCCTTAAGAGGTAGTGGTGGTTCATGGTGGTGGTGACTATTGAGAGAACAGTAACTGTAAGGACAAACATGGATAGACGAAGTTCCGTGCGATTCAGGCTCCCCTGAATGAAGCTCAATATGATCCGGGAATTCAGATCTCTTTAGAGTGGACGAACATGTGGGTCGATCAAGGCCTCTGCGAGATAGTGAAATCACCTGATCAGGTCTTTTCCTTACTTTACTCCTTCTCGGTCTTAAACTCGGAACCTTAGCTAGAATCTTCAGAGGTCTCCAACTGGACGTTCTTGTCAGATTTTTCAGCTTCCTTGATTCATGAGAGTTGGTTCCCTTCATGTAATGTGGCATTTTGTCTTCTGCTCCATGAAACCTGGATTTTGGTAGCCTTCTTGGGTATCTTTTGCTCCTGAGCCTCGTTAGCTTGATCGTTCTTGACCCCTCCACTATACTTTTTTGATTATCGTCCCCCCCTACGATGCTCTCCTCATCACACGCATAGTTTGCATCGGGTTTATCTTCGGAATTCATTCCTTCCATTGGGAATTCATGATTACTGCAAGTTCCTTGGAACTGGGAGTATTTTGCCCGAATTTTCATTGATTTGACACTGGATAACCTGTTTGAATACTTTACACTAGGCACTCTTTTTAAGCTTTTCTGTGCTCTATTAACATCCATGCCGCCGAGTCTTGAGTTGGTTGTGTTAAACTTGCTCTTTCTTACAGAATCTCTGGCATCACTGCTATTACTAATACTACTAGCTGAGGCTGAGGGTGAGCTATATGATAGAAGAGTAGCCAAATTTCGGTGAGATGAGCCTTGACGGGTAGTTGAGCTAGTTGTAGGCCTCATATAGTTGGGTGATGATGTCCCTGACATTGGTGATGGGTTGGTTGCATCAACATCAGCCACAGGAGTTGGGTGGGATTGCAATTTCTGGTTCCTCATTGATAACCTCAACCTGTCCAGGTTTGCAATCTTCACTACTGACTTCAACTTCTTTAGTTTTATCCTTGGCTCTTCTGCTCTTCCTCCTCCTCCTCCGCCCTCGTTTTTATTGTGTCTTTCATGAGCTGTGAATGTTTTGATGGCCATTTTCTCGTGAAATTTGGCCAACTTTTTCCTTTTTGGACTTTTGGTGTTCACAATTTTGGTGAAATTGGGAATAAAATTGGTGGAATCATGAATAGTGGGTCCTGGGTGTGTGGATGCTAGCTGTGTATATTTTGCTTAGAAAGCTAAAAGTGATTTCATGTACTTTTGCATTTGGAAGTTGGAACAGAGGATGCCTTTGGTGGGTAAAAAATGGGAGGTTTCAATTTCAATTTCAATGGCAGGAAGTTGAATCTTCTAAACAAAATACTCTATTGATTTCTATTATTAAGATAAGATGTGTTAATTAAATGGCCTAGATGATTTATGTTAGTATCCCAGTATTTGACTATGTATATGTGACTGAGTAATGGACTGGGTCTTTATTGCCGCCTAGTCTGATACAAACTGATCAGTAGACTTCTCCAAAGCTCCACTTGCTCATAACTTTAAGGTTGGACCATGATGTTTTCTTCTTTAATCAGGGATTTTCTGTGACGCACATATCCGTTATAAGTTTACGATGAGTTAATTACTATTCATGTTGGTAAATAAGACAAACAAAAGAGATTGTCATTCATTTTACTTTTGTTTTATCTACCTACATGGATAATACTTGACCTGTTGTAAGCTTGTGATGGATATCCGTCACAAGTAAGAATTTGTGTTTTTTATTTATTTATTGTGTTACCTCTTGGTTACTAGTGAGTAAGGACTAGTTTTTAAAAAAATTAAAAACAATTTACGGTGTAAATATTTTAAAGTCTTCACTCACAAGAAGGAAGATTACTTCTCCCAATCAATTGAGAATTAGGTCTGGTTCTTTTTGGCTTAAGTGAGTTATCGATTCTTTTGGTTGAAGTGAGATAAACTACACTAAATTCGCTTGGAGTAGCTATAACAAAATGAACTTATCGAGGGGTTACACAGAACTACAGTGTACTTAGCTAAAAATGTTAGGGCCTCCCAGAGTCACAGGAGTACAATGTACTCTCTTTGTTATATGAGAATCTCATACACAAGGAGCCATTTCTACCCAATCTTCTCGTATCTTCCTGAACACGAACTAAATTTACCAACAATGGCTATCAAAGCCTTTCACCTTCTACTTAACCAGTTATCCATGGGTCATATTTTGGATCAAAGATCAAATAGAAGTAATCTCTAAGAACTACTTTGAGGAAAGTGTTGATTACATTTGAATATCTGATGATCCAAATTCCAAAAAAAGTCTGGCTATCTAGTTTAATGACTTGTTTAAGAGTGGAGCACATCATGCACAATTGCACATGTCTCATCTCTTTCAACGATTCATAAAGTACTGTATTTGCTAAAGTACTGACGGTGATATTCATTTTTTAAGCAAAATCACTTTTGACTTTCAACTCAAGTGTTTTGAATCTGATATCAAATTTGAAATTCCTAAATCAAATATTCATATCCGATCCAAATATTTTTGATATCTAATAGTAGTAGTCTGGAGTATTTGGATATCCGATAATAATCAGATTGGATACTGATATTCATATTTCAAAATTACTTACCAGTTAAGTTTGAAACAATACTTCGTATCATATTCTTATCTTTCACGATGATTTGCTTTTCGTTCTATACTACAGTGATCTCAATATAAAATGATAAAATGTACTTGTATTTTTATTTAAAATAATAGAAACCGTGTTTATGAGCAAATCCTATGGATACACTTATAAAAAAACAAAAACAAAATATGGAGTACAATATTCCAATCAATCAATATATATATATATATATATATATATATATATATATATATATATATATATATATATATATATATATATATATATATATATATATATAAAGCAAAGCAGGAACTTTTCGAGCGATGTGATTGGTCCAAATTTTTTAATATATTTTTTAAGTTAAATAAATAATATAAAAATTTGGGTATGAAAAAAAAAATCCTACTCAGGCTAAGACTCGATTTAAAACAAAAAAAATTTAATAAAAAAAAAAACAAAAAAACAATCATACTCTATTTAAGACTCAAAAAATATCACTATATAAACCCGCGATTATCACCTCATAAGGCAACAAAAATTGGACAGCGACAGCGTGAAACGGTTAGTCAATTCTGTTTGATAATTATTTTAATATTTATTCACCCTCAAAAAACATAAAATTAAAAATTTGAATTTTTTAATAATTATTATTAATGTATTTTTTAATTTAAATAAAGAATATATAGAAATTTGTTAAAACTAAGTAAAATTATCGCTTATCAAAAAATTATGATGAGGTGATTAAATTATGTATATCATAGATAAGAGACATCATTCGTTTTTATTAAAACGTCACTAAAAAGTTATACTCCCTCCGAATTCCTATGTTCTTTCCTTTTCTTTTTTGGGAAGAAAATAAGGAAGGGAAAATGTGTGGCTAAAAACAGAAGAAGGAAGAGAGGGAAATGAGAGAGTAAATGTGAACCACATATTAATAGCCTAAAAAGGAAAGAGGAAAGAAGATCAAACTCAGCCAGGAAAGAGGGAAGAACACTAAAACTCGGAGGGAATATATCCTTATCAACATCACTAAAAAGTGGCCCGTGCATCGCACGGGCTTTACATCTAGTAAATACTAGTAGAAAAATATGGATATATCCAAAAAAAAATTAAATTTAATAGTACTCCATATCCATATTCGATTTTGATAAATTTCCAATTTTTATTTTTGAGTCCAACTGGTGAGTGGTGACTGTTGAGTGCCATAATTTATGCAAAAATGTGTAGTTTCATCGTCACAAATTCATGTTTGTAACAGAATTATCCGTACAATTCATTTACATAGAAAAAATAAAATACTGTAAAAATATTGTGTTTCTTTTTTTACCTAAATGAATAGTATTTGATCCGTTATAACAAAGTGACAGACTAACGGATACCTGTTGAAAGGAAGACCAGTTATTCCAGAGCATTTAGTTACTCTCTTTCATTAAAGTAAAACAGTTGCAAAATCTAAACATATTAATATAGAGGTGATTAACAGATTCTCAAGGAATGAAGTGACATACTCCGTATATAATTGAATTCATGAAGTACTAGTATAGACCCCGTGCAATAATGCACGGTATTTTTAATAAATTTATTTTATAGCATATTTTATTTTAGATTTTCAATTCTTTTATTTTTATTAATCTAACAATGATATATGCAGGTATATATATGACGATATTTTTGACATTGCAAAACAAATCAAGATAATTGGATAATATTTTGAAATGTCATTAAATGTGTGTTTTAATGAAAATAGTACGTATATTTTTTATGCTCCGTATATGTCATCTTGAATTTAAAGATACATACTCATTTCTCTTTTTAATTTCGGAGTACTATTTTGTAAAAAATGTGTACCGATGATTTTTTAGTTTTTATGGGGAACAATTTTTATTTGTAGTAAGAAAAGTCCTAAATTTTCAATACTTAATGAAGGATTTTTTTTCATTTTTTATAAAATGAGTTATCCCACGTGTCATGTGAACTCAGTCATGATTTAATTTGTGAAAAAAAAATCACACAGAGTTTATTGATATATTCCGATTTTGTATATTTTTGTAGAAATTAAAGTAAAAAAAATCATCTCGAAAATATTTACATTTCAGAGAAATACGTTTTTTTGTCACAAAGTTAATAACATTATAATAAATTTCCAAATTGATTTCATAAAAAAAATTCATTTTTTGTATTAATGACAATTAATAGATTGAAATTTATTTATTAATCTTTAATTTATGTAATGATTTTTTCCTTCCATAGTTAGAGTAGAGTAGTTTTGAGATAAAACTTTAGAGAGAGTTATTCTCTCAATGTATATTCGTAAAAGGGAAAACCGTAAAATAATGGTGACAGGGTTCAAACCAAATTTCTATAACTACCGTGCATACATGCAGGGGTTTATACATTTGATTAGATTATTGATTATCTAAATTCGAAATTACTTTACAATTACTAATTAATAAATTACTATGTTATAACTATAAACTTATGAAAATTACTATAGTTAGATATAACACTGTTGTGGCTTCATATGGAGTAAGATAAGATTGATTGGATTAAATTGACGTAAAATCTTAATAAAATTAGGAATTTATGGCATAATATATGGGAAATAATGTAGATTGATATATATAACATATAATTATATGGATCAAGTTAAGTACTTAATTAGCTGCCAAGTACTGTATGTAATAGTGTATATGGCATAATTATAGATTGATATATGGATCACGTTAAGTACATAATTACGTAGACGAATGATGGATAAGCCCAACCGCCTTAACAACTAAATGATCCTACCAAGATAGGCCCAAACTATAGCCCATACAAAGTAGGCGGGAAAAAACTTAAGATTGTTATTCTAGTGGAAAAGGGGATTTATACTTTCTCATCGAGTAGAACCATTTCAAACCGACTAATTTCATTTGGATTATTCCAAGCCGGTACGGAATACATCCTAATGACTCTTACCCTGATTCTCCACGTCTCCTTGGTGTCATTAATGTCACCGACCATATTGAAACGTCGGGATTGAGACGCAGACATTTTTTGGGTATGGTGTAAATAAAGTTGAAAGATTAGAAAATTAAAAGAATACTACGTATAGTATGGAATTGAAGCTAGAATGATGTTTGTATGTGAAATGTGTACGGGATTAAATATCCGACGAATGAGTTAGGTGAATTATATATATAATAAATCATGAATAATATCCTATAAGAATAAGGTAGGTGAGTAATTTTGTACAAATAATACCGTGTAAATAATATACTATAAAACAGTAGTATCAACCGTGCATATGTGAAACAGTAGTATCCTATAATAATTTATAGAGTAGTTATTTATAGAATAGAGGTTTAAAAACAGTAGAATTTATTTGACAAAAATATTATATGTTCAAGATTATACGGTAAGATTATGCTATCAAATAAGAATATGAATATTAAAGATTAATCATACCATATAAGAGTGTTATAATATACGGAGTAATATTTTTACTGAAATAATATTTGTGATATACATGACATATAATCAATCAGTTAATCAATCAACAACAATCAATTAGTTAGTATGAACCATCCATCAATTAAATCTTATTTGATTACTATATATATTATATATAATCAATACATTCCAATTAAAACATGTGATTTCCTTAATTAATCAGATTTCCTTAATTACATACCTCATGTGTTGTATAGCTTTATGTGTGATGTAGTGACATTTTGTATCAGTAAGATGTTAGAGTGTAGTTGGAGTGGAGAAGGGTTGTGTATACATGAGGTCAATTGTTCGAATCGCGCATAGCCCAATTTTTTTTTTTTGTTGTAGAAAACTTTAGGCGGGAAAATATGTGAGTAGAGTTATTTGGTTAGTGGAAAGGGGATTATAAATACTCCTATCTTGGTTGATGATCTGTCAGTAGTAATCAGTTGACGACAGGAAAGACGCGTTCAGACATTTTGATTGAATCACCGACTCCAGACTGCATGGACCATGTGGGATCCATATTCCAAACACACTACAATTCTACAAATCCTCTTGGGCATTTGCTTCATCAACAGCTGAAATCAACAAAAGAAATTAGGGCAAATAAATGGAATTATCCAAAATAATGTACTGAAAAATAAATTAATTAATGTTTTGGATCGATTTGAAAATTAATTACTAAAATGGGGCGAGTTTGGCACAGAGTCAACCCACCATTAGGAATGGTGGATTTGTGAAATTCTAAATTTCTGATTTATTTTATTCTTAAACCCGTTATTCTAGATTGAGCAGAAGAGGATGCAGAGCAAAATGAGACCACACAGGATACTAAGGTTCACAATTTGTGAACACCCATTATATTCAATTTAACCCACGGTTGCCTAGCAATAAGATTTGATATGCAATACTCTTTAATACTTCCAGCTAGACCTGTCGAACGGGTCCGGTCAGGTTTCGGGTTCGGTCATTTCTAGTTCGGATAAAATATGGGTCGGGTGTATTTCGGGTTTGAAAAAATACGAATTTTATACAGGTCGGGGTTATACGGGTTTCGGGTCAAATAGGGGTTATTAACGCACTTTGAAAACATTAATTTTCTTTATTTTTTTTATCATAAATGCAATTTTATTCTTAATTTTCTTAATATATTTCTTAATACACATTGATATTCTATTTCTATCGGAAGTACGATATATATGACGAACTTTGACTCGATTTATTGATTTTTTTTCTCTCATTATAATAATCATGTGATAAAAATATTATTTTAAAGATATATATATATATATATATATATATATATATATATATATATATATATATATATATATATATATATATAAATTGCATCCGGTGAATCGGTCTTCTTTAAATGAGTCCGTCCCGCAAATCACAGCCACATGATCAAATCAGATGAATGGCTGAGATTCAAATCTCAGCGTCATCATCATCGTATATAATCTTCATCTTCAAATTTTCTCTCTCTACGCTCACTTCCTCTCCCGCTCTGTTTCTTCATCATCTTCTTCACCTTGTCTTTCCACTACAAGAAAAGCGTTGCTTACCGAACATTACCGACCAACAAAAATTAGGTCGGTAAACTTGATTACCGACCGCAATCAGTCGGTGTACAGATCGTAGTCTGTATATTACCGACCGAATAGTTAACAGTCGGCAAAATCTCTCGGCAGTTGGTATTTACTTAATTTACCGACCGATTTACTTAATTTACCGACTGATTTGGTCGGTAGGTAAATGTTTTTAATTAAAGTAGTCGTCATACTCGTGCACCGCACGGGAATATATTGTTTTATGGCCTTTCTAAATCGCAATTCTGTATTTTTGCTTCATTGTCCAATATTTATTTTATTATTAATTTATGCATTTTTTGTTTTGATTTCATGTCTTTGTAATTTTAGTTACTTCCACAGACATTCCTAAATTCTGAATAAGACAGGGGTTAGAAAGATTGAACGATTCAAGTTACAGAAATATATATGACATGTATGTTAAATGAATGGTATGGAAAAAAGGGGAGTAAAAGTGTCGAAACATACATCAAACATGTCACCGCAAGTGTAGCAAGGTGAATTAGACTGAAAATGGGTTTGTAAAAACGTAAGCAAGTGATTATTGACGAAAATGAGATATAACGCTAGAAGATGTAATGCGTAACTAATAATTCATTTTTTAACTTTTATTGGAGAACGTAATCCTCTTGAATTATGGCTTTGATCTTTCTTAGTTTTTTCCTCGCGTCTTTAGTTGAGATTTTCAAATCTAATATTGGCCTCTTTTCTTCTATGGTTTCTATTGTTACAGAGGCTTCTTTTACTACCACTTCAGACTTATAACACATCGGGTGTGTTAGTTCTGTTCTTAAAATATAAGCAATGTATTATAAAGTGCTCGTAGTTGATGTACATAATAATTGTTCGCTTACCTCTTGTCTAGCCTTATCTTCTCATTTTTAATTGGTGTGTTTACTGCGAAACTCTAATTCTATTTGTGTGGTACACTGAGGTTCATATTGAGGTTTGGTTGTAGGTCTAATCGGGTCGCTTTGGTTGTACACTTGGGTGACATATTGAGGTTCATGCTCTATAATAACTTTTGTATCCATTGTTGTAGGTGATAATACAGTTATGAACTATGGAAGGGGAAGATTAATGGAAGAGGATGATGAAGCGAGGTGGAGGAGTTGATAAGTTTTTCCTCTTTTCTCTCTTCTTTCTTAATTGATTGAGTTTTTTTTAATTAAAAATTTTGTTAATGGATTGTCTTTGTTTTTTTTAATAGACTCCCTTTTTCTTAATTTTATTTGTCAGTTGATTTAGTTGCTTGGCCCAAACAGAGCAGAACACATGACTTTATTACTCTCTCCTTTAACTATCTTTTGCCCCGTTTCATTAAAATACCCTCGCCAATAATGATGAAATGTAGCAAAAGTATGAACAGAGGGAGTATAAGATAATATTAGGACAATAGCAATGATAGCATATAAGATGTTCCATGTCATTGAGTTAGAGAATAAAGTTGCTTATATGAAATCGGTTTCTAAAGTAAGGAATCGATTTCATACACGTAAGTGAGAGAAAATAAAAAGGGATCCACAATAAATATATGAAACTTTTACCATTGATCGGTAAAATAGAAAGTTTTAAACATGGTTAGATGTACCTTGATGACAATGAAAATATGGTGTATGGTATCACAACTATTGCTGCTATTGCCCTTAGAAAAATGATGGATGATGATGGTTTGTTTGAATTATAATAAATTCAAACCCCTCATATATAAGGCGGCTGAGGTTGGCTTTGTAGCTTCGTAGGCTTACCACACCCGAGTATCGTTGATGTGGGAGACGTATCAAATAGAACGTAGGTGGGTGGAGGTTGTTTTCGATGCTTGTCTCGATGACTACATACACATCTTCCGATCAGGCGATTTAATTTCTCAACGATAATAGGGTGGGAATTGATCATGCTATCTCACTCAGTCGAATACCACAATATAATCATCAAAAATATTTATAGGGTGGTCGGAATTTATTGCTTAACCTAGGATTCTAAGTAATCAATGAGAAAGTAGTTTAAGGGTTTCTTCACTTTAGATTCTAAATAATAAATGAGGAGGAAGTTGAAAGATTGTAACCAATAATAACCAACTTCCTCATTTATCATGCATTCAACTCCCTTTTGTTCACTTTGGATTCTAAGTAGTAAATGAGGAAGAAGTTGAAGAGTTGTTCATTAATCATGCATTCAACTCCCTCCCTTTTAATTTCTAGCCAATAAAATCATGCCAAGTGTGTGCCTTAAGAAGTGAGGATTGGTAGTATGGAGCATGGGGAGTGCTTTGCTTCCTTGGCTTAACCTAGGATTCTAAGTAATCAATGAGAAAGTAGTTTAAGAGTTTCTTCACTTTGGATTCTAAATAATAAATTAGGAGGAAGTTTAAAGGTTGTAACCAATAATAACCAACTTCCTCATTTATCATGCATTCAAATCCTTTTCTTCACTTTGGATTCTAAGTAGTAAATGAGTAAGAAGTTGAAGGGTTGTCCATTGATCATGCATTCAAATCCCTGCCTTTCAATTTCTAGCCAATAAAATCATGCCAAGTGTGTGTCTTAAGAAGTGAGGATTGGTAGTTGGAGCATAGGGAGTGCTTTGCTTCCTTTTTAATAGATTATATAGATTATATAGACCATTGTCTGAGTAAATGGTTGTTCGAGATATTGTCTAGAGCCGAGGTTACGTGATGTGAGGCACCGGAATCTACGAGCCATGGTGGATTAGAGGTGGAGGAGTCCGCCGAGGTGAGTGTGGCGGTGTTAACTTGAGCCGGAGGTGTGTTTTGTCGAGTAGATCTTGGAACAATTATGTCGGGATGGAGTTTTTTTAAGGTAGTACAAAAGTATAAGACATGTCCCCGGACGTTGCACCATTGACAACGGCCTTTGAAGGGCATCGAGTTGTTGGCCGATGACGTTGGGTGAGTGTAGGGTCGAGATGGATTGTTGTGGTAGGTGGAGTTGTGATGGTGAGGCCGAGTTTGGGTGGCTAGGGCTACGGCAGGGAGGTTGTTTTTGGTGGTAGTTTCAACTTGGATGGCTAGTTCCCGATTAATGAGCTTTTCATGGAGTTCTGGGAAAGAGATGGGTTTGTCACGGGCTTGAACGGCCTCAATGACCGAGCGATAGCGAGAATCGAGTCCTTCAAGAACGACATCGGTGATGTCTTCAGCGTGCATAGGGGACCCGAGACTGGCTAGCTCGTCGGTGACGGTTTTTATTTTTGTCATAAAATCAGAGATGCTGTTTGAGTTGGAGAGAGAGATGGATTTAAGACGAAATTTGAGTTGTTTGACATGACCACGGGAAGGAAGACCGAAGGTGTTGGATAGTGTAGTCCAAGCTTCGCGAGTGGTGGAGAGACCGGTTATGATAGGTTGGAGAGTTTTGTCGAGGGTACTTAGGAGGGTACTAAAGAGGATTTGGTCTTGCAGAAACCAAGTGCCATAACTCGGGTTAGGGGTGGTTTTTTTGTCATTGTCCGTGACAGTTTCAGGTGGAGGGGTGGTCCCATCAATGAAAGCAAGGAGGGAGTATCCGGTAAAGAGAGCGGTAAGTTGGAGTTTCCATTGGGGATAGTTTGTAGGGGTGAGTTTGTCAACAGATGACATATTGAGGTGTAGGAGGGGCTTGGAGGGTTCGTGGGGGTTAGGGACATTAGAGTTTGTCATAGTGGTGGGCAGTGAGTGTGAGTGATTATTGGTTAGATTGATCGTGGCTCTGATACCATATGTGAAGAGGACGAATTGTATTAAAATTAATTGATGATTAATATCATTTACAGTGATGACTATTTATACAAGCTAAAAGGAATAACTCGAGATTTACACAATCGATATTTACGACATAATAGGCTAGTATATACACTTGATACATATATAGAAGATATGGCTTCGATTATGATTCTGAGATAATATCTTGATGATAACGGTGATCATTTGAGATAGCGGAGATAATATCGGAGATCATATCTTAACAAACACCCTCCTGCGACTTACTCCCTGTCAAACCCTTACCCACGTATCGCCGTTTCCCCGCTGGCCGACGACCGCCGTTTCGCTGACGTTCGAAGACTGCCGCCCTTCACCCGCCGCTCTCCCTCGTCATTGTACCCGCCGGCGCCGCCTCTTTCTTCTCACTTCTTGTTCGTTTTCTCAAAATCCCCAAATTGATTAAGGTTTATTTCATTTAGAATTGATTTTATTGTTTTATTTTGTTAAGATTTAGTTTATTGTTGTTGTATACATATCAATTGTTGTTTAATTTATGTAATTGAATACTAGGTTAGGTTAATTTACTTAAATTGGGGGTTTTAGATGAAATTTGTTGATTATTTGTTCAAGTTAGTGTTAAATTAGATTTATTATAATTGTTACTGTATTATTTATCTACTAATTTGTGTTGTAGTTGATAAATTGATGAAATTGGATCTTAGGTTAAGTTAGCTTAGCTTAAGGTAATTGGTCTTTAGGATGAGAGGATGAAAATTTGTGATTTTGTTGCTTAGGTTACTAGTTTAATGTAGTTCAATATTGATATTTAGATACTATGGAGTAATTTGTACTCCCTTAGTTTTTTATATTTCTTTCCGTTTCAATAAAATATTCCCTACAAATCTTAAAAAGGGAAGAAACATAAAAACGGAGGGAGTATAGTTAAGGGTTTAAGGATGAAGTTGAATGATACTTAGCTTCCCCACAAATCATTTTTATGTTCTTGTATTATGATTGAATTACTTGTTTCAAATTTTCACATCTAAGTCGGATTATTATATTTTTTTTGTCATTCAATATAATCTTACCATGATAAGGTTTCTTTTGCTTTCAGTTCAAACCGCTAGTGCAACTAACACTTGGTTGTCGGTGCTTCGTTACAAACTAAAAGTAGCTTCTTGATATAAAATAGTTACTATTATCGTAGAATTGATAGTAAGTTTAACTACTAGATAGTTTAACTGAATTAACACTTGCAGCTAATGTGAACTACAGATGAATGCATCGAGATAGGGAAAAATTTGCCGCATCAAATGAAAAATGGAAATTTGTTCAAGACCTATGAGATCTTTGGTGTGTACAGCGTAGTTCATTATTTCTTCTTTATCACTCCATAGACTAGGAGAAGCTCTTGATCGATATTGGTGGTAGGAGGTTTATTGTTACTATATTGTACGAACCTCCTTTCCATGACATGCTTCTATTAAATTCTTAGTGATCTCGCCATAATTTTTGTTCATATCTTTTGCAGTTGTGCCTTTAGAAAACCGAAGGAACAAGGAAACGACTACTAATGCGATCAAGTTTTCAATTTTGATCCAACTTCCAAACCTCTAAATTGCGGCCAAAGACGATACAATTTTCGTAATGCGAAGAAGATAAATTTGGCGTTGGTGCAGTTAGAGTAGGTTGTTGGACTTAACTCGTAGGGTGTACATGTTGTATACTCCGTAAGTTTTGAATTTGTAGTTTGACAAACCTTAATTGGATATTGTATCTTGTATTGATGGTATTTAATTTAAATAATTCAGGTTTATATCTTCTGTACCCTCCGTAAATGTATTGATCTGCAGGAAAAGTGCATATGTGTATAGAAATAGTTGTCATGGTAAATTTAAGGATTAAAGATAAATATCGAAATTTTGTTGCCAAATTTTACCGACCTTTTTTAGGAATTTACCGACCGAATTTCGGTTGCTAAAATTTACCGACTGATTTTAGTAAATTACTAACCGAATTTCGGTTGCTAAAATTTACCGACGATTTATGAATTTACCGACCGAATTTCGGTTGCTAAATCTTACCGACCGAATTTATCGGTCGGTAAATAAATTTACCGACCCTTATTACCGACCGATTTTTATCGGTCAGTAAATATAAAAAAAATGGTCGGTATCATGTTTTACCGACCGATTTCCCACTTTTCCGACTGTTTTTTTCGGTCGGTAGTCACCCTGTTTCTTGTAGTGTTCATCATCATCTTCTTCACCTCGTCTTTCATCACCATCTTCTTCACCTTCTGCATTTACATAATAAAAATTACAGTATCAGTTGACAGTTCAAATCCATTTATCAATTGACACTACAAAGTAACATCAACACGAGATTAACAGTAACATTGTTACAGTAATAGAGCACTATTACAGTAACACAAATATCTTACTGTGACAGTGTCACAATAATAAGGAATTACAGTAATAATGTCACAGTAATATGAAATTAAAGAGTTATAAATATCTTACTGTGACACTGTCACAGTAATAAGGAATTACAGTAATAATGTCACAATGTCAAATTCATTTATCAATTGGCACTACAAAGTAACATCAACATGAGATTAACATTATCACTGTTACAGTAACAGAGCACTATTACAGTAACACAAATATCTTACCGTGACAGTGTCACAGTAATAAGGAATTACAGTAATAAGGAATTACAGTAATAATGCACAGTAATATGGAATTAAAGAGTTATAAATATCTTACTGTGACACTGTCACAGTAATAAGGAATTACTGTAATATCGAACCTAATTTGTTTGCCTGAAAATAAAGAACTAAACCTAATTTTTTGGGAGCGAACACAGAAATACGAACGACGCAGAAAATAACAAAATCAATCGCTCAATATCTTCATATCATCCAAAATTAACAATAACAAGAACAACATGACTCAATAGCAAGAACAAAACGTGTTAGTTAACAAGTAACTGTTACAGTAACAACGCCAAAAATCAACAACAGCAAGAGCAAAAAAAATGCAAATCAACAGCAAGAATTCTCAAAAAAGAAAAAATTCTTATAATGACAAAAAAACACGAGTATTCTCAAACACTTGTTCATCCTCCTCGTCTTCCTCGGTGTCTTCTTCAGTTTCCTCTCCTTCGACGTCTTCATCTACTTCATCCTCGTCATCCTCATCATTGGTTGGCTTAGTAGGCTGTTTAGGCGGTCGTGCTGCGTACGTATCTGGACAGTTTCGTTTGGTTGACTTAGTATACTTTTTCACATCAAATCCGCAAGCCAGCGCGTAGATTTGTAAAATTCCACTTCCTCATCAATTATTCCGAATACTTGCTCCATGTACGGAGCGAAAACCTCACCCACATCTTTGCACCATTCCTGTGCATTCGGTTCTTTGCCAATGCTTCGTGCAAGAAATTAAAAAATATCACGCCCATGGACATAAGTGTTACTTCAACTCATAAGTTGTGTTACTTTAACCCTTAAAGGATGTTACTCCAACGTCAGCGCCAAAAACCCTTTTTCAGTGTTACGTGTTTGTGTTACTTTAATTAGAATTAGATATTACTGTAATTCATAACTTGTGTTACTTCAACGCCGTGACTGCTTCAACATAAAGCAAACAATAATATCAGTGAAACAATAATATCAATGAACCACTGTTATTAATCCATGATTGATCAAAAAAATTCTACCTTTTCCAGTGTTGTCATGTGCGTTCACATCTTTGGCAAAACCACCTGCACAAAATCAAACAGCGTTACACCCATGCAAATAATGTGTTACTATAATTCCTAAGTGGTATTACTCTAACGTGTACAATACGTTACTCTAACATCATCATCAAAACCCTTTTTCTGAACGTTCATTTGTGTTACTGTAATTGCAAGTAAGTGTTACTTTAATGCAGAAGGCATGTTACTTCAACGACGTTTATGCGTTAATTGAAATCAAAACAATAGTATCAATGGATATCATGGAAAATCTGAATAAAAAGCATAAAGCCATGTAATCTATAAAGATCGAGAGAGCAAATAACCATTGATACGAAACTGTGATATCAAAACGCAAGGACATCAAAACAAAAAACGCAAATTGATACGAAACTGTGATACGAAATGACAATGAAAGCACTATAAACATGAAAATCGACGTAAAAAAAAACGCAATTTGACACGATAAACCATTGATATTAAAACGCACATTGAAAGCAATATGACCATCGAAATCCATGAATAAAAATTGAATCAAAACGTGAATGAAATACTGAAACTCACCATTGTTATACTCGATCAGTTGCTTATCAACCGTTGAAGACGATGACGCGGTCATTGAATCCATTGTAACAGAATTCCGAGTACAAAATCGATGACTGAACGTGAATGAAGAAAGGGTTTTTTTTTGGTGTTTGAATGAACATGATATGATGAATGAATGTGAATGATGAATGAATGTGATAGAGAGTTATTGTTTCCTAAATTCATTGGAGCTATTTTAGGAACGTAATTTTTTTTTTAATGGATGCATCTTGTCCATCCATCCTCATCCCATCCAATGGATGGGATGAGGACTTAGGGACTCACAAAGAGTAAAGGACTCATAAGAGCCTTACTCTCTCTATATATATATAGAAGTAGGATCTTCAAATTCTGTACAATTTACCTCTCTTTTCTAGCCATTAGATTTGACTAGATTAAAGGATGAGATAAAACCCTTTTCTTCCCTTCTTCTTTACGTATATTCATCCATTTCATTTCATTCTATTTTTTTTCCAACTCTTTTTTTTTACGTTACTTTATAAATTACATGTCATTCTAAAGACTCAATTTTTCAAGAACTCTCAATTCCGTCATGTAGTATCACACCCAAATCAATTCCCAATCAAGATTAAACTTTAAGGTTAAATTAATTTCACTCTTTAAATCTTTGATTTTATTTTTTTTCATACTTGTTGATTTTGACTTTGATTTTCGATTTTATTGATTTCGTCCACTTTCGCATATATTTTCTAATTTTGATTTTGTTGTTGTTAGTAATCTAGTTTTCAATCGATTTTCTTGAGTAAATTTCATGGTTTGTGTGTTATTCCATATGTTTTAACACACTATCCGAGTAATTTTTGCTTATAAGATTGAAAATCAAAATTATGAATATTACAATACTTGAATATAAACAATGAAATACTTGAATATGAACTTTAAAATAACTACATATTATTTCAGAACATAAATAACCTAAACCCTAATTATTTTATTATGTTATTCCAGTTATTCCACTACAAGAAATACTTCCCATAGCTACCGTACACGCGCGACTGAAACTTTTAGTCGCTCATTTAGCGACTGAAAAGTAATCCGCGCGACCGATATAAGTCGCTGGACGAAGAGACGAAATTAAAAAAATTGACTCTTCGTAGCGACCGATATCGGTCGCTAAAAGTAATACGCGCGACCGATATCAGTCGCTACGTAGCGACTGAATAAAAGACACGCGCGACCGATGTCGGTCGCTACGGAGGCTGAATTTTTTTAAAGCCGCGAGCTGCCCCCCGTGGCTACCGTACACGCGCGACTGAAACTTTCAGTCGCTCATTTAACGACTGAAAAGTAATCCGCGCGACCGATATAAGTCGCTGGACGAAGAGACGAAATTAAAAAAATTGACTCCCCGTAGCGACCGATATCGGTCGCTAAAAGTAATACGCGCGACTGAGACACGCGCCCCATTTCACACACACTCTCTCTACGCCTTCTCTCCCTTCTCTCTAACCCGTCTCCCCCTTCATCCTTCCTTACCATTCCTTCTTCTTTCCTCCATTTTTTCTTAGTTACGGTATGTTTTTTTTTATCTATACTTAATTTAAATTATTTGTTAATTTTTTTATTTATTGATATAAATAGATTAGTTATTGAGTTAGATATTTTTATAGTGAGTGTTGTTAGTGATGGAGTATTTAGTGTAGTAAGCATGTTAATTGCCCATAGGTTCCCCAATTTGAAATAGGTAGATT
Source organism: Agrostemma githago (assembly GCA_958450325.1). Classification (NCBI taxonomy): domain Eukaryota; kingdom Viridiplantae; phylum Streptophyta; class Magnoliopsida; order Caryophyllales; family Caryophyllaceae; genus Agrostemma; species Agrostemma githago. The sequence continues at coordinate 51,793,987 of OY288259.1, read as the reverse complement.
GTTAGTATAAATTTAGGGTTTATGATTGAGTATTTGAATGAATTGGGTTGTTTTGATGTGTTAGGAAATTGGAAGTGGAAATACAATTATGTCGATTTAGTGATGTAATTATGGATGGATTAGGTGCAAATAGTACTATGTTTAGGTGAATTGAGAATTTTACAAATATGTGAGTAGTGTGTATATATTAGTAAATTACTTTAGAGGAAATAATTTGCATGTTTTTAATGTCTCAATTTTTTTAGAAAAAAAAAATAAAGCGACAGGAACGAAAAATGGATGTATGAGGAAAGATTAGATAAGAGACGACGTCCCACAACGGAACTTTTAGAGGGTGTTAGTAGTTTTCTTGAGTTCGCTAAAACTCATCCCGAATACGCGTCAGAGGGTAGATTTAGGTGTCCTTGTGTAAAATGTAAGAACCTCAAATTCTTGGATAGTATTTTGATTAAGGAACATATTATCTCAAATGGGTTTAGCCCAAATTATTATTGTTGGATTTGTCATGGTGAGACGTCTGCTGTTGAGGAATATGAGGTTGAACAGAATGAGGGCGGGGTGAGAGGAATGATTGTTGATGTGGTTGAGTGCAATTTGTTTAATGATGAGAGCATGTACACTAACGACGATGACCAACCAACCCCACAAGAACCAAACTCACGAGCGAAAGCGTTTTTTGATATGTTAGAGGCTGCGGAGAAGCCATTATATGCAGGGTGTGATGTGACATTGTCAGAACTTGTGTCTATGGTAGTGACCCTTAAATGTGAGTATAACCTACCGTTTGGGTGCGTAGACGGTGTCGCTGCGTTGATTGAGAAACTCATCCCAAAAGACAACATTATGACCAAAACATTCTACAATACCAAAAAAATAGTTAAAGGTCTTGAACTTCCGTATCAAAAGATCGATGCTTGTCCCGATGGATGTATGCTTTTTTGGAAGGACGATGTTGTGCTTGAGGAATGTAAGATATGTGGGAAGGGTAGATACAAAAGTGTAGATGGGAATATTTTTCTGAGGGGTAGGAAGGGAAAGAGTGTTGCGAGGCATAAAAAACCTATACCATTTAGTCGACTTACCTACTTTCCCATCGCCCCTAGACTTCAAAAATTATATGCAACCAGAACCATTGCCGAACAAATGAGGTGGCATAAAGAAGAAACTCGTGTAGAGGGGAAGATGTGTCATCCTAGTGACGGGGAGGAGTGGAAACACTTTGATAGGATTTACCTTGAATTTGCTGAGGAACCCCGTAATGTGAGACTTGGGTTGTGTACCGATGGGTTCGCCCCTTTCGGTCAGTTCGGTAAGTCATACTCATGCTGGCTTGTCATGGTCACACCGTACAACTTACCCCCATGGCTTTGTCTGAAACCACCATTCATCTTCCTAAGAAATTCAAGCAAAATTAGTTGGTTTAACTGTCATAGACAGTTCTTACCCGAGGGTCATCCGTATTGGAAAAACAAGAAAGCTTTCAAAAAGGGTGAGGTGGTGCTAGATGAGGCACCTATTCGTCTCCAAGGAGATGAGATTTGGGAGGTGATTTCAGAGTTCCCTTCTACTGTTGACGGGACCGATCAAGAGTTCAAAGATCTTAAGAAATTAAAAGAAGCATCTTCTTCGACCTTCCATATTGGAGTACTTTATTACTCCGACATAATCTGGATGTGATGCATATCGAGAAGAATTTCTTTGAGAAACTGATTCACATCGTCATGGATGTAGAGGGTAAGACATGTGACACCGTGTAGACACCCACATTTTGACCGCCAGGTGTCTATAACAGTTTCCGACAAACACCCGATGATGATCGGACGCAAACATGCTTTAAATACTCAGAAACGGGCTCAAAATCATAGGCATTTGGCTTGGGCTCATTATGGAGTACATATCTCACAAAACCAACCTCAAAATCAAGCCCGGTGGGTCGTTTCGAGTCAAATAAGACTAATTTGGATCGATTCCGACACCAGGGGTAAAACCGTCTTTTGGCCACCGAGTCAAAACCCGGTCAAAGATTTTCCCGAGACACGTGAGTCAGCCGTGACACCTCACACGGCTGATTCATACTCCAATCCTACAAAAAATTAGCTTCACAAAATATTAAACAAATCCGTTTAAGGATGGAATTCGATCTCAAGTAGGAATCCTATCAAAAAACCGATTCAAACACCCGACCGAGTGCAAACACTCGGCCGAGCAGAATATTCCAGCCGTGTTCCCTTTCTTCCTTGACAAGAAAGCGGAATTCTCATGCCTTACAGCTTCCTATATTTCCTATCTCTAGCGGTAGTTCAAACTCTCCTAGCCAAGGTCGGGAACTCCCTATAAATAGCCCCTTGCACACACACTTATACACATCAATTAGCATCTACAATATACATTCATTATCGATCAAATATTCATAAAAGCATCACAAATTATTCCCATACACACACTCGTAAGCATAAAATCTAGCATCGATACACCGATATTACAAACCCGAAGGAAACCGGCCCGATACCCGACACCCTTCACTCGTCACGCCCGAACCGAACCACCACCAACTCACCGACATCCACTCGACGCTCTTGTGCCCAAGCCACGTCCCGACGAGCCCCGATCCGAGTAAACAGAAGCATGTAGGTTGAGGGTGTAACAAAACCCAATTTCTTTTCTTCTTCCCTTCTTTTCTTCGTCAGTCGTCCTTTTTATTACGGGTCGTCGTCGTCATTTTTTTATTTTCTAATATCGATACTACAAAAACTATTTTCATATAACAACATTCTTAAAAATATGATATCGATTTTCTATAATTGAATATTGTATCAAAAAGAATTATATTAAGATCTCGACGATATTAAAAATCGTTACATCTTTTTTCGTTCAAACTTCTTTTTACAAAACCTTTTTTTATTCATTCCGAATATTCGATATCGATTTCATAATCAAATATCGGGCGACGAACATCGAAAAACATGAATCGAGTATAAATTAATTCATATTTTGTACGCGATTTATCAAAATTAGCAATTTCGAACAAAAAAAATAAAATCGGACAGACCCGTACGCGAGTCGCGCCACTCCCAAGCGACTCGCGCACGGGCCTAAAACCCGAGTCGTTTTTTTAGCTTTTTCGTTCGTTTTATTTTATTATTCTACGAAACGATTTCTAAAATTTATATCTTTTCTAAAACTATTCCGAGTATTTGATATTGATTTCGTAGTCAATTATCGAATATAACGAATATCGAAAATATTAGATCGAGTACAAATTATGCAATATTTGTACCTGATTTAATAAAAGCATCGAACTTTCAAAAATCAGTCCCGAAAACAGACCGGGACGCGAGTCGCGCGCGTCCCAGGCGAGCCGCGCGGCCGACTGAAAACGCGGCTCGTTTCTCGTTTTTTTATTATTTTTCGAACTTCGTTTTTTATAAAAAACAGCGTTTTTAGCGATATTTTTCAGATTTCGATTAATATTTATTTTCTCGATCTCGTATATTTATTTTATTTGCTATATTATTTTTACAAATCGATACTAACTCGTTTGTTCATCCTTTGTAGCAAATTCATATCTTTTTTCATTGTTTGTTTTATTATACTAAAACGAATCTCACATGCTAAAACAACTTTGACGTTAATTTTAGTTGCATTAAACCGACTTAGCAACCCATTCAATTCCTCGCATGTTTAGGAAAACAATGTTTGCATATCATTCATCGTATTACTAACGCGCGTATTAAAAAATCATTCGATATCCTAGTAGAGGCCGCTAATGTGCGGGCGGGGTTGGGTGTTCTTAGTGAACTTCCTAACACGTACCCTCACCCCTTACTCAGAACTGTGGTTTCCGGATGTCCGAAACCATTGGCAACGAGAGTCATTCAATATACGATTAACCGCTCAAGTCGGCATCGGTATCGATATGCAAAGGGACGAGCCCAATAAACTCTGACATCGAAAATGGGCCGTATTTTGTATACGGCCCACTACGACATAGAGTGGGCTCGAACGGTTCCGAATAACCATAAAATTCGGTGGCGACTCCAACTTCGATTTAAATTTCAATTTGACCATCTCATATGGAGATTCATTCGCCTCCCCAAACCCGCGCGTGGCCGCGTCGGGGTGGACCTATGTCATGTCCACAATTTGGCGACTCCGCTAGGGATAGCTGATACGTTACTGACCTTCGGCATCCTCAGGGTGAGACTCGAATAGAAATCGTTTGACTAGTACAATACGCGTTTTAGTTTTACGGTTCATGCATAACCCCATATTTTCCCGGGCCGGTACTGGTGACCGACGTCCCACTATACTATCGATGTAGTCCAAATTGGATATGTCGAAGGTGTCCATTAGCCGATTCGTATGGGTTTTACGGCATGTTCTAAGCTCAACTCGACTTAGGAAGTCCGCCCCGATTCTCGATAGGCTGTGTACACTGGTATAGACCCTTACAGACTGACCGAGACTTAGAATTAGAGCATACATGGCGTCGTTATACTGTTTCCATGACTACGTGCTACCTGATTTACAAGTCGTTTTTTCAAAAATCGTCATTTTCAAAATTGCATCCTTTTCAAAATATCCAATTTCAAAACCCGGGACATATACCGAATTTAGGATCCACGATTTTACTCAAAATAGCCTATTTTTAGCCGGTATTATGCCCATTTCAAAACTCGAAAATATTTTCGAACTTTCAAACCCGTAACCCGGTCCACCTTTTCCGTTTTTCTTTCGAAAAAGGGCCGGTTCTCCGAATTTTTCTTCGCGCTTTCAAAACTTCAATTACAAAACCTTCATCTTCTTAGGACTTCCCGTATTTAGCAGTGTCGGGTCATGTCGTAAGTCGTCAGGTCTTCTAGCGTCGAAACCCCGTCGATCTTATATCACGAGTTTCCTCCCTATCCCAGTCCGCCTTATTATACTAAGGCAAGGCCCATCTACGTAGGACATACTCCTACGAAGGTTGGCCCGTCTACCCAATCGAGTCCAAAGTCTGGGGAACGTCTCACGTGAACCTCCTTTCGAACAGGGCCCAGCCCACACAGCTGGATCCTAAAGGAGGCCCACCTTTCACGAGTCGCCCGTCTAAGTGTTTTTTTCCGAGTCAGCCTTTTACAAGGCATAGCCGTATAACAAAAGGTTTGTGACCCTTACGTCTAAGGGTCACTCGTCTGACACTCGAGTCTTAACCAAATTTTCGATCCCACTTGGGGGCTACTCTTCATTAGAGCGGTCAATCACGGTTGCTCTAAGGGTCATGTCTTACACGTGTCTCACGTACCCCACCTTTGAGTCACTTAGATGCCACACCATTTGAGTCCTTAGTCTCACTTCGGGGCTATTCCCCGACGGAACGATTAATCACAGTCACCCCGAGAATCGCACCCTACACATTTGTCTTAGGAGAGTCTAACCCGAGTCAAACATGGTCGCCCCATTTTCGGACTCACCCTCGTGCAGCTTGAGTCTCATCGTCAAGTCCAAGCCAGGGTCGTTACCTCGTCCAGGTCAACGTTCGAGTATCCCGGTCCATGAATCTTAGTCATTCCCGTCACCCCGGGCCGTGTCTAGTTTGACTCCCTCTCTTGCATTTGCGCAAAACCGAGTTTAGGCGAGTCGTGGCACCTGTCGAAGACCTTACCAAAAAAAAAAACAACCAACCGAGCATCCGAAAGTCCGAATTGGATTCGAGTCTAAGTTTGAGTCCGAGTCTAGGATACCCTACATCCTCATTTCCAAATCAGAGTCAGAGTCTTTTGCATTCTGTCCTCTTTTTCAAAATTCAATAAAATCAGCTTTTCTATTGCTCATATATACTTTCCTTATGTATTTTCGAGAACATGATGAACACCGTCATACACTGTGAGCAGATGCACGTGACTATAGGCACATCTATAATGATTGCAGGAAATCGAGACCCGTGTTTTCCTTTACCTGTTCCATGTCTGACATAGGAAGCCACAAAACTACACTTAGCAGGAGCGGTATCGAATCCAACGACGAATCTAGGTAGTCTCCTAGTTTGGGTTCAAGACGGGAGGCAAACCCATTTCCCACAATAAACACCCATCCAATAAGACTACCAATCCCTACCTTAGGTGTTAGTCTGACCAACAGGAAAAACAAAAAAAAGCTGGACAAAAAAAAACTCAAAAGTCCAAGGAAAAAAGCAAAAGGCCAAAACAAAAAAGCAGGCCATCATAAAAAAGAGCATCCACGACCAGAACGGTCAACACAAATGAAGATCCCATGACCGGGGTTAAGAGGTTAACCAACAAAAAATATTCAAATGCCTATGACCGTGGTCAACGGTCCACTCAAGATCAATACTCATACCATCCAATAAGGGAGAGACAATCAAGCTGGTCAGCTAACACCACATTTAGCCTTCCCACATTACAACCCTCAAGACCTTCCCGAGGCCCAAGCTAAAATCAGCCCGGAATTTTGAGGATTCAAGCTCAATAGGATACCCCTAACCATTAGGTCCAGACATGGAAACCAGATCCCGCATCATCAAACATATCCCGATCAAAGTTCGAGCCATTTTACTCGACTTTCCCCTCGATATAACAAAATTCACAATCACCATATGCAAACCCGAGATCAAAACTCGTCAAAGACCCGAGATCAAAACTCGTCGAAGACCCGAGAGCAAAACTCGTCAAATCCCTTACTTAATCATACACAATCCCGAGAGCAAAACTCGTCAAATCCCGGGAGCAAAACTCGTTAAAATCCCCGAGAGAAAAACTCGTTAAAATCCCCGAGAGCAAAACTCGTTAAAATCCCCGAGAGCAAAACTCGTTAAAATCCCATCCCAATTCTTCTCATCCAAACCAGTTACCAACCCCAAGCACGGGAACTCAACTTACGGTCGGCATAGAACATGCCCAAGTAGTGCACACCACCTCTGGGGGCTATCCCGGAGAATGCTCACAGTCACAGGATCAATATCCTAACCATTCTAGCCCTTTGATCAAGACATCATTGGGAATGCACCTAGCCTACATGATGGTAGGGATTCGTCACGTCCCAACCGTCAATAATATAACCGGCTAATCCTAACTAGGGTAGATAGGGCAAGTCGGGTCGAATCCACGGGGATGGTAATGTATAGCCTAGACTAAGGTCACCTAAAAACGAGACTAAGTCAATGAGCTAAACTACTATGATAAGGAGGGGAGAAAGCTAAGACTAAGACTATGGCTAAGGAGAACAAACTAAGAAAACGGGCTAGGATTAGGTCGGGGTCAAAGGGGTAACGGAATAGTCAAGGGAGGACTAGAGTGAAGGAGGTAGTATGGTAATCTAGGTTGGTCCGGGCTCTCGCAACTTAAACTCACCTAGAGGTTCCACCTAGAACCCATCTCGGCGACACACACGACAAACGGAGTTCTAGCGCGCTATGGTCCTAGGTCGAATCCGGACTCTCGCTACTTAGACCGGCCTAGGGGTCGTCCTCACCGGGCTCTCGCAACTTAGTGAGGGGACCGAACCCACAACGAACTAACACCCACAAAAGAAAGGCAAGAAAACAAGCATTCGTACATACTTAGTCATTCAAGCAATTCAACAAACATGTGATGTGCATCAAACAAGAGGAAACCCAAATCTTCCACCAACATCTCTAACCAACCCTTAATCACCCAATTAACACCCTAATCACCTTACTAACCCTAGCAAGAACACTACTCTAGCATAATCAAACTATAACTAACAAGAACAAGATGGATTAACACAAACATCAAAACAAACATAAACAAACTAACAAGTATGAAGAACAAAACAATAATCTAGAACTAAAGATTGAAACTTGAATAACATAAACAAAGATTTAGAGAAGAGAAAAGGATTATACCACACTTAGAGGAGAAGAAAGAACAAAACTTGCATTAATGAAGAAAGCCCAAAACAAACACCCAAGGTTGTCAATCTTGAGTGGATCTTGAAGAATTCCCTTAATACAAGTACTAATCTATGATTAACTACTAATTATCGACTAATCTACACTAATCTAATCTAATCTAACCTAAAGTAGTCTAGGGTTTAGTCTCTAATGAAGTGCATATCCTCAGATTACAAGAGGAAGGGTATATATAGGGTTACAAGTGGAAAGGAGAAGAAAGGAGCATTCACGGGGCCTGAACTGGGCTCATCCCGGTCGGGATGAGTTGGTCCCGATCGGGATGAGATGGTCCCAATCGGGATGAGTCATCCCGGTCGGGATGGTCCCAAGTCAGCAGCAGTTCCTTTTGTGCACCCCATCCCGGACGGGATGAGGCCTTCTCGACCGGGATGGGTCTTGTAGGCCTCCAATAAGAACTTTTTGGTCCCTCCTTGATTCTCATGGGCTTCCCATCGATTCTCGGGACTCGGGATCGGGTCTCGGAGGCTCGGGATTGGGTCCCAAGGTCTCAGGGTCGACTCCAAGGCATCGAGTCATCGTTCCTTTATCTCGTTGGCTCCAAAATGTGTATGTATAGAGTCGGAATCGCTCCAACTCTTCCAATTCGGTCTCGGGAACCTGAAACAAACTAAAGGAAGCATAAGAAGCCCCTAAACCGCTCCCAAGGAGCGATTCTACAAGGAAAATGGGACCAAAACACTACGAAATAGGCACTACAAATGACACTTATCAACTCCCCCACACTTAACCCTTACTCGCCCTCGAGTAAGCACACACTACTACTAAACTATCCGAGTGGGTATTAGCGCACCCTACGCCCCTTCAACTCACGCGAGTGCACTTAGAGGAAAAGTGTACTCCGCAAGGCAAGTTGGGTCTTGCGACAAAACCGCGGATGCAACCGGACACAAAACACACAAACAAATAAACACACAAACAAACATTTAAATGGTTGCACCCAAAACAAAAGAAATACCGCTTCCCTCTAAAAGCGGTGAAAGAAGCACCGGTTTAGGACTCGAGGTAAGAGACAACGTTCCAAAGCTAGCAATACAAACCAAGGTGAACTAAACCCTAGTAGTATGACGATGAAGCAATAAAAACGTTGGTAACTTACCTAGGTCCTCCTAACTTTCTAAAAACGTACTACGGGACGATCGGCGGAGTGGAAAAGTGAAGAACCACGGTGTTAGTCGACACTGTAGGTAAGTGAGTCCCCGCCCCCTTTAGCGTGAGCCAAGAGGGTCGTCCCGTGTCCAAGACCGCCTAACTAGTCCAAGTAAAAAGGTGGAAAACATGCAAAATGAGGGAAGACCGACTAATGCCGCTATCATCCTTCCTCGGGACTCGGTCCTTTGGTAGGCTCTTCACGGCAAAAGTCGGAAAAAGGCTTATTTTTGTGGGGATTTCTTTTTGTGAGACGGGTTTTTTTTTGGCATTTTCTTTCTTTTCGACATTTTGATTTGTTTGTTGCCATGCCATTTCTTTTTCTTCTTTTCTATTTTCTTTTTGGCTTTTGTGTCTTTTCTTTTTCTTCATTTCTTTTCTTTCTTTCATTTTTTTCTTTCTTTTCTTTTCTTTGCCCTTTTTGGCAAGATTTGGCATTTTTGGCATTTTCATTGTATAACAAGAAAGAGAGAATCAACAATTTGCATTTTATTTGTGAGGGTATGTGTAAGAGGTAGGGTAATGGGTGAGTCGGGACGACGCCTTCCCTTCAAACCCACAAAAAGTGGAGAACTTGGACTAATCAAACAACCCTAGACACGGTCACCTAAGGGACGAGATTCGGTAACCAAGGCCTTTTCACACCGTGGGTGGTCATAATGGTCAAAATGCAAATCCCGTAGTAAATCCCTAGTAAGCTAGGTGGACTCAAGGTAAAGGACCAACGAACTTATTGATTTAGGGTCATTCTACTAGATAAAAGTCCAAAACTCGATTTATACAACTAGGAAGGGAAAATAGACACTCACACTCTAGCCTCTACACCGGGTTTCCGAAAATGGTTTACACACAAGACACAATTTCACACACAAACAAAGACTCAACGAAAACGAAAGAAAAAGAAGCAAAAGAGACAAAACACAAACAACACAAAATGAACACAAACACAACATAAACACCACCCCGATCATCCAAACAAGCCACCAAATCGACCACACTTTACAAAGCTCCACCCGAGCACACAACATCACAATCTCCTCCAAACTCCGCAAGAGGTAAAGAATAAAAAGGGATAAGATGTTACCGGGAGTCTTCAAAGCCTTCCAAAGTTAACGACGATTAAAGCAACCTATGAGGGAAAGGGAGGCAAAACACGCACACAAAACAACAAATACGACACAATGACACAAAATGAAAACACAAAACAGAAAATCTTTTTGATTTTTGTGAAATTTTTTCAAATTTTTAGGGATTTTTAAGATTTTTTCGGAAAACTAAGAAAATAAAACTAACTATACTAGAATATCGCTCCCCCACACTTAAATCGAGCAATGTCCTCATATGCTCAATCGTAGTGTGCGGAGAGACAAAAGAAAAAGAAAAGAAACTACGAAAATGAAGCTAAAAAACAAAAATAAAGTGAAGAAAAGGGTAGAAGGTGTCCGGCCGGGGTGTAGTCAAGTCACCATGGGCCGAGACGAGAAAAATATATGGATGGGGAAAGAAATAAAAAGAAGGAAATAATAGGAAATGGGAGGGGAGGGCTAGGTGTAATCAAGTCACCTAGCCCGGATTCCGCCTAAATCCGACTAAATCCTCGAAAAAGAAAGTGAAAGACTTGTAAAAATTTGGATTTTGAAATGACTCTCGATGTAGTCACATCATCGAGAGTCGGGAGCAACAACTACCGAGGCCTCGAAGGCCACCAAGGTACCATGACTCAAGGGGAAGGGGGTAAACAAGAGAAAAACAAGCAATAAAAGACGGAAAAGAAAGGATAGTTGCGGTACCGACCGGTTAGCAACTCACTTGCTCCATCGTCTCAATGATCAATATAGGCGCTTGCTTGTTGTCTTCGTTGTCATCCTCCTTCAAGCTTGATAAAACCGCATGGTTGGGGTAGTAATGGTAGGGGGTGGGATTTGATGTGGATCTCGGTGTGTAAAGTGAGGTGTACGGGTCATATGATAGGAGTAAGGAGGAGTAGGGAGGTTGGGAGGGGGTATAATGGATGGGTGGAGTCAAAGGGGACCATCCCGGTCGGGATGGATGGTCCCGATCGGGTTGATAAACCCTTCCCGATCGGGAAGCCCTCGTCCCGGTCGGGAACACACTCCAGTGAGTCCGAATTTCTGCACCTTCATCCCGATCGGGATGGCTCCTTCCCGGTCGGGATTCCTCATCCTTCCCGGTCGGGAAGTCCTCTTCCCGGTCGGGATGAGTCTTCTTTGCTTCCCCAAGCCCAAAAGCTTATCATAAGCTTCAAAAACCGACTTCCTCTCTCGCAAACCAAACTCCATCATCAACCACTCCTTTCTAGAAGTCACCTTCACTTCACCTATCACAATAAACTCAAACAAAACATCAATTTCTCTCCCTCACAACGCTCATCAATAATCCAATATTACAAGAATATCACAAAACTACTAAAACCAAGAGATAAAACACAAATACAAGCACAAGTACTCTAAAGAAGAGGAAGGGAATATACAACATGACAGTTCTTTAGGAACTCCGTCAAACCGAGGATGGTGGACTCCATTCTTCAACCATAGCCCTCAAGGGCATGGAGGAGCAAGTCGAACGCGCTACCGACATCATAGTGAAGGCCCAAGAAGCGCTCGAGCTTAACCGACCTCCACGGCCTCCAAGGAGGAGGCAAGAAGTAGGAATCCCAAGACCCGACATCATCTTCAAAGTAGTCTCCGGGGTCTCTCCATCCTACGAGCTTAACCGATCTCTTCTTCCCTAAGCATTGCCTCCAATCACAAGCAAGCTTCATCTCCAAGAAACAAGGCACAAAAAGCGGTTTTGGCCTTACTTCCTCAATGCACACCCCCACACTTTCCTCAAGTTGTGGTTCCCCATCTTCATCATCCGGCCCCACATCATCATGGAGGAGAGGATCGAAACTTCTACCGGCGGTTTCAATCTCTTCCAAACCATCTCTCGGTGTACTAGCAAGGGGCCCTTGATGCATATCCACATTATCGCACAAGGGCAACTCGAGGCTAACAATCTCACCCAACAACTCTACAAACTCCACCAAACCATCCCACTCACTATCCTCCTCCAATTCTTCACCAACGATGCCTTCACCAAGAGTCATCGCCTCATTCGTCTCTTTTTGGGTAGACGATTGAGGTTCTTCAAAGCAAACTTCTCTATCAAAGGGAATTACATCGGCGGCTTCGTAGTTAGGTTGCTCCTCTCTCTCAAGTGGGCACCCTCCATCTAAATACGATGCTCGGGATAAAGACATTACGGTTTGAACCGATAATGCATTTAAATGAGCATTCCTCGCCTCGTTTCCCCTTCGAATTTGGGCCAAGAGTTCCTTATTCTTTTGCAATTGGATGGCCATTTCTTGTTGCATTTGAAGCATCGTTTGATGAAACTCCGAGCTCGGCATTTGGTGGTCATTGGGGTCTAGTGAAGCTCCTTGATAATCTTGGTAATGCCCAAGGGGTGGAGCATCATATTGTTGGTAGTGAGGTTGAGGTGATTGGTAGTATTGTGGGTCATAGGGTTCATGTTGTGGTTGGGGTGGAGGGTAATATGGTGGGTCTTGGGGAAATTGGCTTCCATATGGTGAATCTTGATTGAACATGGTGGTTTCACCTTCATAGCTTGAGTAATAGCCACCATGATCGTAGGAGTGATAATCATTCACTTGTTGGTAGCCATTTCTATAATCTTGAGGTTCATACCCATCTTGATAACCCCAAGAAGCTTGATAGTGGTAGGGGGACGTCATGTCATGGCTTTGGTTCATGGAAGAAGAGTGGTAGCTCATATCGGCTCCCGAGTGTGTGGAGTTTAGATCAAACCCCATGCTTGCTCGAAAATCGTAGTCCATACCCGGTTGGAAACCACTCATTCTAGCAATCATCCGTTTAAGCGGCTCTGAGTTGCAAGAAGAAGATAATCACCACCTCTAAGCACAAACTGTAGACTAGGAACAAACGTGAGAAGTCTAGTGCTTTTTGGGCATTAGACAAGAGAGAAATAAACCACACACACACAAGAAGCAAAGTAACAAAAAGAAAAAGAAAAACACAAACACAAAGACTAAGTCAAGCAAAAAGGAAAACAAAGTCTAAACTAGCACCTTCCCCGGCAACGACGCCAAATTGATGGTAGGGGATTCGTCGCGAATCCCAACCGTCAATAATATAACCGGCTATTCCTACCGTAGATAGGGCAAGTCGGGTCGAATCCACGGGGACGGTAATGTAAAGTCTAGACTAAGGTCGGCCTAAAAACGAGACTAAGTCAACGAGCTAAACTACTATGATAAGGAGGGGAGAAAGCTAAGACTAAGACTATGGCTAAGGAGAACAAACTAAGAAAACGGGCTAGGATTAGGTCGGGGTCAAAGGGGTAATGGAATAGTCAAGGGAGGACTAGAGTGAAGGAGGTAGTAGGGTGATCTAGGTTGGTCCGGGCTCTCGCAACTTAGACTCACCTAGAGGTTCCACCTAGAACCCATCTCGGCGACACACACGACAAACGGAGTTCTAGCGCGCTATGGTCCTAGGTCGAATCCGGGCTCTCGCTACTTAGACCGGCCTAGGGGTCGTCCTCATCGGGCTCTCGCAACTTAGTGAGGGGACCGAACCCACAACGAACTAACACCCACAAAAGAAAGGCAAGAAAACAAGCATTCGTACATACTTAGTCATTCAAGCAATTCAACAAACATGTGATGTGCATCAAACAAGAGGAAACCCAAATCTTCCACCAACATCTCTAACCAACCCTTTATCACCCAATTAAAACCCTAATCACCTTACTAACCCTAGCAAGAACACTACTCTAGCATAATCAAACTATAACTAACAAAAACAAGATGGATTAACACAAACATCAAAAGAAACATAAACAAACTAACAAGTATTAAGAACAAAACAATAATCTAGAACTAAAGATTGAAACTTGAATAACATAAACAAAGATTAAGAGAAGAGAAAAGGATTATACCACACTTAGAGGAGAAGAAAGAACAAAACTTGCATTAATGAAGAAAGCCCAAAACAAACACCCAAGGTTGTCAATCTTGAGTGGATCTTGAAGAATTCCCTTAATACAAGTACTAATCTATGATTAACAACTAATTATCGACTAATCTACACTAATCTAATCTAATCTAACCTAAAGTATTCTAGGGTTTAGTCTCTAATGAAGTGCATATCCTCAGATTACAAGAGGAAGGGTATATATAGGGTTACAAGTGGAAAGGAGAAGAAAGGAGCATTCACGGGGCCTGAACTGGGCTCATCCCGGTCGGGATGAGTTGGTCCCGATCGGGATGAGATGGTCCCGATCGGGATGAGCTCATCCCGGTCGGGATGGTCCCAAGTCAGCAGCAGTTCCTTTTGTGCACCCCATCCCGGACGGGATGAGGCCTTCCCGACCGGGATGGGTCTTGTAGGCCTCCAATAAGAACTTTTTGGTCCCTCCTTGATTCTCATGGGCTTCCCATCGATTCTCGGGACTCGGGATCGGGTCTCGGAGGCTCGGGATTGGGTCCCAAGGTCTCAGGGTCGACTCCAAGGCATCGAGTCATCGTTCCTTTATCTCGTTGGCTCCAAAATGTGTATGTATAGAGTCGGAATCGCTCCAACTCTTCCAATTCAGTCTCGGGAACCTGAAACGAACTAAAGGAAGCATAAGAAGCCCCTAAACCGCTCCCAAGAAGCGATTCTACAAGGAAAATGGGACCAAAACACTACGAAATAGGCACTACAAATGACACTTATCAACTCCCCCACACTTAACTCTTACTCGCCCTCGAGTAAGCACACACTACTACTAAACTATCCGAGTGGGTATTAGCGCACCCTACGCCCCTTCAAATCACGCGAGTGCACTTAGAGGAAAAGTGTACTCCGCAAGGCAAGTTGGGTCTTGCGACAAAACCGCGGATGCACCGGACACAAAACACACAAACAAATAAACACACAAACAAACATTTAAATGGTTGCACCCAAAACAAAAGAAATACTGCTTCCCTCTAAAAGCGGTTAAAGAAGCACCGGTTTAGGACTCGAGGAAAGAGACAACGTTCCAAAGCTAGCAATACAAACCAAGGTGAACTAAACCCTAATAGTATGACGATCAAGCAATAAAAACGTTGGTAACTTACCTAGGTCCTCCTAACTTTCAAAAAACGTACTATGGGACGATCGGCGGAGTGGAAAAGTGAAGAACCACGGTGTTAGTCGACAGTGTAGGTAAGTGAGACCCTGCCCCCTTTAGCGTGAGCCAAGAGGGTCGTCCCGTGTCCAAGACCGCCTAACTAGTCCAAGTAAAAAGGTGGAAAATATGCAAAATGAGGGAAGACCGACTAATGCCGCTATCATCCTTCCTCGGGACTCGGTCCTTTGGTAGGCTCTTCACGGCAAAAGTCGGAAAAAGGCTTATTTTTGTGGGGATTTCTTTTTGTGAGACGGGTTTCTTTTGGCATTTTCTTTCTTTTCGACATTTTGATTTGTTTGTTGCCATGCCATTTCTTTTTCTTCTTTTCTATTTTCTTTTTGGCTTTTGTGCCTTTTCTTTTTCTTCATTTCTTTTCTTTCTTTCATTTTTTTCTTTCTTTTCTTTTCTTTGCCCTTTTTGGCAAGATTTGGCATTTTTGGCATTTTCATTGTATAACAAGAAAGAGAGAATCAACAATTTGCATTTTATTTGTGAGAGTATGTGTAAGAGGTAGGGTAATGGGTGAGTCGGGACGACGCCTTCCCTTCAAACCCACAAAAAGTGGAGAACTTGGACTAATCAAACAACCCTAGACACGGTCACCTAAGGGACGAGATTCGGTAACCAAGGCCTTTTCACACCGTGGGTGGTCATAATGGTCAAAATGCAAATCCCGTAGTAAATCCCTAGTAAGCTAGGTGGACTCAAGGTAAAGGACCAACGAACTTATTGATTTAAGGTCATTCTACTAGATAAAAGTCCAAAACTCGATTTATACAACTAGGAAGGGAAAATAGACACTCACACTCTAGCCTCTACACCGGGTTTCCGAAAATGGTTTACACACAAGACACAATTACACACACAAACAAAGACTCAACGAAAACGAAAGAAAAAGAAGCAAAAGAGACAAAACACAAACAACACAAAATGAACGCAAACACAACATAAACACCACCCCGATCATCCAAACAAGCCACCAAATCGACCACACTTTACAAAGCTCCACCCGAGCACACAACATTACAATCTCCTCCAAACTCCGCAAGAGGTAAAGAATAAAAAGGGATAAGATGTTACCGGGAGTCTTCAAAGCCTTCCAAAGTTAACGACGATTAAAGCAACCTATGAGGGAAAGGGAGGCAAAACACGCACACAAAACAACAAATACGACACAATGACACAAAATGAAAACACAAAACAGAAAATCTTTTTGATTTTTGTGAAATTTTTTCAAATTTTTAGGGATTTTTAAGATTTTTTCGGAAAACTAAGAAAATAAAACTAACTATACTAGAATATCGCTCCCCCACACTTAAATCGAGCAATGTCCTCATATGCTCAATCGTAGTGTGCGGAGAGACAAAAGAAAAAGAAAAGAAACTACGAAAATGAAGCTAAAAAACAAAAATAAAGTGAAGAAAAGGGTAGAAGGTGTCCGGCCGGGGTGTAGTCAAGTCACCATGGGCCGTGACGAGAAAAAGATATGGATGGGGAAAGAAATAAAAAGAAGGAAATAATAGGAAATGGGAGGGGAGGGCTAGGTGTAATCAAGTCACCTAGCCCGGATTCCGCCTAAATCCGACTAAATCCTCGAAAAAGAAAGTGAAAGACTTGTAAAAATTTGGATTTTGAAATGACTCTCGATGTAGTCACATCATCGAGAGTCGGGAGCAACAACTACCGAGGCCTCGAAGGCCACCAAGGTACCATGACTCAAGGGGAAGGGGGTAAACAAGAGAAAAACAAGCAATAAAAGACGGAAAAGAAAGGATAGTTGCGGTACCGACCGGTTAGCAACTCACTTGCTCCATCGTCTCAATGATCAATATAGGCGCTTGCTTGTTGTCTTCGTTGTCATCCTCCTTCAAGCTTGATAAAACCGCATGGTTGGGGTAGTAATGGTAGGGGGTGGGATTTGATGTGGATCTCGGTGTGTAAAGTGAGGTGTACGGGTCATATGATAGGAGTAAGGAGGAGTAAGGAGGTTGGGAGGGGGTATAATGGATGGGTGGAGTCAAAGGGGACCATCCCGGTCGGGATGGATGGTCCCGATCGGGTTGATAAACCCTTCCCGATCGGGAAGCCCTCGTCCCGGTCGGGAACACACTCCAGTGAGTCCGAATTTCTGCACCTTCATCCCGATCGGGATGGCTCCTTCCCGGTCGGGATTCCTCATCCTTCCCGGTCGGGAAGCCCTCTTCCCGGTCGGGATGAGTCTTCTTTGCTTCCCCAAGCCCAAAAGCTTATCATAAGCTTCAAAAATCGACTTCCTCTCTCGCAAACCAAACTCCATCATCAACCACTCCTTTCTAGGAGTCACCTTCACTTCACCTATCACAATAAACTCAAACAAAACATCAAATTCTCTCCCTCATAACGCTCATCAATAATTCAATATTACAAGAATATCACAAAAATACTAAAACCAAGAGATAAAACACAAATACAAGCACAAGTACTCTAAAGAAGAGGAAGGGAATATACAACATGACAGTTCTTTAGGAACTCCGTCAAACCGAGGATGGTGGACTCCATTCTTCAACCATAGCCCTCAAGGGCATGGAGGAGCAAGTCGAACGCGCTACCGACATCATAGTGAAGGCCCAAGAAGCGCTCGAGCTTAACCGAACTCCACGGCCTCCAAGGAGGAGGCAAGAAGTAGGAATCCCAAGACCCGACATCATCTTCAAAGTAGTCTCCGGGGTCTCTCCATCCTACGTGCTTAACCAATCTCTTCTTCCCTAAGCATTGCCTCCAATCACAAGCAAGCTTCATCTCCAAGAAACAAGGCACAAAAAGCGGTTTTGGCCTTACTTCCTCAATGCACACCCCCACACTTTCCTCAAGTTGTGGTTCCCCATCTTCATCATCTGGCCCCACATCATCATGGAGGAGAGGATCGAAATTTCTACCGGCGGTTTCAATCTCTTCCAAACCATCTCTCGGTGTACTAGCAAGGGGCTCTTGATGCATATCCACATTATCGCACAAGGGCAACTCGAGGCTAACAATCTCACCCAACAACTCTACAAACTCCACCAAACCATCCCACTCACTATCCTCCTCCAATTCTTCACCAACGATGCCTTCACCAAGAGTCATCGCCTCATTCGTCTCTTTTTGGGTAGACGATTGAGGTTCTTCAAAGCAAACTTCTCTATCAAAGGGAATTACATCGGCGGCTTCGTAGTTAGGTTGCTCCTCTCTCTCAAGTGGGCACCCTCCATCTAAATACGATGCTCGGGATAAAGACATTACGGTTTGAACCGATAATGCATTTAAATGAGCATTCCTCGCCTCGTTTCCCCTTCGAATTTGGGCCAAGAGTTCCTTATTCTTTTGCAATTGGATGGCCATTTCTTGTTGCATTTGAAGCATCGTTTGATGAAACTCCGAGCTCGGCATTTGGTGGTCATTGGGGTCTAGTGAAGCTCCTTGATAATCTTGATAATGCCCAAGGGGTGGGGCATCATATTGTTGGTAGTGAGGTTGAGGTGATTGGTAGTATTGTGGGTCATAGGGTTCATGTTGTGGTTGGGGTGGAGGGTAATATGGTGGGTCTTGGGGAAATTGGCTTCCATATGGTGAATCTTGATTGAACATGGTGGTTTCACCTTCATAACTTGAGTAATAGCCACCATGATCGTAGGAGTGATAATCATTCACTTGTTGGTAGCCATTTCTATAATCTTGAGGTTCATACCCATCTTGATAACCCCAAGAAGCTTGATAGTGGTAGGGGGACGTCATGTCATGGCTTTGGTTCATGGAAGAAGAGTGGTAGCTCATATCGGCTCCCGAGTGTGTGGAGTTTAGATCAAACCTTATGCTTGCTCGAAAATCGTAGTCCATACCCGGTTGGAAACCACTCATTCTAGCAACCGTCCGTTTAAGCGGCTCTGAGTTGCAAGAAGAAGATAATCACCACCTCTAAGCACAAACTGTAGACTAGGAACAAACGTGAGAAGTTTAGTGCTTTTTGGGCACTAGACAAGAGAGAAATAAACCACACACACACAAGAAGCAAAGTAACAAAAAGAAAAAGAAAAACACAAACACAAAGACTAAGTCAAGCAAAAAGGAAAACAAAGTCTAAACTAGCACCTTCCCCGGCAACGGCGCCAAATTGATGGTAGGGGATTCGTCGCGAATCCCAACTGTCAATAATATAACCGGCTATTCCTACCGTAGATAGGGCAAGTCGGGTCGAATCCACGGGGACGGTAATGTAAAGTCTAGACTAAGGTCAGCCTAAAAACGAGACTAAGTCAACGAGCTAAACTACTATGATAAGGAGGGGAGAAAGCTAAGACTAAGACTATGGCTAAGGAGAACAAACTAAGAAAACGGGCTAGGATTAGGTCGGGGTCAAAGGGGTAACGGAATAGTCAAGGGAGGACTAGAGTGAAGGAGGTAGTAGGGTGATCTAGGTTGGTCCGGGCTCTCGCAACTTAGACTCACCTAGAGGTTCCACCTAGAACCCATCTCGGCGACACACACGACAAACGGAGTTCTAGCGCGCTATGGTCCTAGGTCGAATCCGGGCTCTCGCTACTTAGACCGGCCTAGGGGTCGTCCTCACCGGGCTCTCGCAACTTAGTGAGGGGACCGAACCCACAACGAACTAACACCCACAAAAGAAAGGCAATAAAACAAGCATTCGTACATACTTAGTCATTCAAGCAATTCAACAAACATGTGATGTGCATCAAACAAGAGGAAACCCAAATCTTCCACCAACATCTCTAACCAACCCTTAATCACCCAATTAACACCCTAATCACCTTACTAACCCTAGCAAGAACACTACTCTAGCATAATCAAACTATAACTAACAAGAACAAGATGGATTAACACAAACATCAAAACAAACATAAACAAACTAACAAGTATGAAGAACAAAACAATAATCTAGAACTAAAGATTGAAACTTGAATAACATAAACAAAGATTAAGAGAAGAGAAAAGGATTATACCACACTTAGAGGAGAAGAAAGAACAAAACTTGCATTAATGAAGAAAGCCCAAAACAAACACCCAAGGTTGTCAATCTTGAGTGGATCTTGAAGAATTCCCTTAATACAAGTACTAATCTATGATTAACAACTAATTATCGACTAATCTACACTAATCTAATCTAATCTAACCTAAAGTATTCTAGGGTTTAGTCTCTAATGAAGTGCATATCCTCAGATTACAAGAGGAAGGGTATATATAGGGTTACAAGTGGAAAGGAGAAGAAAGGAGCATTCATGGGGCCTGAACTGGGCTCATCCCGGTCGGGATGAGTTGGTCCCGATCGGGATGAGATGGTCCCGATCGGGATGAGCTCATCCCGGTCGGGATGGTCCCAAGTCAGCAGCAGTTCCTTTTGTGCACCCCATCCCGGACGGGATGAGGCCTTCCCGACCGGGATGGGTCTTGTAAGCCTCCAATAAGAACTTTTTGGTCCCTCCTTGATTCTCATGGGCTTCCCATTGATTCTCGGGACTCGGGATCGGGTCTCGGAGGCTTGGGATTGGGTCCCAAGGTCTCGGGGTCGACTCCAAGGCATCTAGTCATCGTTCCTTTATCTCGTTGGCTCCAAAATGTGTATGTATAGAGTCGGAATCGCTCCAACTCTTCCAATTCGGTCTCGGGAACCTGAAACGAACTAAAGGAAGCATAAGAAGCCCCTAAACCGCTCCCAAGGAGCGATTCTACAAGGAAAATGGGACCAAAACACTACGAAATAGGCACTACAAATGACACTTATCACTACACCATTGCTATGGCTAGTTACACACAAAGTCGTATTACACTAGGCACCATAATATATCTTTCAACACTGAACTACGGCATGGTTTGATTTCACTACACGTGAATACGTAGGCATCCTTTCAACAGAGGCACAACCAACCACATTGACACACATTCAAAAAGCGCCATCATTCCGGTCACGACACCGTCATGTTCTCAGCAGCTAGCTTTGTCGTCCTGGGGGCTTCTCTTAGGCAGAAAACCTCCATCCACTCACAAAATCCATATAAATTCAAAAAATCTAGCCTCCTTTCTGTAGTGTGTCATAGTACTCGGCTCAGTCGAAGACAAGAATCTGTCAGGACTCGAGGCAATACCCACTTTGGAAATGTACCCTAAAATCAAAAATTCAGGAGAGCACCAGACTACAATAGTCTCATTACAGACTACTGCAACCCCGAATAGCATATCTATCCCACTTCGATGTTCGACCATGTTGCCACTCGTCTAGGCTACGGAATAGCGCAACTTAAGAGTCTTGTTAGGTGGCCCACCCCCCTACCGAGTCACGGTCCAACCCCTCGAGAGTCCAGTCGTGTCTGTCAACTCGTCCGGTCACGCCCAGCGTCGAGTCTGTCGATAGGTCTCTCTCTTCAAATTCTCTTTTTTTAAAATCTGCAAAACTTAGCCATTTGAGAAAACCCTTTTCAACAAGGTCAAATTTTGGTCTATTTAAATTGCAAATTTCTTTTCTACCCATTTCAGTTTTGAAAACCTATTTCCTAGCACGTGAGCTGCTTTCAGGACTTCGATTTCGAAACTAAGCAAAAATTATTTTTATTCCCCAGCGCAAGTCATATTTGTTTCACCTACATGTTGCATGCAAAATTTTATGTAACTTATACAGGTACAATTCAAGACCGCGCAATCCACATAACTCCCCAGCGGCATAGACTTATACGACAAGTCTGATTCCCCACGGAGTATCATCATCAATTCAGGTACATTTCTAGTCTCCGACCGGCGGGCCCTCCACGCAGGTCTAATGGACCTTAAACGACCCGACCGGAAGTCTGCCAGGTCTAATCTTTGATTTGCCTGGTATCTACTCTGACTTTCGCCTTGTCCAAGCCTCAGTCAGAGTGGGGGCTCTGTAGACACCCACATTTTGACCGTCAGGTGTCTATAACAGTTTCCGACAAACACCCGATGATGATCGGACGCAAACGTGCTTTAAATACTCAGAAACGGGCTCAAAATCATTGGCATTTGGCTTGGGCTCATTATGGAATACATATCTCACAAAACCAACCTCAAAATCAGGCCTGGTGGGTCGTTTCGAGTCAAATAAGACTAATTTGGATCGATTCCGACACCAGGGGTAAAACCGTCTTTTGGCGACCGGGTCAAAACCCGGTCAAAGATTTTTCCGAGACACGTGAGTCAGCCGTGACACCTCACACGGCTGATTCATACTCCAATCCTACAAAAAAATCAGCTTCACAAAATATTAAACAAATCCGTTTAAGGATGGAATTCGATCTCAAGTAGGAATCCTATCCGAAAACCGATTCAAACACTCGGCCAAGCAGCATATTCCAGCCGTGTTCCCTTTCTTCCTTGACAAGAAAGCGGAATTCTCATGCCTTACAGCTTCCTATATTTCCTATCTCTAGCGGTAGTTCAAACTCTCCTAGCCAAGGTCGGGAACTCCCTATAAATAGCCCCTTGCACACACACTTTTACACATCAATTAGCATCTACAATATACATTCATTATCGATCAAATATTCATAAAAGCATCACAAATTATTCCCATACACACACTCGTAAGCATAAAATCTAGCATCGATACACCGATATTACAAACCCGAAGGAAACCGGCCGATACCCGACACCCTTCACTCGTCACGCCCGAACCGAACCACCACCAACTCACCGACATCCACTCGACGCTCTTGTGCCCAAGCCACGTCCCGACGAGCCCCGATCCGAGTAAACAGAAGCATGTAGGTTGAGGGTGTAACAAAACCCAATTTCTTTTCTTCTTCCCTTCTTTTCTTCGTCGGTCGTCCTTTTTATTACGGGTCGTCGTCGTCATTTTTTTATTTTCTAATATCGATACTACAAAAACTATTTTCATATAACAACATTCTTAAAAATATGATATCGATTTTCTATAATCGAATATTGTATCAAAAAGAATTATATTAAGATCTCGACGATATTAAACATCGTTACATCTTTTTTCGTTCAAACTTCTTTTTACAAAACCTTTTTTTATTCATTCCGAATATTCGATATCGATTTCATAATTAAATATCGGGTACAACGAACATCGAAAAACATGAATCGAGTATAAATTAATTCATATTTTGTACGCGATTTATCAAAATTAGCAATTTCGAACAAAAAAAATAAAATCGGACAGACCCGTACGCGAGTCGCGCCACTCCCAGGCGACTCGCGCACGGGCCTAAAACCCGAGTCTTTTTTTAGCTTTTTCGTTCGTTTTATTTTATTATTCTACGAAATGATTTCTAAAATTTATATCTTTTCTAAAACTATTCCGAGTATTTGATATTGATTTCGTAGTCAATTATCGAATATAACGAATATCGAAAATATTAGATCGAGTACAAATTATGCAATATTTGTACCTGATTTAATAAAAGCATCGAATTTCAAAAATCAGTCCCGAAAACAGACCGGGATGCGAGTCGCGCGCGTCCGGGGCGAGCCGCGCGGCCGACTGAAAACGCGGCTCGTTTCTCGTTTTTTTATTATTTTTCGAACTTCGTTTTTTTTTTATACAAAACAGCGTTTTTAGCGATATTTTTCAGATTTCGATTAATATTTATTTTCTCGATCTCGTATATTTATTTTATTTGCTATATTATTTTTACAAATCGATACTAACTCGTTTGTTCATCCTTTGTAGCAAATTCATATCTTTTTTCATTGTTTGTTTTATTATACTAAAACGAATCTCACATGCTAAAACAACTTTGACGTTAATTTTAGTTGCATTAAACCGACTTAGCAACCCATTCAATTCCTCGCATGTTTAGGAAAACAATGTTTGCATATCATTCATCGTATTACTAACGCGCGTATTAAAAAATCATTCGATATCCTAGTAGAGGCCGCTAATGTGCGGGCGGGGTTGGGTATTCTTAGTGAACTTCCTAACACGTACCCTCACCCCTTACTCAGAACCGTGGTTTCCGGATGTCCGAAACCATTGGCAACGAGAGTCATTCAATATACGATTAACCGCTCAAGTCGGCATCGGTATCGATATGCAAAGGGACGAGCCCAATAAACTCTGACATCGAAAATGGGCCGTATTTTGTATACGGCCCACTACGACATAGAGTGGGCTCGAACGGTTCCGAATAACCATAAAATTCGGTGGCGACTCCAACTTCGATTTAAATTTCAATTTGACCATCTCATATGGAGATTCATTCGCCTCCCCAAACCCGCGCGTGGCCGCGTCGGGGTGGACCTATGTCATGTCCACACACCGTAGGATCCCGAAATGATTTGAAAAAAAATTGTGACCGTCCGAAATTGCATATCAAGCGGGATGGGTTCAAGCCTAGGGCCTTGTTTAGCCTTGATAAGCTCAGAGAAAGGCCGTTAGAGTGGGTAGGGAAACTGAAGTTCCCTAATGGGTATGCATCCGATTTTTAGTCGGTGTGTGGACATTAAGAACCTGAAGCTCCAAGGCTTGAAGAGTCACGACTGCCACGTGTTCATGGAGCGGTTACTACCTGTGGCCACTAGTAGAAAAAACCCCTATCATGTCGATGCTATCGTGGCGGTTCTAGCGTAATCGACATATTAGGTGTAAATTACAATTGGAAAAGGTCTTCAGTGGCGTTGAAGCACCTGCTGCCGGAAGGTGTTTGGAATCCTATCACTGAGATATCTCAGTTTTTTCGAGATTTGTGTCCGTCGACAGTTACAAATGACGACATGACTCGTTTGGAGGATCAAATTCCTCAGATACTATGCAAACTTGAGATGATCTTCCCACCCTCCTTCTTTAACTCAATGGAGCATCTACCGGTCCACTTGCCCTACGAAGCTAAAGTGGGAGGACCGGTACAATTTAGATGGATGTACCCATTTGAGAGGTGAGAACTGTCAATTTACTTACTTACCCACTAACGTTAGACACTATAATTTGATAATAACATAATTGCTTGATGATTGTCATAGATTTCTCAACCATTTGAAGAAAAAAATTGGTAACAAGGCGAGGGTCGAGGGCTCCATATGTAATGCTTATTTAACAGAGGAGATAGCCAACTTCTGTTCTCTGTATTTCAAGAAAGAATTGAACACCAAAGCCAAAAATCTTAACCTAGAAACACCCGAGACGATTGACCTGATGGTAGGGATTTGTCACGTCCCTAACCGTCAATAAAACACCGACTAACCTAGTGGGTAGCTAGGGCAAGTCGGGATCGTATCCACGAGGACGGTATATCAAGGTTTAGAGTAGGTCAGCCTACAACGAGACTAGGTCACCAAACAAACACAAAGAAGCAATAAATGGAAATCTATGGTAGAGGAGAAGTGGGAACTAGACTAATGATGAACTAACAAGTAAACTAAAGTAAACTATGGCTAACTAAGGAGGTGAACTCAAATATGGAAAGAAGTGGGGTAGGTCGGGTTCATAGGAGTAGAAGGGTAATTGGGGTGATCAAGGGTATAGGTGCCTCCTAATTGCTATAGTCGGTCCGGGCTCTCGCAACTTAGACCGATGTCAAGGTGGGTCCGGGCTCTCGCAACTTAGACCCTAGTCCGCGGTCTTGCGACTAAACTAATCTCAACATTTCCGCATCATAGACAAACAATGAGAAGATGAGCACAAGTATGGGAAGCATGGTCACTACAACTCATACAAGCATATCAACAAACATATAGAATGCCTACAATGTGACTAACAACAAAGATGTAACCTTTTCCCCTTAATCAATCCTAATAATCCATAATCTACCCCTAATCCCCCTACTAACCCCACAAGATCACTACTCACTCATTATCAATGAAAAACTAACAATCATAAGAGAAAACAAACTCACAAACCAAACATCTATTATGAACAATGAGAACAATAACAATAACAATATAAGAAGATTGAAACTAGATTAAATAAACAAGGATTAGAGTAGAGAAGATTATACCAACAATAATATGATGAAAAAGATGAAAACTTGCATTAATGAGAAACCCAAATACAATCCCAAGGTTGTCAAGCTTGGAACAATCTTCAAGAATCCCTTAATCCAAGAACTAATTACAATGATTAACTAAGGATTAAAGAGAGGATTCAACTAATGAGAGTAGCAATAATCTAGGGTTTTGAATGTTAATGGAGGCTTAAACTAGTCTAGGGTGTGATAAGATGTCTTAACATTACAAGAAGGGAGTAATATATGGGTACAAGAATGAAGGAGAATGAAATAAAAGAGTTGCGCTGCCCCTGTAGCTTCCCGACCGGGACGGATCATCCCGATCGGGACGGCTCTGTCATCCCGACCGGGACGGGATGGTCCCGATCGGGATGGGCTCACAGCAGCCTCCTTCAAAGTGCACCTCATCCCGAACGGGATGGGTCTTGTAGGCCTCCCTTAAGAGCTCTTTGGTCCCTCCTTGCCTCTCATGGGTTTCTCGCCGATTCTCGGGACTCGGGATCGGGTTTCGGAGGCTCGGGATTGGGTCCCAAGGTCTCGGGGTCGATTCCAAGGCATCGAGTCGTCTTTCCTTTTCTCCGTTGGCTCCAAAATGTGTATGTTTAGAGTCGGAATCGCTCCAACTCTTCCAAATCAGTCTCGGGAACCTGGCACGAGCTAAAGGAAGCATAAGAAGCCCATGAACCGCCCCAAAGGAGCGGTTCCGCAAGGAAAATGGGACCAAAACACAAAAAATAGGCACTACAAACTACACTTATCAACTCCCCCACACTTAACCCTTACTCGCCCTCGAGTAAGCACATACTAACTACTACACTAGCCGAATGGGTATTAGCGCACCCCACGCCCTTTCAACTCACGCGAGTACACTTAGAAGAAAAGTGCACTCCGCAAGGCAAGTCGGGTCTTGCGACAAAACCGCGGATGCAACCGGACACAAAACACACAAACAAACAAACACACAAACACTTAGATGGTTGCACCCAAAACAAAAGAAATACCGCTTCCCTCTAAAAGTGGTGAAAGAAGCATCGGTTTAGGACTCGAGGTAAGTGACAACGTTCCCAAGCTAGCAATACAAACCAAGGTGGACTAAACCCTAATAGTATGACGATAAAGCAACAAAAACGTTGGTAACTTACCTAGGTCCTCCTAACTTTCTAAAAACGTACTACGGGACGATCGGCGGAGTGGAAAAAGGATGAACCACGGTGTTAGTCGACACTGTAGGTAAGTGAGACCCCGCCCCCTTTAGCGTGAGCCAAGAGGGTCATCTCGTGTCCAAAACCGCCTAACTAGTCCAAGTAAAAAAAAGGTGGAGAACATGCAAAATGAGGGAAGACCGACTAATGCCGCTATCATCCTTCCTCGGGACTCGGTCCTTTGGTAGGCTTTTCACGGCAAAAGTCGGAAAAAGGCTTATTTTTGTGAGGATTTCTTTTTGTGAGACGGGTTTTCTTTTGGCATTTTCTTTCTTTTCGACGTTTTGATTTGTTTGTTGCCATGCCATTTCTTTTTCTTCTTTTCTATTTTCTTTTTGGCTTTTGTGCCTTTTCTTTTTTCTTCATTTCTTTTCTTTCTTTCATTTTTTCTTTCTTTTTCTTTTCTTTGCCCTTTTGGCAAGATTTGGCATTTTTGGCATTTCATTGTGTAACAAGAAAGAGAGAATCAACAATTTGCAATTTATTGTGTGTATATGTGTAGAAGGTAGGGAAATGGGTAAGTTGGGACGGCGCCTTCCTTTCTAACCCACAAAAAGTGGAGAACTTGGACTAATCAAACAACCCTAGACATGGTCACCTAAGGGACGAGACTCGGTAACCAAGGCCTTTTCACACCGTGGGTGGTCATAGTGGTCAAAATGCAAATCCCGGAGTAAATCCCTAGTAAGCTAGGTGGACTCAAGGTAAAGGACCAACGAATTCATTAATTTAGGGTCATCCTACTAGACTAAAGTCCAAGACTCGATTTACTCTACTAGGAGGGGAAAATAGACACTCACACACTAGCCTCTAAACCGGGTTTTCGAAAACCATTTACACACAAGAGACAAATACACACACAAACAAAGACTCAACGAGAACGAAAGAAAAAGAAGTAAAAGCAACGAAACAAAAACAACACAAAATGAACACATACACAACACAAACACCACCCCGATCATCCAAACAAGCCACCAAATCAACCACACTTTACAAAGCTCCTCCCGAGCACACAACATCACAATATCCTCCAAACTCCGCAAGAGGTAAAGAAGAAAAAGGGACAAGATGTTACCGGGAGTCTTGAAAGCCTTCCAAAGTTAACGGCGATTAAAGCAACCTATAAGGGAAAGGGAGGAAAAACACGCACACAAAACAAATATACGACACAATGACACAAAAAAGGAAAAGACACAAAAGAAAATCTTTTTGATGTTTTGTGAAATTTTTCAAATTTTTAGGGTTTTTTGGAGATTTTTTTCGGAAAAACTAAGAAAATAAAACTAACTATGCTAGAATATCGCTCCCCCACACTTAAACCGACCAATGTCCTCATATGCTCCATCGTAGTGTGCGGGGAGACAAAAGAAAAAGAAAAGAAACTACGAAAATAAGCTAAAAATCAAAAAGAAAAGTGGAGGAAAGGGTAGAAGGTGTCCGGCCAGGGTGTAGTCAAGTCACCATGGGCCGAGAGAAGAAAAGATATGGATGGGAGGAAGAAAATAAAAAGAAGGAAATAAAAGGAAATGGGAGGGGAGGGCTAGGTGTAATCAAGTCACCTAGCCCGGATTCCACCTAAATCCGACTAAATCCTAAAAAGGGGTGAAATCTTGTACAATTGGATTAATCGATCGACTCCCAACGTAATCACGTCGTCGGAAGTCGGGAGCAACCAAACTACGGCCTCGAAGGCCACTAAGATACCATGACTCAAGGGAAGGGGGCAAACAATGAAAAACAAGCGATAAAAAGACGGAAAAGTAAGGATAGTTACCCAAACCGTGCGGTTAGTAACTCACTTGCTCCATCGTCTCGATGATCATTAGA
Organism: Agrostemma githago; assembly: GCA_958450325.1. Classification (NCBI taxonomy): domain Eukaryota; kingdom Viridiplantae; phylum Streptophyta; class Magnoliopsida; order Caryophyllales; family Caryophyllaceae; genus Agrostemma; species Agrostemma githago. The sequence continues at coordinate 51,764,723 of OY288259.1, read as the reverse complement.
GGCTCGTCGCTTGTCTTCTCGGTTGCCATCTCGCTTCACACTCAAGAAGGATTCATGGTAGGGGTAGTAATGGTAAGGGGTGGGATTTGATGTGAGAGTCGGTGTAAAGTGGATAGGAAATGGAGTGAGGGCATAACAATGAAGTACATGGGGCATATGATGAGGCTAGGATAGCGAGGGAGGTTGGGAGGGGGCATAAAACGGTTGCGTGGACTCGATTTGCAAAGAAGAAATACAAAGGGGGAGCAAGCGCCCGTCCCGATCGGGATGATCGGTCCCGTTCGGGACGTCTCACCCATCCCGGTCGGGACGCTTCCATCCCGGTCGGGATGGACCTCCAGTGAGCTCGGATTTGTGCACCCCCATCCCGATCAGGATGACTCCCTCCCGGTCGGGACGCCACGCCCGTCCTGGTCGGGACGGCTCTTCCCGGTCGGGATGGGTCTTCTTCACCTTCCACAATCCCAAAAGCTTGTTCCAAGCTTCAAAAACCCGATCCTCGTGCTTATAACCCACGCTCTTTCATAGCCAATCTTCTCTAGGAAGCATTCTCACTTCATACCTATCAAGCAAACTCAGACTCAACATCAAACTCTCTCCCTAACATCTCTCATCAATCAATCCAAATAACAAGAATTCGCAAAAATCCAAAGCAAATATAATACAGGATATATACAAAGAGACGGTTCTTGTGGGACTCCGTCAAACCAAGGTGGTGCTTTCTTCAATCTTTTTTCAACAACCGTGAACAATTCCATCTCCATCAAGGGCACGTAGGAACAAGTCGAAGGCCCTAGAGAAGTCTTCAATCAAGCTCGAGATATAACCGACCACATTCCGAGGCTCTTCAAGGCCTTGCATCGACGTTCCCGGGGCATCCCGATCTACTAAGTTCAATGGCTTGAACTTGTACTTGCGATCCTTCGGGATATACCCAAACGTCCAACGATCCTCATGTGGCCTCAAGGGCGGCTCATCATTCTTTTCCTCGCTTTGCAACTTGTCATCAAGCCCATGATTTGGGCACTCATCTTCCTCCAAATCGGAGTCATCATCCTCAAGTACATAAGAGTACTTATTCAAGCTTTGTCCCGGATCTTTCCCTCGATCGATGTCTTCCATGGTATGGATCATATTACATGTCTCGGTCATAGGCGAAGTGTTGCCTTGGAGGTCGAACACTAACTCCTCGTCGCCTAGTTGAAAAGTAATCCTACCCTTCTTCACGTCGATCACGGCACCGGCGGTGTGTAAAAATGGGCGTCCAAGGATGATGGGTGTGTTAGCATCCTCCGGCATGTCCACCACAATGAAGTCGACCGGAATGAAGAACTTCCCTATTCGTACCGGCACATCCTCTAACATTCCCAATGGTCGGTTAAGAGACTTATCGGCCATTTGGAGTGTAATGGACGTACATTTCAACTCCGTCATCCCTAATCGCTCACAAATGGTGTAGGGAACAATGCTCACACTCGCGCCCAAATCACACATAGCTCTTTCGATCTTGTAATTGCCGATGGTGCATGGGATAGAGAAACTACCCGGGTCCTTCAACTTCGGAAGCGTGGAACCTTGAATAAGCTCGCTCACCACCCTTGTGAACGCTATCGTCTCTTCCTTGTCGATGGACCGCTTCCTAGCTAGGATTTCCCGCATGAATTTCCCATATGCCGGGATTTGGGTAAGTAACTCGGTGAATGGGACATTCACATCCAATTTCTTCACGATATTAAGGAACTTGTCGTATTGAGTATCCACCTTAGTCTTCATTTGCCTTGATGGGAAAGGCAACTTGATTTGGTATTTATTTTGCTCAATGGGGGTGGATTCTTCAAAGGACACTTTCCTTTTTCCCTTGTCTTTCTCTTGATGTGGGGGAGGGTTGTCTTCTTGGGGTTTCTCAACTTCCCATAAAACTTGTTCCTCCATTGGATTATCAAAGCTTGATTCTTCTTGAGTTGGAGATGCCATATCCTTTGTCGGTTCTTGCATTGGCTCTTGCTCAATAGGATACGGAGGGGGGTTGTAGGATGTACCTTTCCTTGTGGTGATAGCATTTACATGCTCAAATATCGGTGTTTCACCTTGAGAAGGTAGTTGCCCCTTTTGTCTTGAGGAGCTCCCCGAAGCAAGTTGGGATACTTGAGTTTCAAGCATCTTCATACGAGCATCTCTTACCGCATTTTTCCCTTGAACATAAGCAAAGAGCTCTTGTTAGGTTTTCAACATATCCATTTGACATTTTTGCACATCTTGAGTATTCTTTTGCATATCCATCAAAGTCTTTTGAATGTCAAAATCCAGAGGTGGGGATGATGGATTATGTGGAGTGTCGGTGATGGCGAGAGGAATGCCATAATCATGAGTAGGAGACCGGCTCCTAGGCTTGCTTTGTTGTTGTTGATTTTGAGTTGCTTGTTGACGGTTCCCTTGGAACCCTTGAGAATTACCTTGTTGTTGATGATGGTTCCCTTGGAACCCATGAAAGTTGCCTTGATGATGGCCTTGATTGTTGCCATGGTTGTGGTTTTGATACCCTTGAAAATTTTGGTTTCCTTGGAAACCACCTTGATTGAAGTTCCCTTGTTGGAACCCTTGCTTGTTGTTGAAGTTGCCTTCGTTATTTTGCTTGAAATTGTTGAAGGGTCTTTGGTTACCCACATAACCTTGGTAACTTTCATTGTTGTCCCGTAAGGGAGGTGGAACATAGGGACGATGTTGTTGTTGATGTTGAAGTGCTTGTTGTTGAGGGACTTGATTGGAAGCTTGGTATTGATTAGAGTAGGAGGCACCTTGCTTGAACACTTGAAAGGCGTTCACTTGCTCAATACTCCCTCTACAATTCATAGGGTCATGACCAACGATTCTACAAGTGTCACACATCCCAAAGTAAGGTGTAGGAGGTGTGAACCCCAAAGCATTCACTTCTTGAATCGGTTGATGGTGTGAGGAACTAGTGCCTTGGACTTGGTTGAGGTGGCTTTGGAGCTTCTTGTCAATAGTCTCCATGTGTGTTCTAAGTTGAGCTCCAAGGTCAATGCTTAACTTAGTGATAGCATCAACCTCATGCATGCCTCCTCGATGTGCCTTCCTAGGCCTAGAGTATTGCGAATTATGCACCGCCATCTCTTCGATTCTCGCCGAAGTTTGGTCGTCATCGACCTCGGTGAACCTACCATTCGAGCCCATGTTAAGAATAGCTCTCGAGTCCTCATAAAGACCATTCCAAAATTGTTGCACCAAGAACCATTGTGAGAGTCCATGATGAGGGCACGATCTTACCAAAGACTTAAACCGCTCCCAAGCTTCATATAGGCTCTCTTCATCCCTTTGTTGGAACCCGGTGATGGAGGCCCTAAGCAAATTGGTCTTTTCCGGAGGGTAAAACTTTTGATAGAACGCCAAGGCAAGCTTTTTCCAAGTGTCGATACCCATAGTTGCCCTATCGAGACTCTTGATCCATTGCTTCGCTTTTCCAATAAGAGAAAACGGGAAGAGTACCCAACGAATTTGGTCTTGAGTAACCCCGGTTTGAGATATAGCGTCACAATAATCGGAGAAGGTCGCCATGTGTTGGTGCGGGTCTTCGGTGGGCAAACCACTAAATGGGCTCCTCTCCACAAGTTGGATAAATTGAGTCTTTGCCACAAAATTCCCGGTATAGGCTTCCGGTAATGCACTCGGTCCCGGCAAGACATCTTCCGTGAAAGTGGAGTGAGAGGAAAACTTAGGCATTCTTGGATGTAAGGGAGAAGATGCTGGTGTAGACGGTGTTGATGTAGATGAAGAGGGGGATCTAGGAGAAGAATTACCGAAGGGATTGATGAAGGTCCCTCCGGCCGTCTCTCGAGGTGACTCGCTAAAGTCGGCTCCTTGAGCTTGCCCTTGATGAGTATTGCTTGCACTTGGTTGAGAGATTCTAACCCGGTTAATCGTTCGTTGGCGAAAGGCTCGAAAGAGTCTCTCCGGCTCTGGATTAAAGAGATAGAAGTCGCCTCCCCTCCTAGGCATACACTACACACTAGAACAAACGTAAGAACACCTAGTGCTTTATGGGCACTAGGTAACGACAATAAACAAGCACAACTAGAGACAAAGAGAAAAGAAAGCTAAGAAAAGAAGAAAAACTAGAAAATATTCACAAGAGAAGATGGGAGAGCACAAAGAAGGGTAACTAAGTCTAGAAATAAGCAAACTAAGTCTAAACAATGCACCGTCCCCGGCAACGGTGCCAAATTGATTGTAGGGATTTGTCACGTCCCTAACCGTCAATAAAACACCGACTAACCTAGTGGGTAGCTAGGGCAAGTCGGGATCGTATCCACGATGACGGTATATCAAGGTTTAGACTAGGTCGGCCTACAACGAGACTAGGTCACCAAACAAACACAAAGAAGCAATAAATGGAAATCTATGGTAGAGGAGAAGTGGGAACTAGACTAATGATGAACTAACAAGTAAACTAAAGTAAACTATGGATAACTAAGGAGGTGAACTCAAATATGGAAAGAAGTGGGGTAGGTCGGGTTCATAGGAGTAGAAGGGTAATTGGGGTGATCAAGGGTATAGGTGCCTCCTAATTGCTAGAGCGGTCCGGGCTCTCGCAACTTAGACCGATGTCAAGGTGGGTCCGGGCTCTCGCAACTTGGACCCTAGTCCGCGCTCTCGCGACTAAACTAATCTCAACATTTCCGCATCATAGACAAACAATGAGAAGATGAGCACAAGTATGGGAAGCATGGCCACTACAACTCATACAAGCATATCAACAAACACATAGAATGCCTACAATGTGACTAACAACAAAGATGTAACCTTTTCCCCTTAATCAATCCTAATCATCCATAATCTACCCCTAATCCCCCTACTAACCCCACAAGATCACTATTCACTCATTATCAATGAAAAACTAACAATCATAAGAGAAAACAAACTCACAAACCAAACATTCATTATGAACAATGAGAACAATAACAATAACAATATAAGAAGATTGAAACTAGATTAAATAAACAATGATTAGAGTAGAGAAGATTATACCAACAATAATATGATGAAAAGGATGAAAACTTGCATTAGTGAGAAACCCAAATACAATCCCAAGGTTGTCAAGCTTGGAACAATCTTCAAGAATCCCTTAATCCAAGAACTAATTACAATGATTAACTAAGGATTAAAGAGAGGATTCAACTAATGAGAGTAGCAATAATCTAGGGTTTTGAATGTTAATGGAGGCTTAAACTAGTCTAGGGTATGATAAGATGTCTTAACATTACAAGAAGGGAGTATATATATGGGTACAAGAATGAAGGAGAATGAAATAAAAGAGTCGCGCTGCCCCTGTAGCTTCTCGACCGGGACGGATCATCCCGATCGGGACGGCCCTGTCATCCCGACCGGGATGGGCTCACAGCAGCCTCCTTCAAAGTGCACCTCATCCCGAACGGGATGAGGCCATCCCGAACGGGATGGGTCTTGTAGGCCTCCCTTAAGAGCTCTTTGGTCCCTCCTTGCCTCTCATGGGTTTCTCGCCGATTCTCGGGACTCGGGATCGGGTTTCGGAGGCTCGGGATTGGGTCCCAAGGTCTTGGGATCGATTCCAAGGCATCGAGTCGTCGTTCCTTTACTCCGTTGGCTCCAAAATGTGTATGTATAGAGTCGGAATCGCTCCAACTCTTCCAAATCAGTCTCGGGAACCTGGCACGAGCTAAAGGAAGCATAAGAAGCCCATGAACCGCCCCAAAGGAGCGATTTCGCAAGGAAAATGAGACCAAAACACAACAAATAGGCACTACAAACTACACTTATCATGACCCCAACATACCAGACTTCTTTCAAAGTAAGGTAGGTGAGGGATCGTCATCAGCTGGCGGGTGGAGGACATTAGATGAGAAAGAGTACAATCGTGCTCACCTGTACTTGTTATCAAATTGCTTCTAGTGATATGGTCGAGGAGGAGGAAGATACCAATGATTTAGAGGTCAATGACGAGGAGGAGGAAGATGACTACGAGGAAGAGGATGTGGTTGGTTCGAGTAGGCAAGTGGAAGATGACAACGATAGTGACGATGATTCCTAGTAGGGTATAGTTTTAGTAAGTTATATTATGTCAATATAGTAATCTGCATTATGTATTTTGGGCAAATTATTTCAATATTATGATGTCAATTTCTAACTTTCTACTTTGTCTGCATATATGACGTTGGGCAGCAGACTGCGGTATGGTACTGGGAGCAGGAACAGGGGGTCTCAGCAGCGGCAGCAGGATGAGCAGGAGGAGAACCGGCGGGAGGACCAGAACGTGGACCAACATGAGGATAAGGAGGAGGAGGCGAACGAGGAACAACCACAGCAGGGACCTGATGAACAACCACGGCAGGGACAGCAAGAGCATAAATATACAGACGACGGGCGCCTTATTATGAGCCCCGAGCACAGATGGTGAGACATTATATTTCCTTTTTTTGTGAGACATCATCTTATTTCACTGGTTGGACCCAGGTGCCTCAGTGGCAGCGGGAGAAGTGGTTCGCCAACTTTAAGGTGCACCAATGTTTTTGTTTTGTTAATTAACTTTTATTGTTTACGGATTACTAATACACTGACAACAAACGATCTTGCAGATGAAACACTATTGAAACGAAGGTCTCGAGGTCGCTGCGAGAGACAGATACATGGGCGTCGCGCCTAAAAGATACAAAGACAACATGTGGAAGTTGGCGAACGAGGGAAGGGTACAAAAATACCTTAAAGGTTTGATTACTCAATTAGTGTTCGTACTTGAATAGAAAGTTGTATATATCTTCAAAACGACGCTTATTGATCTCTTCATATAAATTGTAGGTGATGCCATTCAACAGTTCGAAAAAGCCCGCTCCGACCCGAAGTTCCTTAAGAGATCCGTCCAGGCGAAGAAGAACAAGAGGCGGGGAGGGGACCCCGAGGCGAAAACGGAGGCCACCCACTACGGTGGGTCTCAGTCGATGCACCAGCGGGCTATGAATGTTAGTATTTCCTTTCCTTTGATTTTTATTTTCGATCTTATTTAATGTTTTCATTTTAAATACAAATGAGAAATCTACATGTATTGTGAACAGTTGAAGAAGCAAACAGGAGAACTACCCCCGCCTGTGGAGCTATTTCTCGACACGATGAACAAGGGGGACGACACCAGTTGAACCTTTGTTACGAAGAGGGATGCCGCCATGTGGGTAAGTTTCGAACATAATGCTTCTTTACTTTTTTTCTTTACAACTCACCTAATCATGACTCCAATTTCTTGTAGAGATCGTATGTGGAGGCCATTAGAGCGCCCGAGGCTAAAGGTGTGGACCCGAGCGAGATTTGGTTCAGAGTCGCGCAGGGATATCGCAAGGGAGCGGTGTACGGTACGGGGAACGCTCATTCCCTGTACTGGACATCACCCAACGCTCGGGGGGGCCATGCGACCTCGACGGAGTATGTACCATCCGTCGTTGCTGAGATGAGGTTGGAACTACGAGAGGAGAGGGCGCTACGGGCGTCTATGGCTGAGAAGATGAAGGAGTAGGATGAGAGGATGAAGGAGCAGGATGAGAGGCTGAAGATGCAGGATCAGCGTATGCAGCGACAGGATGACGTTAACCTGTAAATTCTAGAAGAGCTACAGCGCCTGAGGAGCATGCAGCAACAGAACTGTAACTCTGGCCCCACTCCCCGACCCCGAGATTATAGAGACCCCTTCGGTGACGGTGGTAGTGGTACTTCAGCTAGTTTCCCTGTTAGGTGAGTAGATTGAAAACAGTTTGTAGTTTGTGAATGTTTGTTGAAAACAGTTTGTAACAACACTTTTAATTTAGTGTATTCACGACGTTTGCTTACTTGGTTGCCAATTCTGGAGTGTGAAGCTTGCGTAACGTTTGGAACAATGTTTGGAATGATGTTTGGGACGTATTGTGGTTGTTCGTTCGTTTTATTGTGCAGATTTTGGCTAGAAAAGAAACAAATAAATCGGCCTATTTCAGGTAAGGCAGCGACTGATATCAGTCGCTAAATTATTCAATTAGTGACCGACATCAGCCGCTGAAAGATGCTCAGAGAACGTCACGTCACGCCCCGTAGCGACCGACATCGGTCGCTAATCTTATGCCTTTAGCGACCGATGTCAGTCGTTAAAGGTGTGACATAGCGACTGATTTCGGTCGCTACACTTAGCGACTGAAATCGGTCGCGTGTATAATTCTGCGACTGAAATCGGTCGCTAGATGCGACTATCTGGTGCGACTGTTCCTTAGCAACTGTCAACTGTCGCGTGTCTCGTTTTAGCGACAGATGGCGGTGGCTAAGATCAGTTGCCCCAGACTTAAATTCTTGTAGTGTTCTATACTCCGTATTATTGTTGCAGTTATTCTATACTATTCTCAAATAAAACCCTTTTTTTTCACTTCTTTACGTATATATTCATCCATTTCATTTCATTCCATTTTTTTTCCAACTTTTTCTTTTTACGTTACTTTATAAATTTCATTTCATTCTAAAGATTCAACTTTTCAAGAACTGTCAATTCCGTTATGTAGTATCCCACCCAAATAAATTTCCAATCAAGATTAAACCTTAAGGTTAAATTAATTTCACTCTTTAAATCTTTGATTTCATTTTTTTCATACTTGTTGATTTTGACTTTGATGTCCAATTTCCTCCAATTTCGCATATATTTTCTAATTTTGTTATTGTTGTTAGTAATCTAGTTTTCAGTCAATTTTCTTCAGTAAATTTCAGGGTTTGTGTGTTATTCCACATATTTTAATACACTATCCAAGTAATTTTTGTTTAAAAGATTGAAAATCAAAATTATGAATATTACAATACTTGAATATAAACAATGAAATACTTGAATATGAACTTTAAAATAACTACATATTATTTCATAACATAAATACCTTAAACCCTAATTATTTTATTATGCTATTCCAGTTATTCTATATTATTGTTGCAGTTATTCTATACTATTCTTACAGTTATTTCATTATAATTAGTTACTGTGTTTTATAACCAGTTAACTAACCCCATCTTTTTTGTTTTTTTTGTCTTTCAGTGAGATTTTTTTGGCTGGGTGCAGCCTCAATGATATGAAAGATGTTTCATTCCATACAATAACATGAGTTATTCATTACAATAGTTGAGTTTCACATTGGACAAACTATGTAAAATCAGATAACATTATTCTAAAATTGAAATTGATTACATTGGACAAACTACGTAAAATCAAATAACATTATTCTAAAATTCATTATATTTGAGTTGCAGCCCAGTATAATAACACAAATTATTCATTACAATAACTGAGTTTCTACATCGGAATAACTATGTAAAATTATAGAGTTAATTTTATTTGAATTCCATCCTAATACAATAACATAATTTATTTATTATAATAACTGAGTTTCTACATTGGAATAACTACATAACATCAAATATTAATACATTTTCATATTATTAGATTGTAGTTAACAAGTTATACGTATATTTTTTTTATTTGATTTTGTTTTTGAGAGATAAGCGTAACTGTTATAGAAGTTACAAATATTTTGTCAAAAGAATCATGAGATGTAACTGTTATAGCATATGGGGAGTTTTTTTTTTAGGATATCTTAGCCCTTGATCCCATGAAATCTGATGGATTAGATTGGTAGGTAAAATGTATAAAAAAAATATTTCTTAGTGTTTTTGAGAAATTTTAGTGGATAATAACAATATTTTTTTAATTTATCTATTTTCGCGGGTTTTGACCCAATATATTCGGGTTATTATCGGGTCGGGTCATTTTCGGGCGGGTTTTTCCGGGTTTTTCCGGGCGGTTTCGGGTCGGATTTTTGGGTCGGGTCAGTTTTTGACAGGTCTACTTCCACCCATTCTTTGGAAACATACCATTTTTCTTTTTCGGTTCATTCATTCAATTCCTACCAATTGTAAAAATGACAAAAATAAACCCAAAAAAGATCTTTTTTACCCTTGTCATATTACCAAGTACCAATCACATACGTGAAAGAAGATGATATTTTGATAAACATCTACTTTTGTACCACTATTCTTAATAATGGACCCATTTATGAATGCACAAATTCTTTGGAGAGACCGTCTCTCACTAGTTATTGAGAGACGACCCAATTTACTCCTGGATAGTACCATATAATATTAATGAGTTTGTATTTTTTATTTTAGTTTTAAATAATGTAAAATCAATGCAACCAAATCAACATAATTTCCAAATTAATTGCACCTACCTAATTTACTACACCATTAATTCTAAAATTACAAACTATTCTCTCACCAATTTAATTTATTTTCATATTAGTAACAATTTATACTACCTAATTTATTTTTTTCAAAAAAAAAACATACTAGTAACAATTTCTCTCGAATCAAATTCGTTGCTTTTCAATCTTTGGTCATGATTGAAAGGGATCAAAATAATACAAAGTCGACTGTAGTGGACGATATATTTATCGAAGTTGAAGGTATTATTGTTTAGTTTTGTACATTTTATTACGATTCAACTTATTATGAACGAATTTTAATTTTATTTATTCGTTTCAACTCTGTCCACAACGACTACAATATCAAAGAGATCGAAGCACCTTTAACGGGATGTGAATCGGCTATGGAAGTAAAAGGTTCTATATTTCAGTATATGAATCTCAACCTTCTTTTAATATTTATTGGTATAATATTTTTTATTTTTTTATTTTCTAATAGCATCATCAATGATGGACAATAACATTATCCATGATTTGTTGATGGCTGAAGATATTGTCGTCACAATAACAGATGAGGAAGGCGTTCTTACAATTACAGAAGATGAGGGCAAGGAGTCCCATTGTGTACACTATAATTTAGTTATCGTACCATTTTAGCTGTCAAATGGTATATTTGATGTTGTGTACTCCTTTTTATGGCTAAAATAATAATTAGTATGTATTTTATCTTTAAAGTCACCTTTCGTACCATTTAATAATTAGTAGGGTTATTTAACAACAATAATACCAACTATAGGGCGTCTTCCCAAAATAATACCAATTTCAATGAATCCGAGAATAATACGTATTATTGGAGTAGTTAAACAAGAGTAGTATAAGTGAAATTATAACCTGCTACATCAGGTCACCTAATTAATATTTCACCTGCTATTTATCCTCCATCCTCCTCCTTAGACACGGATAACGGGTGAATTGTGTCGGGTCAGCTTTGGGTCAGGTCACTTTCGGGTTATAATAATCAGGTTGACTTCGGGTCGGGTCGGATAATTTCGGGTTCGGGTCATTCTCCGGTTTGCTATTTTCAACCTTTTTGGGGATATCGACTAATTTTTTATAATAATAGTCGGGTCAGTTTCGGGTTAGCTCGGGTCAAAATCATTCTACGGTTCGGGTGTCGGGTCGGTTTCGGTTTGGCTTATTCGGGTTGGGTCAGTTTTCTCAAGTCTACTCCTCCTTACTCTTCTCCTTCGTCCTCTCTCTCCATTACCCTTCATCCTTCTTCCGTTTTTTTCTATAAGTTTCGTTTAGATTAACGTGTTGATTTTGGTGTAGGACTGTGTTGTTAGTCAGATTTGGTGAGGTTGAAGGAAGAGGAAGACCGAAGATGTTAATGACGTTTAATGCCTCGTATACTGAGTAAGTGAAAAAGAGTGAACATTAAACAAATTAAAGGCGAAAAAGCAAGGTGAACGAGTTCTATCGTTAACTGGTCATCTATACTACTCTGATTTAACTACTCCAAAAATATGTATTATTATCAGATTTATTAAAATTGGAATTATTTTCGGAAGACGCTCTATAGTTGATATTATTGCCGTTAAATAAATTTAAAAGTGAAAAAGGAAGGTGGAAGGGTTCTACAGGTAACCGGTCACCCATACTACTCTCGTTTAACCACTTCAATAATACGTATTATTCTCAGATTTATTAAAATTGATATTATTTTGGGAAGACGCCCTATAATTGGTATTATTGTTGTTAAATAACCCTAATTAGTATTGTACCGGTTTATGTGCTACCTATTTTAATGTTTATTTTGTCATGACTTGTACATTTAGATATTGAAATGATGTATTTGTACCATTTCGTGAATGTCTTGTACCATTTAGGTGTAATGTACCTTAAAATTTAAATCTCGTACCATTTTGTACATTAGGTGTGTTATACATTTTAGATGTATTGTACCATAAAATTCAATTCGTGTACCATTTATATATAGTGTACCATAAAATTCAAGTATCGTACCATTTCGTTGTTAAATGATATATGTCTACCATTTGGATGTATTGTGCCATTAAATTTAAGTGTTGTACCATGTATATGTTAGAAGATGTATTTTATCATTCTAAGTTGATATGTGTAACATTTAGATGTAGTGTCCCACAAAATTCAAGTCTCGTACCATTTAGTTGTTAGATGATGTATTGTACCATTCTAAGTTGATATGTGTACCATTTAGATGTAGTGTACCATAAAATTCAAATAGTGTACCATGTAGATGTTAGAAGATGTATTGTATCATTTCAAGTTGATATGTGTACCATTTAGATGTAGTGTACCATAAAATTCAAACAGTGTACCATGTAGATGTTAGAAGATGTATTGTATCATTTCAAGTTGATATGTGTACCATTTAGATGTAGTGTCCCACAAAATTCAAATCTCGTACCATTTAGTTGTTAGATGTAGTGTACCATAAAATTCAAGTCTCGTACGTTTAGTTGTAGAAGATGTATTGTACCATTCTAAGTTCATATGTGTACCATTTCGATGCAGTGTACCAAAAAAGTCAAGCCGTGTACCATGTAGATGTTAGAAGATGTACTGTACCATTTCAATGTAGTGTACCATAAAATTCAAGTTGTGTACCATGTCAAGCCTACTGTCAGTATCACCGGGGTAACGGACATGATACTGAAAAATGTTGGAGACTAAAGCATCTAATCCAAGATCTTATCGAGAGCGGGAAAATCCCGTTGCCTGGAGACAAACCGAGCAACAAAGAAAACCCGTTCAGTGCCCATGCAATATTCACAGGGGAGGTAATCGATTGTTCTCACCTCATTTCTCCTTTTATCCCACAAATCAATGGGATATGGTTCGATGACGAGGACGACGTGTACCTAGCCAAAGGGGAAGCTGTCCCCATCACCCTTGAAGAGGTCCGAAAAGCCAAGTCCAAGGCCTTGGCCACCAACCACCTCGCCACTGCTGGGCGCGCCACTCTAACACCCGTCACTGAACCTGCCAGGACGGGATCTACCCTCGAAGAGCCGAACAACGACACGGCCCTAGTCCAACAACTGAAGAGGGTTCGAACTGATCTAACTATATGGCAACTATTGGTTAGCTCACAAGCACATCGAGAAGCACTGACTAAGGCTCTCGATGAAATCAAGGTCGATTCGCAAGCTACCCCTGCTGAAATGGTAGCTACTATCATGCCCTACCTCAAGGGCAAGTCCAAGAACGAAGGCCCGCTCATAACTTTCGCTGAATCTGATCTGCCATCATTTGGCACCAGTCACAATCTGGCCTTATACATCACGATCATCTACAAGGGTAAGTACCTCCCGATGACCCTTATCGACGATGGATCAACCGTGAACGTCCTACCTCTAAGGACTGCCAGGGCCCTCGGCATCACTGATGCCGACTATCTCCCGACAGCGCAAACTATTCAGGCTTTCGACGGAAGCCCAAAACCAGTCGCCGGGGCCGTTAAATTGAAGATCATAATGGGCCCAATCGAAAAGGAGCTGGAATTTCAGGTGATAGATGTCACCTCATCATTCAACCTCTTGCTGGGAAGGCCTTGGATCCATGCAGTCAAGGCCTTATCGTCTACCCTCCACCGGAAAGTCAAGATGCCACTCAAAGACGGTATCGTCACATTGGAGGCGACCCCGATGACCGTGGCTAGCTGTAATGCCACAAGCCGGGCCGAACCACGAGGATTTGATTTCGTGGCTATGATCGAAGAGGAATATCTCTTCAAGCCTTACTTCGCCCCTAGCATCGACACGATGCTACAAAATCTGGGTTACCTACCCGGAGCCACTTCAAGGCCGTACCTTCCGGCGGGGAAGGTTATCGAAGTCCTAGACAATGGAGAGTCCCGACTCGGATTGGGATATACTATAAGCTCGGAGAATGTGGGCCGGGCCGATGCAATCAAATTCGTCACTCCAGTCTTCGGAGCTATTCAAGTGGGCCTCTACCAACCCACCATCACATATCCCGAGACCAAAACGGCTTAGGAATGCAACTATATCCCCGATGATATATTCACCATTATCCAGGATGAGTCCGAGAAAGGTGGAAGCGACTCCGAGCCCGTGCTGGGGCTCTTATTTGGGGAAGACAAGACCGTCCCTGCTCCAAAGGACGATTTGGTCAACTTGATCCTCCGCAGCGATCGGTTCGACCCAACCAAGCTAATCACCGAGGTCGGTGCCAACACCGAGACAAGGGCTTGGAGGAAGACCATAAAATGGACCGACGGTCAAGGACGGGTCTACAAGCTGACCACCGGCGAGGGAGACATGCCGGATACCGAGTCTGAGTCTGAGTCTGAGTCAGAGTCGGAGTCTGAGTCCAGGTTTAGAGGGTCTGGTGCTGGAGTCGAGTCTGTAACCCCTCTTCCCTTAGCCACTGAGGTCTCGGGGCCTGTCCCAAGACCTCTCCCTATCCCGCCACTGACCAATGATCAGATGGCAGCTCTATTCGAGCTTTTCTCAAAATTTACTATTAATAATAATATCGAAAACCATTCTGCTTACGACTTGTCTTATTTCCAAAATTTTCTCAATTTAAAAAATTTTATATGCAATGACATTGAAAAACCCGATGAACAGGTACCTCTACCTCCGCATCTAGTCGAGCAGCTCGAACAAAGGGAATCCCAAGATCCGGTAATCGAAGAAACCGAGTCCATCAATGTGAGAACCACTTTAGAGCCCCAGATGCTTAAGTTGGGCCTATCTTTAGATCCAGAGGAGAGAAAACAATTCACAAACCTCCTCCAAGAATTCAAAGATGTCTTTGCATGGTCCTACAAGGACATGCCGGGAATAGATCGAGAAATAGCAGAACACCGAATACCCATCAAAGATGGGTGCAAACCGGTAAAACAGAAGCTCAGAAGAATGAAGCCCGAATGGTCCCTCAAAGTCAAAGAGGAAGTAGACAAACAATTCAAAGCGGGCTTTATACAAGTGTCTGAATATCCAGACTGGGTTGCAAACATCGTGCCAGTACCCAAGAAGGACGGCAAGGTGCGGGTATGCGTACACTTCCGGGACCTAAACAAGGCCAGTCCAAAAGACGACTTTCCATTACCACACATCGACATATTGGTGGATAATACGGCCGATCATGCCCTTCTATCATTCATGGACGGGTACGCCGGATACAATCAAATCAAAATGGCAAAAGAGGATATGAGTAAGACCACCTTCATCACACCTTGAGGTACTTACTGTTACACCGTCATGCCATTTGAGCTTATCAAAGCCGGGGCCACTTATCAACGGACCGCCATTACTTTACTACATGACATGATGCATAAAGAAGTGGAGGTTTATGTAGACGATATGATCGTTAAGTCTTGATGAGGGTCAGAAGCCTGCGCTGGGTCGCCTACCCAGCAGACCCCAAGGCGACCCGACCCAAGAAACCGGAGAGCCTGCCCAGCAGGCTGTCGAGGTAAATCGCCCAGGAACCCCCCCCCCCCCCCCCAAGAGGGTAGCTTCAGGCAGTCGCCTGCCGAGCAGGGCGATGCGGCCCGCCGAGCAAGGCCTTCAAAGCCCTCTGCCTGCCAGTCTCCAGGAGACTTCTCCCCCAGGCAGAGTCAGATGATACCAGGGGCTCCTCCGTCATTTTGCCTAAGGTAAGGGAGAATGAGTGGACAAAAAAGACCCACGTGTCGCTCTACCATCCACCCATTCTCCCGCTCTTTCTCCCTCCCTTCCTCTCTCTTGTGGGAAGGTATATATACTCTTCCATTTCCCACTTGAGAGGGGTTGGATTTTCTCTCTCTAAACTCTCACTCTAAAAACGCCACCTAGCTCCTCACGAACTAGGTTCATCAAGGCATTTCACAGACTGACTTAGGCATCGGAAAGGGTTCCCTCGGACAACCTCCGAGGCCCTGTGCGTTCACTGTGCAGGGAGCAGGCTCAATCCTCCGGGAAGGTCTGATCGCCGGAGTGGGAGAAAGGAGAGGTTGAAGGAAGTCAGACAAATAATAACCCAACAACATCCTGAACATAAAACCCGAATCCGAAGTCGGGTTACTTGTTTCCGTACTGGAACAATTTGGCGCCGTCTGTGGGGATCGACGGTTGTACCCACAAAATCAACCACTCTCAAACAACTAATCAACCAATTAAAACGGTCATGCCTGAAATTTTCGATGCCAGTTCTGGGGCAGGACCAACAAATCCACCCAACGCTTCCCTATATGGCATGCCGCCAGAGGTAACACCCGCCGCCACGATTCCAGGCGTGGGGCGGGCCAGCCTCCAGGGAGCACCGGGTCAAGGGGTAGCTGCCACGGCAGGGCAAGGGGCACACCCGAGGCAAACTCTAAATCTCACCCCTGCTCAGATGATGCAGACTGCAGCATTTTTCTCGGCAATGTTGAACGAGGAGTTTACTCCAGATGATCTGGTAGGCAAGGTCGCCACGACCTCCAGGTTGCTCCACTTTGAAAGTGGAGAGGGAACCGGTGGCTCAAAGCGGACCGCCACTAGAAACATTCAGAGAAAGGCCAGGAAGACAGCTCAGGCGTATGCACAGGTGCAAAGGCGGGTCACAGGAGGCCATCAAGAACCGCCTGCGCAGCAAGAGGCGTTCTCCATTCACACTACAGAGTCCACGGCTGCTCGCGAAAGAAGAGGCTTATCCCAAGACCTGAAGAATCGCATGAGGCATAAGGAGCCAGTGTCCAAACGCCTGGGGGAGAAACAGGGAGATGTGTTCTCCAGGCTGACACCAGTTGAAGAATCGCAGCCTGCACCAGGACTGTCCCAGAGCCTGCAGTCCAGACTTAACAATGGCCAGCCTCTAAGGTCAAGACATCGTCAGGATGATAACATTGAGCCTGCTCAAAAGAAGCGCTCACGACATCATTCCCCTCCCAGGGACGACGAAGCGATAAGCAGGCGCCCACCTAGGTACCGCTCCCCTGAAAGTAGGAGACCGACCCCTGACAGAAGGGATGACCACAGTCACTACTCTGGCGGGAGCAGGTCGAGGGTGGTAGGCAGGCCAACCAAGACCCCGCTTCACCCTGAGTTGCAGGGACATCCCATCCCAAAAATTAAGATCCCCTCCGTTAAATTTGACGGCACGACTGACCCGGAGGATCACTTGGCAGCGTACGAGAGTCATATGGGCATGTATGACGCCGACGACGCGGTTTGGTGCAAGATTTTTCCAACCACCCTGGTGGGCCTGGCCTAGGGATGGTTTAGAGACCTGCCACAGGGGTCAATCTGCTTCTTCATCGAGTTGGCTGAGGCCTTCCTGGACCAGTATGCTGGAAACAAGAGACGACGTCTCACGCGGTTCGACCTAATGACTCTCAGGCAGAAAAAGGGCGAAACCGTCAGAGAATACTTGAAGAGATTTGACCTGTCGTTCCAGCAAGTAAAAGAAATTGACGATCCGACAGCAGCATACACGCTGACTAACTCCCTGCTCCCCGAAGAGATGAAAAACCAGATGATCAGGGCCCAGCCGGAAACTCTGGCCAAGGCCAGGAAAATCGCAGAAGGGTTTATTTTGCAGGAAGAGTTCCACAGCCTGCCGGATACCCCCGCAGGCCCTACCAGGCAGCAGGGGGGCCGCAGGGTGGACGCGGCAGGAATGAATCCGGGAAGCAGAGAACCGAAAAAGGGGATAACCCTAAAAAGGAGCGCACAGTCTACCAACCTAGATTCGACAGCTATACAGCCCTCAACAAGTCCAGGGCAGAGATTTTTGAACTAGAAAAGGAGACTGCCAAGTGGAACCGTCCGAGCAAACCACGCAGCCCAAAGGGGGACCCTAAAAAGTTCTGTACCTTCCATGATTGCGTAGGCCACACCACCGAGGAGTGCCGCCACCTGAAGGATGAAATCGAAAAACTAATCAGGAATGGCTGGCTGGCCAACTACGCAGCAAGTAATAAAACTCAGAAGGAAACACCAGAAAAACCTGAAGGCTCGGCGCAGAACCGCCTGATAATCCATGTAATATCAGGGGATGCAGAGGGCCAAACCAGCAGAAGAAGTCAGAAGAGGCAGATTCGTGAACTAAAGAACCAAATCTGTTACGCTGAAAGGGCGGGAAGCCCGAGGGGTATGACGTTGAGCATCACCTCTGAGGATGCAGGGCGAGTGGTGTATCCCCATAGCGACCCCTTGGTACTATTCCTAGAAATCAGTAACCACATTGTGCGGAGATGCATGGTGGACACCGGTGCGTACACGAACCTGCTATAGAAGGATGCCTTCGATAAAATAGGCCTGGAAAAGAGGCCCCTGCGACCTTCCCCTGGATCATTGTATGGGTTCAGCGGGGCAGGTATACTGCCCATGGGAATTATAGACCTGCCTGTGACATTCGGGGAGGGGACCTCTGCCAGAAATATCAGGGCATCATTTTTGTAGTAGATGCAAGATCTGTGTACAATGCCCTGATTGGCAGGGCCACCCTGGATGAGATTGAAGCAGTTGTATCAATCAGGGCACTCACCGTAGCCTATGTTACTGATTTTGGCCTAGAAGGAAAAGTGCACGGAGACCAGGAGTCAGCCAGGCAGTGCTACTCCGTGGCCGTGCAAACTCACGAAAGTGAAAGAAAAGGAAAGAGAAAAGCTGACAGTTCCCCCAGCAGGGAAGGTGAGATCCCAGTCAGTCATCAGGCATCCGACCACCTGGAACCTGGGGGGAGAGCATACTGGTGGACCTAGAACCAGGGAGGCAGGTCCTCATAGGGGCTGACCTGGAAGAGTCCTACCAGGCTGAACTGATCAAGGTACTAAAAAGATAACAAGGATGTATTCGCTTACTCGGTAGACGAGATGCCAGGGGTCGATCCAGCATATATCGTTCACAGGCTGAACGTAAACGCGGACGCTCGCCCTGTAAAGCAGAAAAAGCGAAATATGTCCGCAGAGAAGGACGTGGCGATTAAAGAAGAAATTGAGAAACTTCTGAAGGCAGATTTTATTGAGGTTTGCGACTACCCAGAGTGGTTGGCGAATTTGGTCATGGTTAAGAAATCCTCGGGCGCATGGAGGATGTGTGTGGACTTTACGAACCTTAACAAGGCCTGCCCGAAGGACTGCTACCCACTCCCCAGGATTGACCAACTGGTAGACGCTACCAGTGGATACTCCATGCTGAGCTTCCTGGACGCCTTCTCAGGATATCATCAGGTGTACTTATGGCAGCCAGACAGGGTGAAGTGTGCCTTCATCACCAGTTCAGGCACCTACATGTACAAAATGATGTCGTTTGGGCTTAAAGCGCATGGGCCACATACCAGCGCCTGGTCGACAAGGTTTTCGAGAATAAAAAAGGCATAAACCTAGAAGCTTATGTCGACGACGCTATTGTGAAAAGCAAGGGAGACGATGAACACTTGGCAGACCTACAAGAGACCTTCTCCTCCCTGCGCGCCTACAAGATGAAACTCAATCCAAAGAAATGCACGTTCGGAGTTCGCTCTGGCAAATTCTTAGGTTTTTTGGTCAGCTCTCGAGGGATAGACGCTAACCCCGAGAAGGTTCAGGCTGTTCTAGACCTTCCTGAACCCAGAACCATAAGGGACATCCAACGTCTTACAGGCAGAATGGCCGCCCTGGCACGCTTCATTGCCAGGTCAGCATACAAGTCGACTCCATTCTTCAAAGTGTTGAAGGGCAACAAGCAGTTTAAATGGGAGGATGAGCAAAAAGAAGCCTTCGAACAGTTGAAGGAACATTTGAAGAAACTCCCCACCCTGGCGAGGCCGGTAGCAGGGGAGAAACTCTTCCTCTACATTGCTGTAACTAATGTTACAGTAAGCGCAGTTATCTTAAGAGAAGAAGCAGGCGCCCAGCAGCCTATATACTTTAAAAGTCATGCCCTGGGGGCAGCGGAAAAGAACTATCCAATGGTCGAGAAAGCAGCCTACGCGGTTGTCATAGCAGCCAAGAAATTAAGGCCATACTTTGACGTACACCCTGTCGTTGTGCTGACAGACCAACCTTTAGAGAAAGTACTGGAGAAGTTCGAGAAATCAGGCAGGCTGCTAAAATGGGCCATCGAGCTGAGTGGACTAGGGATAACATACCAGTCTAGAATAGCTATCAAAGCGCAGGCCCTGGCCGACTTCTTAGCAGAGTGCTCCCATTCTGAGGAAGACAGCCCGCCTGCCGGAGAATGGGTGGTGTACACCGATGGGTCTTCCACAGCTAATGGTGTAGGGGCCGGAGTCGTACTAACCATCCCGGAAGGGGCAGACTTTGAGCACGCACTAAGATTCGTCTTCCCAACATTGAACAACGAAGCCGAGTACGAGGCAGTACTCACAGGCGTTAATTTAGCCAAAGCTGCAGGAGCAGAGCGGATTGTCCTGGCAACAGACTCCCAGCTCATCGCCAACCAAATCAATGGGGAATACGAGGCCAGGGATCAGGTGATGGCCGCGTACTTGGAGAAAGTGAAGAGAGAGTTGTCAGGCCTAAAGTCGTATGAACTCAGGCAGATCCCCCGGTCCCAGAACAACCGGGCAGATGCCCTGTCGAAACTAGCCAGCTCCAGCTTGCAAGACATACAGAGTTCAGTTTGGGTAGACGTCATCCAGGAAAAATCCACCACCCCCTGCCAGCCAATCAGCGCTGTCGAGGAGGCGAGGCCTGAGGATTGGATGACCCCAATTATCCGATTCAAAAAATACGGAGTTTTACCATCTGACTCTGTGCAAAAGAGAAAGATGTCGGCAAGAGCCGCGTGTTTCATGCTAATAGGAGAGGACTTATACAAGAAATCATTCTCATCACCCCTGCTCAAGTGTCTGGGGGCAGGACAGGCTGCAGAGGTCCTGGATGACATCCATTCAGGGATATGTGGTCATCATATAGGAGGGAAGTCGCTGGCTCACAAGGCCTTAAGGGCAGGATACTACTGGCCCACCCTGCTGGCCGACGCAAAGGACTTGACTCGGAAATGCAGAAAATGCCAGCTCTTCGCCCCATCCATCCATGCCCCGGCCCAAGAACTCGGGCCAATCCTATCCCCCATCCTCTTCGCCCAGTGGGGGATGGATATACTGGGTCCATTCGCAGTGGCAACCGGGGGCAGGAAATTCTTAATTGTGGCAATCGACTACTTCACCAAGTGGGTGGAGGTCGAGGCAGTGCCGAACATCACTGAGCCTGCAGTCAGGAAGGTGATATGGAGGAATATCATCACCAAATTCGGCCTACCAAAAATATTGGTGTTTGATCATGGAAGGCAATTTGATAATGACCCTCTAAGGATCTGGCTGGAAGGCCATGGCGTCGCAGTCGCCTACTCTGCCGTCTTCCACCCTCAAACCAACGGACAGGCAGAGGCAGCCAACAAACAGATCC
This sequence comes from Agrostemma githago, assembly GCA_958450325.1. Lineage (NCBI taxonomy): Eukaryota > Viridiplantae > Streptophyta > Magnoliopsida > Caryophyllales > Caryophyllaceae > Agrostemma > Agrostemma githago. The sequence goes on along the minus strand of OY288259.1, from coordinate 51,743,096 downwards.
TGAACGGTCTCAAAAAGATGGTAGATGACCTTAAAGGGAGGTGGGTTGATGAGCTACCAAGTATACTCTGGTCAATCAGGACCACTCGAAAAGAGTCCACAGGTCATACCCCCGTTGGCCTGGTCTACGGGGCAGAGGCCCTACTGCCCATTGAAGCAAGAATTCCCACCCTGCGATCCCTGCAGTATGACAGAACAGAAAATGAAGTAGCGATGACTGAGGCCCTAGACCTGGTCAGCGAAGTAAGGGAGGAGGCTAGTGTTAACATCGCCGCCTACCAGCAGCGGATGAGGAAAGCGTACAACAAGAAAGTACATGAGAGAAGCTTCCAGACAGGCGACCTGGTTCTAAGAAAAACGCAGGCTGTAGGAAGGTCGAGAGAGCATGGCAAGCTGAGTGCCAACTAGGAAGGCCCATATCAGGTGACCCGAATTTTAGGGCCAGGCACATACAGAATCGCCAACCTTGAAGGCCAAGAATTGAGCGTGCACTGGAATGCCGACACTTTAAAAAAGTACTATGTCTAGCAAGTCTTAAGTAAATTTCGTTTTCAGAAAACTGGCGGAGAACGGTCAGAATAAGAATGTCGACGGCTCCGACCACACTTATGATTAAGCTTTTTTGCAAAGAAATGAAAGGAACTTCGAATCCATACTCGTTGTCTGTTCAAACTTGCTTTTTCACACACAAACGAGCAGGGGGCAATAGGGGGAGGCCCCCCTGTTGCCAGAACCAAGGAAAATGGACCCCCCAACAAAAAATTTTAAATCCCTCTGCCTACCTCCGGGCAGGCAGGGGGCAGGCCCCCTGGACTTTGATCAAAAGCCAGGGTCAGGCCGGGCCCCACGTGCCGAATAAACAAGGACTGGGGACAGGCTTCCCAACCTTGTATAAAAAACGCAAAAGCCTCCCTCCCTGCCTCTGGGCAGGCAAGGGGCAGGCCCCCTGGACTTCAAACAAGAAGCCAGGGTCAGGCCAGGCTTCGCACGCCAAAAATGAACAAGGACTGGGGGCAATCCCCCCAGCCTTGTATAAAAAACGCAGACCCCCTTCCTGCCTCTGGGCAGGCAGGGGGCAGGCCCCCTGAACTTCAAACAAAAAGCCAGGGTCAGGCCAGGCTTCGCACGCCAAAACTGGACAAGGACTGGGGGCAGTCCCCCCAGCCTTGTATAAAAAACGCAGACCCCCCCTCCTGCCTCTAGGCAGGCAGGGGGCAGGCCATATCCTAAGGGAGGCAAAACAAACAGAAATAAGGAAAAGATATTCATAAACAGATCCATGAAGAAGTAAAATTGTTTAACAAAAGCACCAAAAAATCCAAAGAAACCAAAATATTACAGATAAGCTGGCCACATCAGGGCTCAGCACAAGAGTTAGAAATACTGGCGAAAGAACAAAAGCACAGCAGGGAAGGGGCAAGAGCCCTCAGGGGACAACTGCCTGGCAAGTTAGGCAGGAGGGGCGCCTGAGTTAGGGCCAACAACCTCTTCAGCCGATCTGCGCACCCGGGCCTCGTCTTTGGCGGTGTAAAGACCCTGAAAAGCCTCCTCATTGAAATCAGGAAACATCTCCCTGATGGCCTCCATAGCCACCACCAGGGAGGAGTTAGCACCGTTTTCGAAGGCCTTCTCCACCTCAGTCTCAGCCTCTTGGACTATCTCATTTTTCTCTTTCTGCCACTCCTCTGCCTTCGCCGCCAAATCACTATGAGCTGCCTGGAGGTCTGATTCAGCTTGGGAAAGGCGCTCCCCTAAGTCAGCAGCTCTCCTCTTGGCATGCTCTAGCTCAGCCAACGCCTTCCTGGCCTGCTCTAGCTCCACAGCAGCCTACTTGGACTCCTTCAGCTCCTCTTCCAAGCGAGATATCTCCCTAATCGCCCTCTCACCCTGAGACTTCCAGAGGGCCGTCTGATCCTTAGCCTCCTCCAGGTCACTCTCCCTTTTTGCCAACTGATCCTTCAGACTGGCGATGAGCATGACATCCCTCTCAACTGTGGCCAGGCGGTCAGAGGGAGGGGAAGTTACCAGTTCTTCATCACTCAGGCGGCTGAGGGCCGCCAGTTCAGCAGAGGCTTGAATAACCCGGGAGATACGCTGGATATACTGAGTCACTTGGTTGGTGGCAGAAGTCACAGTCTTGATGAGATGATCCGCCAAGACGGCCCCTGAGTCAGAGAGCAGGGCAGAAACATCCAGGCTATCACTAGCAGTGTAGTGAAACTCGGTATTCTCCTCTGAAAAGAGGGTGCCTGGGGCATCTCGTGTAGGGCGCTTCAGGTCAGGGGTGTCCGCCTCCAGATCCACCACATCCTCAGCATTCGAGGGCTCCCTATTTCTTTTCTTGATCAGTTCCTGAGGGGTGCTTTCCCCAGTCCCCTCAGAACCGGCAGGCTCCGGCCCCAGGGGAGTATGAGTCCCCGCGAGAGAGCCTCCCTGTTTGCCAGCTGGAGAAGGAGTGGCCTCAGGAACGGCTGCGGTTTCCACACCCGAGGAAGGGGGAGCCGTCGGCTTCACAGGCGTGGATCTAGGGAGAGGAGGAAGCCTTGTCCTACTAGCTGAGAGGCCCTTCAAATACTTTATCAAGTTCTTCTCACCTCTCTTAAAATTGTGAGGGAGAGTAGGGCGGTTCTGGATAACGACAAGTTCGCTGCTCAAACCCAGGCACTTCACCTCCTTCCTTGTCCAGGTACAGGTGGCAAGGTCTGCAGGGTAAAAGAATGAACAGTTAGAAAACCCTCAAGACGGGACAAAGGGGATAAAGAAAAACCGGTGGCGCCCCTGATCTACCTCTATCCAGGCCGGGGTTCAAACCCACTCGGGTCAGAAACCTATCAGTGGCGAAAAGCTCTGCATGGGGGAGCCAGAAACTAGGGCCATAAACGCCTGATTTGTCTGTATGGGCCGCAAACTTCTTCACCAAATCCTCATCTCTTTTGTTCAGCTTCACCTTGAGGGCCTTTCCCCCAACACCATGATGATACTCCTGGCGAGTCTCCAGCCTGGTATGGACATGGTTCCTGAAATGCCGAGGAATCCTCCACCCTGTAGCACTATTCACATACAGGAAGTTGTTCTTCCAGCCCCTCAGGCTATCCATGGCAGGCCACACCAAGGTATGACCCTTCTGCCTCTGGATAGACCAGTACCCAGGGGAGCCCTCACTCCCAGAAGCGACCATTTGCAAGCCAGCCATATATCTCAGGGCATCAATGGAAGGCTCGGTATGATGAAACAGGCAGGTCCAGGCATACGATATCAAGGACCTAACCGCCATGGCGGTCAATTGAGCTATGGCCACGTTCATCCGCCTGAAAGTCTCTTCCAGGAAGGGGTGCAGGGGGAAACGAAGGCCAAATTCTAAACACTTGTGGTAAACTGCTATGCAGCCATCAGGCGGGCAACATACAATATCTTTTTCCCCAGGGACAATAATTGTATACCCCTCCCCAAAATCATAAAACCGCTCAATCGCAGCGGCAGCATTTTTCGCCAGAATCAAATCCCAATTTTTAGGTTCAGGGTAAGTCCCCAGAGGAACGTGATATTTGGCCTTGTCCAAGTAATATGTCCTACCCCTTTCTCAGGGAATGAGAGGGCCGGAAGTCCTAGAGGGATCAATCTCCAATGCCTCATCGTCCGAATCAACGATGTCATAAGGGGCGGGGTCAGGAGAGTTACCTACTCCACTATCCTCCGAATACTCCTCCTCGACTACTTGGGGGCCAACCCCCCTGGAAGAAGAAGCGAAATGTTCCCTACTCTCCTCTTCGTCCCTCGTCCTCTCAGCTGACGGGTCGGTAAACGGTAAGATGCGGGCACGGGTTCTAGACATAGTGATCTAAGAAGAAAGAAAAGCAAGAAATCGAAAGAAAGGGGGCAAGAGCTTGGAATTAGAAATCTAACCTAAGGATGACTGCTGGTTGGACGAAAAACTTGAGAAGGAAAGCCCAAGAAAATTTCCCAGAAATATGAAGGTGCGAGAAAAGGCTCGAATTTTCCTCTCAGAAGTTTGTAAAAAAGGAGTTTGTAAAAAGAAGAAGTACAGATGCTAGATTGTTTTTATAAGGAGGGAGGCAGACGAAAGGTCGCCAACCCTAAGAAGTCCGCCCAAGGGCCACTCCCCACGTGTCGCGTTCTACGAATTCAGCCACTTGTGGCTTCCCAAGAAGAGCCTTGGGAAGACAAAAAGGTGCCAGGGGTTAATCACCCTGTGACGTCATTTCTTCAAAAAAAAAATAAAAAAAACGATAATTATAAGCCGCCTGATTTTTCATTAATTTGAAAAGAGCCCAAAAATGGGCAAGTTACATTCTAGACATGAGTACAGAGGCCTGATTTCTGCCCCGGTTAACTACCCTGCAAATCCAGAGCAGGCCTAATCATCATCAGGACCTGGGGAGTAATTCCTAGGGCTATAGTCATCCAGAGGAGACCCCCAGTCCCAGTCATCAGAGCTCTTGAAGGGGTCAGTAGGGAGGTCGTCCTCGACACCGCTAAAGGGGAGGAAGGGCCTGACTCTGGAGAGGAGGTAAGCTCAGGACAGTTTGGGACAAACTGCTCTGGATGTAGCCACGGAAAGCAGTTATGGCAACCCCTGTCATAACACCCTCCAGTTCGGGTGCATCGCCCAAGGCGTGGGCCAGCAGAAGAAGACCCAGGATGTCTGCCAGACCTGGGGAGGGCTTTCCTCTTAGCCGCCCGTCGAGAGCGGGGACGCCTCCTTCTACTTCTACGAAGGACCTGGTGAGCTCTCTAAGTATATCTCAAACGACGGCGTCCTTTGAAACAGCGGATTTCCACGTAAATCCCACATCGGAAAACTCTTTTCCTGATCCAAGACATCGGCTCTCAAATGTTTTGGAGAAAGATAACAGAAAAAATGGCGAAGGAAAGATGCGAAAATGGTGAGGGAGACCGGAGCTTATATAGAAGCAAGAAACTCGCCATTAATGGCGCTCCAACCACCCCTGTAAGAGGAGTAGCCAATCATGAGATCCGCACATTGCCCAAAAATCCACTGAGCATGAAAAGCAATCATGACCAAAAGACATCCCGACTCTTTGCATGCCCAATGCAGTTAAAACTCCTCCCTCGGGAACGTGCAAACGCATTAAATGCAATGGCGAAACCAGCAAGTCAATCTCCCACCATCTGAATCAAGAGTTCACCCGCCAAGGGGAAGCCTTGCTTCCCCCCAGCCGGTGAGGGCCAATTAATGAGGGTCGGAAGCCTGCGCTGGGTCGCCTACCCAGCAGACCCAAAGGCGACCCGACCCAAGAAACCGGAGCTGTCGAGATAAATCGCCCAGGAACCCCCCCCCCCCCCCCCAAGGGGGTAGCTTCAGGCAGTCACCTGCCGAGCAGGGCGATGCGGCCCGCCGAGCAAGGCCTTCAAAGCCCTCTGCCTGCCAGTCTCCAGGAGACTTCTCCCCCAGGCAGAGTCAGATGATACCAGGGGCTCCTCCGTCATTTTGCCTAAGGTAAGGGAGAATGAGTGGACAAAATAGACCCACGTGTCGCTCTACCATCCACCCATTCTCCCGCTCTTTCTCTCTCCCTTCCTCTCTCTTGTGGGAAGGTATATATACTCTTCCATTTCCAACTTGAGAGGGGTTGGATTTTCTCTCTCTAAACTCTCACTCTAAAAACGCCACCTAGCTCCTCACGAACTAGGTTCATCAAGGCATTTCACAGACTGACTTAGGCATCGGAGAGGGTTCCCTCGGACAACCTCCGAGGCCCTGTGCGTTCACTGTGCAGGGAGCAGGCTCAATCCGCCGGGAAGGTCTGATCGCCGGAGTGGGAGAAAGGAGAGGTTGAAGGAAGTCAGACAAATAATAACCCAACAACATCCTGAACATAAAACCCAAAACCGAAGTCGGGTTAATTGTTTCCGTACCGGAACAAGTCTAAAGACCGAAGCAGCCACATCTCGGCTCTAAGAAAGTTCTTCATCAGACTACGCAAATACAGTACAATATGAGACTGAACCCACAAAAATGCAGTTTTAGGGTAACGTCGGACAAATTACTGGGCCATATCGTTAGCCAACGCGGCATCGAGGTCGACCCAGCTAAAATCAAAGCCATCACCAAGATGCAGCCACCCAAGACCGAAAAGGAAATAAGGGGGTTTCTCGGGAAAGTCCAGTACATTAGCCGTTTCATTTCGAAATTAACCATGGTATGTGAGCCCATTTTCAAGAAATTGAAGATCGGGGAACGGGTGCTATGGGATGACAAGTGCCAAGCGGCTTTCGATAAAATCAAGGAGATTCTGTCTGCTCCGCCGGTACTAATGCCACCTCAACACGGTTTGCCTTTGTCATTATACCT